>JAQISU010000206.1:9922500-9980000 GCA_029339505.1 Unio delphinus | reverse complement strand
ACTCAAGACAGGAGAAAATCATATGCGCAAGCCGCCCAAACAAGAACAAAAACTAAATACCATAATAGCCAAACACCAGGGCCATCTAAACAATTAACTGAGGAAGATCTAATCTACCCCTCCCCAAACAAGGAGACTCCGACCCCCAACTCAATCCTAGTCCCCAACACCTGGGACGGAAAGGGAAAGGGGAAAGGACCCTCCAAAAAGGAGAAAACAGTCATAGTTAAAAAAAAACCTGATGAAATAAACAATCAAACCAACCCCCCACCCCCGCAAAAGAAAGTAGTAGCCAAGGGGCCAATACCAAAATACCACAGGCCGGAATTAACATTATTTATACAAAGCAAATCAAACAAATTTCTTAATCTTTCCACAAATAGTCTAACAGGAGCATTAACTGGGATTCACCAAGGAGCCTGCAAAATCATAAGGCCTAACAAAAACTACATAATACTCCACTGTAGCACAAGTAGCCAAACAGCAAAATTCCTAGAAATAAATAGCTTATGCGGAATACCAGTACAGGTAACGAAACTTCATAAAATTACAAACCCGCAAATGAGCACTGCCACTGCAGATAAAAGCAAAGACCAAACCCCACCCACCCCCAAAGTGCCTCAACCAACTAAATTCAAAGCGGTACTTACACTAACAGGAAATGTCACTCTGGAACACAAATAAACTAAACACGGAACTCCAAAAAGGTGGAAATACCATCACTAAACTATATAGAATAGGACACAGGGCCCCGAAAAGCACAGTTACGGTGATTGAGTAAGACACACCACTGCAGCCACTCATTCAAATCGGCTCAGCGGGATCTAAGTATAGAGCAGAACCATACATAAATAAACCAAGATTCTGCTCCAATTGCCAACACTGGGGCCACTTCTCCACTAAATGCAAACAACAAACTAAATGTAATAACTGCGGAGGGGAACATAGAGGAAAATGCCGCAGGATAAATCGTAAATGCGCCCAATGCAAAGGAGCGCACCCACCAAAATCACCAATATGTCCGGCTACTATAAGAGAAAAACAAATTATAGCGGAAATGGAAAAAAAACCAAATAGACTATGCAACAGCTAGGAAACAACATAAACTGAATATCACAAAAAGTCAAGAGCATGCAAACAAAAGTATAGGGAATGAATTATATATAGAGGCAACTAAAGCAATAACATCCATAGAAACGCTAATAACTAAAATTCAGCAAATCAATGCCAGTAACACCCAAGGCTTACAAAAAACCCTTAGAAAGACCAAAAATCAAATCAAAACTCTAATTGAAATAAATGACCCCATTAGAAATGGCTGACACAACTAATGGAAATGTTTCAATATGGCAATGGAATGCTAGAGGACTATACACTAACTTAAATGAACTAAAAATAAAATTAATAAATACCAAAATAAAACCTGATATCCTCTGCATTCAAGAAACAGGGTTAAATAGCAAAAACAAAACATTGCCAAATATACAGGGCTACGCCCCAGGATACTTCCAACATCGAAAGGAAGAATCAGGGGGAGGATTAGTCATGTATGTAAATAACAACATAACATCAATAGAAACAATACCTATCACAACAGAGGTAATAAGTAATTCACATGTAGAAGTACAGGCATTAAAACTCAAACTCGGAAATAGTGAATTACATGTATTCAACATTTATGACCCAGGGACTACCAACCCCCATAATCAGGAACAAATCTTACAAACACTAACTACCCTAATAACTAGTGAGCGCACTGTCATATGCGGTGACTTTAATGCCCATAACAAGCTGTGGGAGGGGTAGGAAATGACGGACAAAAGGGGCAGGTTGATTGAGGCCTGGGCCAATACATCAACCCTAACCATATTAAATGATTGAACCGGAACCCGACTAAACCCGGTGAACGGCAACATATCCGCCATTGATCTCACCCTATGCACACCAAGACTGGCACAAGTGGTTGAATGGGAAGTGGATCAATCAGACCCCATGGGCAGTGACCACTTCCTAATCATAACCACCCTGCAGATGGCAGTGCAATCACAAACACAAATTAACAATCCCAGGTGGAATTATAAAAAGCAGACTGGGAATTTTTCCAGGAAATACTCATTAATGAAGATACCGCCCAGCTTGAATCAGATGACATTGATCAATATTATGAAAACATCACACAGGTCATTACCAACGCAGCAACAAACAGCATTCCAACCAGTACTTTTAAAGCAGTCAAACTAAGTGTTCCTTGGTGGAATGACGAAATTAAGAAAACCAAACAAGCGAAAACTAAAGCTTTAACTAAATTCAAAAGATCCTATGTCACCACTCACTTTTCTGGAATACAAAAACCTTGATCAAAAACTAAAACAACTAATTAAACAAGCAAAAATGGATACTTGGAAAGAATACTGTGGGATCCTAAATCACAAAACAACCAATAAACAAGTATGGGAAAAAATTAGAAGGATTAGTGGCAAAAAGACCAACAATAACCCTAAAATAAGCAACACCTCAAATGATAAAGAACAAGCAGACCTATTAGCTCAACATTTTTCTAGCATGAGCAAAAATAACAACCATACAATAGAATTCCAAGCCCACAGAAATAACGAAGAAACAACAAATAAACATAAATTTAAAGACCTGGGACCTAAGGAATCTCCCTTAAACAACAAAATAACAAAATATGAATGGGACCAGGCACTAAAAACTAAAAAAGAAACTTCACCTGGGGAAGATAAAATAGGTTACATCATATATAAGCAATTACCGCCCTCCATAGTTAGTGAAATAATAAAGTTCCTAAATAAAATATGGGACACAGGAAAGTTACCTAAAAAATGGAAACATGCGATAGTAATACCCATCCAAAAACCCAATAAAGACAGACATGATATAAACTCCTATAGACCTATCTCTCTAACAAATAATATATGCAAAATAATGGAAACCATCATCAATAATAGACTCAAGTCACATCTTACTAAAAACAACTTACTCTCAGAAAACCAATGTGGATTCAGAAACAAGCGCTCCACTACAGATCAATTAGTAAGACTTGAAACCGCTATCAAACTAGCATTCAACTCCAAAAAAAAAGCGGCCATAAACTTAATTGCGGTATTTCTCGATCTCGAGAAAGCATTCGACCTAGAATGGACCAAAGGCCTGATAGCCAAATTAAATGATTATGGCATTACGGGTAGAATGTTTAACTTTATAGAAGACTTTTTAACAAACCGCACGATAACAACTAGAGTAGGGGTAACTTACTTTGAGAAACACTCCCTCGAAAACGGAACTCCACAAGGAAGTGTACTCAGCCCCACTCTCTTTAACATCATGATAAATGACCTCGATAAAAATTTGGCGACTACCAAAGTGGAATTATCCCAATTTGCGGATGACTGTGGCCTATGGAGACCAGGAAACCCCTCCAACCACAAAAACATCTCTGAAATTCAAACCAGTCTAAACAATATTGGAAAATGGGCCAACAAATGGGGGTTTAAACTATCGCACCAAAAAACGGTAGCCGTACTGTTCACCCCACATAGAAAAAACATCCAATACCCGAAACTAACCATACAGGATAGGGAAATAAAATTCGTAAAAATAGTTAAATTTCTTGGTATGTATTATGACCAACACCTAACATTGGCACACCACATTGATGACCTTGTAAAAAGATGTAACCAGGACTTAAATTTAATCAAAAGTCTTAAAGGCACACAGTGGGGTGCTAATCAGGAAACCATAATAACACTGTATAGGGCTTTAATAAGATCAAAACTAGATTATGGCTGCCAAATATACCCATCAGCCTCGAAAACACAACTCAAAAAATAGATAGCATACAACGAATAGCCCTAGTAAAGAGCACTGGAGCTCTCAACACAACCTCGACAGCCGAACTGCATGTAATAACGGGGGAATTGCCCTTACATCTGCGACGGCAAGAACTCATGTTAAAATATGCAGCTCGACTGTCCACTCACCCTAAAACGCACCCCACGCTCCTGGCCATAAATAAATCAAATGTCCCATATAAGAAAAATCTAAAACTAAAACTACCTATGGGAAAGCAGGTACATCAATTAAAAACAATTTTACCAGTGGACCTATTCCCATTAGAACATAACGTAGTGTACGAACATGAACCTTGGAACAACGTACAACCCAAAGTCAACACCTCCCTAACCAAGAAAGGCAATAAACAAAATCAGGAAAACAACCTCAAAATAGAAGCCTTAGAAATTATCAACTCTCAGTACCACCAATACACTAAAATTTACACGGATGGATCCAAAATTCCAATTCTATACAAAACAGCTGCAGCAATGGTCATACCAGAGCATAAAGTCCAAATAGGCAGACGTCTCCCAGACCACTGCTCTATTTATACAGCTGAATTCTTGGCCATCCGAAAATCATTAAAATGGATTGAAGAATTCAAACCCAATGAGGCAGTGATTATTAGTGACTCGCTAAGTGTCCTATCTTCAATCCAAAATAACACCACCAAAAGTAGGGAAGAATTTCTCAATCAAATAAATGCCAAACTAAAACAACTACATAACGAAAATATGCTAGTAGAATTCATATGGATACCTTCCCAGATAGAAATTAATGGCAATGAAAAGAGAGAGTGTTGTACACTACTGTTAGGGAAGTAAATAGGAATAGAAAACCGCCCAAGGGCTCACCTAAAGAACAAACAATTATAAATAGGATCATTATAGGAAAAACCAGGCTGGCAAACAGCCACGGGAAATACATAGGACCCTTTCCCCATAATATTAACTGCTACAATTGTAACACCCCTGAAGATCTCCACCATGTCTTCAACAATTGTATTAAAACCAAAAAAGAAAGGGACAAATTTAGATCACAACAGCAAGATATAAAGGCCCCTTATACATACCCAGAAATTATCCAAAATACCAACACTAACATATTAGGCACATACAAAAATATGTTAGAATTTCTAAAAAACATAGCGAAAATAGAAAATATCTAAAAATAACACGATAAACATCCTAAAAGACCGAAAGAGCCAGGTAGTGTAAGCCCCTAAGATAAATAAATCAAAAACTTAACCTTTGAGGGCAGGAAAGCTAAGAAACGGTTAAGGACCGGGGTGCGGAAGCTAGATGCAACAATGGATACCTTTGACGTGTCGCTTAACGGCCCCGTGTATTTACGGCAAAGGTCCGTTTGTTGTCACCTGGTCGCCGCGCCTCACGGACCGGACCGTGGGGCGGTGTCTGGGTGTGACAGTGGATAATCCTTGACGTGTCGCTTAACGGCCCCGTGTATTTACGGCAAGGACCCATTAGTTATCACTTAGTCGCTAACCCACATACCTGACCTAAAACAAAGGAAAAATTATTATATAAATTCGGCTAAACTAACCGAGGCTCACCAACAGGGAAAAACAAACCGACAACAAAAATAAGGTCATAAATAGAGAACTTTATAAATAACAACTAAAAATAGTAGCAGGAACGAAAGTAAACTACTGCATATTAATATCGAAATAAAAAACATCTCAAAAATACCATCCAAAACATCAGTAATAGGGTGTCATATATAGGAAATAGGAATAACACTCTCCTCTACACCCCCCTGCTTCCTCCTCTCTTCTGAATCTTTTTCTCTAGAAATACAACCAAGTATACAGTGTAAAATTATACATTTAGATAAAAACGAAAGTAAATTAAATAGAACCAACCAGTGCACTGAGACCAATGCACAAAAACTAGATAGAAAATTAAGATGGGACCCAAAATTAGTACTTATAAGGTAGTCTAAAAATCCAAAGACTATCAGGCCCAGCGACACAAGGTCGCAAAACTAAATAACACAAAACAGTAGAAAATAGAAGTCCAATAAATTAGAACATATAAGGTAGTCCAAGACCAAGACTATCAGGTCCAGCGGCACAAGGCTGCAAATGTAATCAAATATACAGATAATAGGACTTAAATAGGGCCCCAAATAGTGACTATAAGGTGACCCAAAATCCAAGGTCATCAGACACAGCAACACAATGTTGCAAAACATATACAACTAGGAAACAACAAAGCAATAAAAATACACAGAGCACCACCTACGAAAAAAAACATCACAAAGACACTGTATTACAAAAGTTGTATTATACCTCAAAAACAGCACAGGGTATACTAATAGGGATTAGGGACGGATACCAACCTTGCCTGGCCCTTCGCCTCGCCCACCGCACCTGCTACAGTAACTACACGTGCTTAGCACGTCCAATAATAACCAACAACATCGGATGGCATAATTTGAGTGTGTGCTGGAACTTTTCCCACTCATATATATATATATATATATATATATATATATATATATATATATATATATATATATATATATATATATATATATATATATATATATATATATATATATATATATACAGGCCCTACAATCACACAGCAGTAGCTCAATAGTTACTCAGATGTGATGGCCTAATTAAATAGTGTCCCCTGAAGACATAAACGCCTGCAGGGTGGTGGCACCATTCCCACCCTCAGGATAAATTAAATAACCGTCCATTGACGGATAAAACAGTGACAAGAGCCTTCAGGACGAGTCACTTAAAGCAAATTTAGTCAGTCAATAAATATCAGCAACACAAACATTAAATTCACACAGAAAGTATGTGTTAATTGGCACCAACATGTCATGAACATTTGCAAGGCTGCACATCTTAAGCTTTATTGGCAAATAATTTTCAGTTTATGCCACTAAAACACATGTGTGTTCATTAATAATTTCAAGACTGGACTAGTGCAACTCAATTCTGTTATATTTATAAGCTTCAGATTTCAATTTAGTTGTTACATTTAATCAAACCATGCCTCTGCTGTTTACTAAAGTATCTTAACCCAAATTTGTGAAGGAACATACTGAAAAATGTTTATGAGCTATCGATGGTTGCAAACAACCAAAATATATGTAACTATGATAATCCCAATTAAGTTAACTTCGAAATTCTCCCTTTCCATAATATACTGTATGACTTTGAGGTAGAAAACAAATTGTGGGTAAATGTATCCTTAGCCAATGATTGGCAAGAGTCAGCAACAGTCATTGACACAAGCTGCAGGTGTGACTGCTAGAACTATAAAGCTTTCAAGTTGTATAATTAGCCAAATTTGACTATCCACCTCAGAGTCTCAGACCATAATGTATATGTATGACCTTTTGGCAGAAACCAAGTTTTGATACAATATATGTTTAACAGATATATGTTTAATAACCGCAAAATCTATTGTCAATAGCTTGAAAGTGTTGATCAAAGAAATAAAATATATTTTGGATATATAGATAATCAGCCAACGTTAGGAAGAATTTAAATAAATGTTTTCAAAAATATACAATGACCACTGTTTTTTTCTCCCATGGATCCTTGTGTACTGCCACCGTGATTATCTAAGCATGTTGCTTTCCTCATCACTGAACGAATGATAGGACTTAACTTGCATACTTCACTAACTGAGTTCAACAACTGTCGCTAGCTACATGTATTGTATATCCGGTTCGGTTTATTGCAAGCTTTCAAGTTTGCAATGTGCTTTGTTTTACTTATATGTTATCAATCCTTCAACATATCCATCAAATTATATGTACATGACCGACTATTATTTCTTTTTTTTTCTCTATATGCTACGTTCATATCTCTCTCTCTCTCTCTCTCTCTCTCTCTCTCTCTCTCTCTCTCTCTCTCTCTCTCTCTTCTCTCAGTATGTTGTTTCACGACTTTCTCGTATACCCTTGCACATTACAATCGTCCAAATATGAGGCCATCTATAAATAGCACATGTGATTCTTGTGTTGGACTTCTAATGGTGCATGCCATTTTAAAATTTATATAATTGAGCAAAGAATGTACAATGCAACATTCCAATTGAATGAATTGCATAATACTACATCATATCATTGATTATATAAGGTTAGGAATTGTATATATATTCTAGAGGAATATGATCTATTTTATCTTCACCCACCACCATTCCATTCTAATGTGTGCCAGCCATAGTGTTCATAATTGTGTAATCATAATACTATGGAGCGAATACATTTTTGGGGCGGAGCTGTAATCTAGAGGAAATGAATAGAGAATCAAAATACTAATACCACATTGCTATTAAATACCTATATTTTTAATGATTATACCACGTGGTTTTTATAAATCAAAAATTGCTTTGTTTAGTTGTGCCATGCAGTGATGTCATGATATAATGTCGGCAACTTGAAAAGTCGTTAGGCTTGACCAGTGTTTATTTCCTGAAAATAAATATTTGTAAGGAATAACTTAATTGGCTTTGACCTTCAGTGAACCATAAACATTTGCAACACATAAATAAAGTACCGCTAAAATGTATACTCTGTTGAATCAACCAATTGTCTAAGCAATATGAATGTAAGGGAATGTAGCAAATGCTTGCAATTGATATTATGACTTTTAAAAAATATTTCATAAAGAAGGGATTAAAGGCACATATGGGATGATAGTACTTAGGTCCGAGAGTGTAATACGAAGCATATTATCAAGTATTTAGTTTGTTAATCATTTATTTTTAAATCTAACGTCGGATCAGATAGGTGACTTAAGCTTTAAACATAACAGTAATACCATGTTTTGTTCCAAAATCAAATGTGCATATTCATAAATTCTGCTTCTATATGATGATCATTTGTAACATACGTAAATCTTAACACAGGTGTAACAAGATATATTCCATAAATAATTTGTTGCTATCTGCAATGAATATTCTTGTACTGATGACAGTGAAGGAGTCAATAAAGAGAATATAATCACACCATACCATCAGTATTATTCAAGTAGTCTCATATTCTTAGCACTGATTATTAATAAGTACACAAGTTCATGGAATCAATTGTGTTGGAAAATGACATTACAATTTGAATTGAAGTCAGTCACTTCTCAATCAGACTGGTAGCTCCACATGAAACTCCGAATCAACCAAATACATTATCTTGCATTTTAGCATGTATATATCTTTGCAGATCATTAACACTTCGTGTCTAATAAACAACTGACTAGAATACCTCCCCCTTGTCCAAGTAGTTAGAGCAAGGCCGAGTTGTAACAAAGATTTACACACACGGTACTAATAGCTTCCTTGAGTGGCGCTCAAGAGTAAGAGGTTAGTGTTTGGACCGGTCGGGATGTGACAATAATATAACATGGTATGACATGATCTAAAATGTATGCTGAACGATATCCAAGTGCAAGACAACATTTTAAACTACCGCACTGCATACATCGTAGCGATATGACAAAAATATTGTTAAGTATACGTTAAAAATCCTAATTACAATCACAAATCTATGCATTAATACAATAAGGTTGAGTACAAGAAATGTATTATTACTATCTGTGTTTATCATTGAATAGGTAATGCTAAATACAGTTATGATATGACAATTTCCTTCAAACTAAGATTATTTTACATACTCATATAAACTAATGCACTCTGGAGTAATAGCAAATATTCATAATTCAGGTATATATTCATATGATATTATTTTATAAACCTTTAATTCTTTAGATCTTTATATATTTGAAAGTATATGTTTACCATGTTTGGGTGACTTTGATTGGTTTATCTTGATATTTGTTTAAGAGGTGATTACGAAATAAGTTTGAAGGTCGACTTTATCAACAGGAAAAAAACATAACTAGTGTCGTTAACTATTCAATTCATACTATATGTACTATTTCATTTCCACTTATATGTTAGGTAGCCATCATCTGCTAATGAAATACCCCTTTTATACTTCGCCATTCTGTTCCTAACATTAAACTACTTTGCCTACCTAGGTATATTCAAAAAAGATTGAACGGTGTAATGGAATAATCGAAGAGTATATTGCATCTTTTCGAATAACCTTGGCTCGGTTAGGCAATACAATTTTTGCACGAAACACCATCATGTAGAAAAAATGGAGATCTTTAGGAGATCATCCTTAAGAGCTTGGTAAAGTCCTATATATGTCACGTCTTAACCTTTGTAGCTGTTGATTTTGTGGATCATAAACCAATTTAAAATATACTTTAAAACTGTAAATAAATTTGTTATGGTTGTTTGGAGGTAGGTCTGTAATGTACATGAAAACTACACCACATCTGTCTATATTTTGAAGGATATGTATGTGATAATATGATGTTATCTGACGTCCAGTTATATGGAGACCGTGTTTCATCTGCCAGTCAGATTTTCGACGGCAGTCTATGTATTTCAGAAAAAAAGTGACTACAGATTAAGTCGGCGAATTTATAAAAGCTGTTCAATAATACGAGATGAAATTCAGGTTACAATAACTCGCTAACTGTATCAAAAGAAGAACATGGAAACATGAATGTTACATCCTAATACTAAACTAATTAGGCTTCTAATACTAATATGCAGCAATTTGTACTTAAAATATTTGTAACAAAAAGGTGTAAATGACCCAAATGATTGTTCAATGCTACTTTTATTAACACTGCCCACCAAATGTCCAGTTCAATTGACAAACCGTTATACATTCCAATTAATGCATCGATAGTTCATTCTCTCTCTCTCTCTCTCTCTCTCTCTCTCTCTTTCTCTCTCTCTCTCTCTCTCTCTATATATATATATATATATATATGTATAGTTTTGTATTGGTATTTGAGGATGGTATTTGTGTATGAACCAGAAAGTTGCTTCCACAAAAACTTTCTTTGCTGTGTATGAACATGCAAGTTAAAAATGTGTAATTACAATATATCTTACATATAGTATTGATGCATAATTGAAAGAATGAAGATATACTGATTATCATAGTAAGAAAATGAATACATTGTATTATAAATACAAACCACACTAAGGTCATAGTTAGATGGTTTGTCCGTTTAGTACAAATGGAGAGGGCAAGGGCTATTTACCCAAATGCATATGCTTGTGTATGGGGGTGGGTTGTCTACTGATAATATATGTACACATATACCTCGATAGTAATTTGTCTAATATGTAACCTGCTTGAATGGGTTCAGTTGGTGTTTGAGTTTTAGTGGACAATAGATAAACTTTTTAAAGTTACGCAGCTTATTTCTTTGACGCAGCCAGACATTCAACATTGGTAGATTATCTGTTAAATTAAATACCTAATATTATTAATCCTTGATCTTTTCTGTGTGAATTAAATATATGCTGTTCTACAGAATGGGGAGGGCAATCATATGTACGCAGATAGGGTGTGTGTAAAAAAAGTATGCATGTGTACAGGGAAGGAGGGGGTCAAGCTTTGCCCAATTTTTGCGCACATGCCCATTGTTGAAACCAGATTTTGTTTCCAGATTTTTTACTTTTTTGCTTGCAATCTAATTCATACCGGTCTGAGCTATACACAGACAGGTGAACATTTGCTAAAGTAGGATAAATTGGGGATTTGAAGTAAAAAGTGGCTAGGAGGAAAATTATGGGTCAGAAGAAGAAAAACCTCCAACTTTTACCCTTATGCAGATGCCGAATGATGTTTCTAGCACACCTAGGCATATATCTAAGCAAACAATTCTTCAAAGCAGATGTATTGTGATGTATTCAAAATCAGCAAACAAATGTGTTCCCTACCCCCCTTTCAGGTTAAAAGGAACAAAATTGTAGGGGAGAGCAGCAGAGGGAGTGAATATTACAACTTTTGGAGGTGTTGACGAGGCAAACTGAGGCTTCCTCGAAAAGTGAAAAAAAGCGTCAATTTGGCTAACCAAGGCTTGTTCGAAATCGAAAACAAAAAAAACACGCCAATTTCGTTGTCACCCACCCCCTCTGCTGCTATGGGTTAATAATTCTTTTACGATTTCAACCGAATATTTGATCAAGTCCGATACGATATCGTGTCCGAGGGTCATGTAAATTTATTGTTATAAATCCGTGTGGGACCGACTGAGCATGACTAAAGAAATTTCGAAATCGATTGAAGTCCATATCGGAACACCATGTCTGCCAAACATTTCGTAGCGTATGTGTATCAACGCCGTTAAACACAGCAAGAATATTACAGTTATCTCTGATCACTTTTGGAATCAGAGTGTAGCGTTGAGTGACATATATCACGTCAGTGTTTTTATGCCTGCCTCGGGAAAATATTCTAGCGGTTTTTTTTTGATTGCCTAACATTACATCATCGTATACGACTAAATTGTTAATGCTCCCATCAAGATCATCCACGAATGGTGCCTCATCAATATCAGTTATAAAATCAATGATGTTTTCACCTTTAATTTCTGATACATTCTCATTAAATCATCTACACTAGGAGCAACTAAATACAACTTATCCCACTTCATCCATCTCATTATTAAATTGAGTAACAATTGCGTCTTACCGGATCCAGATGGCCCGATGATGCTTAACTGGTTCTCTTGTTTTAGTCGCTGAAAAATCAATTACATTCATGTATCTATACATAAATTATGGATCTATATTGCGTGTAGTGTAAAACGCGTACTAGTACAAATGATGTGACGACGATTACAACTAAACATAACAGATCAGCACTTACTGGTAGGTGTGCAACATGTGGTATAAAATAATTTAAATTTGTTTCTATGTGATCTGCAGGAAATGCTAGCATTTCTGATGATTTAAAAAAAACGAGGAGGTGATATAGCAGCCAAGTTAGCAAAACTCCCCGGAACCCCATGGGCAAAGTATCCAGGAGAAAAGCACCTTCCAGGATATAGCTACTGTGGCCCCGGAACACGATTAGATATCAGACTTGATGATCAAAATCAACCTCGACGTGGTGAAGAACCAATAAACGCTATTGATAAAGAGTGTCATGCTCATGATGTTGCATATAAAATCAGCAATCTCCAACACAGACATCTAGCGGATGTAAAATTAATTCACGCGTTAAATGCTATTCCTGATAAATCCTTCAAAGAAAAGTTGGCTTCATGGTTGGTAAAATCAGCTATGAAAGGCAAAATTGATGTTAGGTGCTGGTAATTAATAATATGGAATGTATTTATTTATTCTCCGAGAGGATACTGGAAGGGTAAAGCAGCAATCAGTAAACTCGACAACGCCGCAAAAGTAAAAAAGACCACTGCGGCTAATTGGTTATCCAAACAGGCTATATCGCAAATTTATTTACCGCGTCCTAAACAAATCAACTTTTCACATTTTTGATGTTATCATACCCAATGAAGTTCATCAAGCTGATTTATTATTTTTGCCGCACGACGGTTATAAATACACGATAACTGCGAGTCGATACAAATAAGCAGAGCCGCTAAAAACAAAGTCGGCCACTGAAGTAGCTTCTGCACAAGGTTTGGTTACATCTACAATGAACCATCACAATGTTACAATACGACGAGGACATACTGCACTACATCGCGATCAGGCAATTGTTGAACGATTCAATCGAACTCTTGCTGAGCGGTTATTTGGATATCAATACGCAAAAGAATTAATTCAGGATAAACTGCTGTTTCATGGTATGCTCGTTCATAGTATAGTTTGTCAATTCCAGTTAACAGACCCGGCTTAGAATCACGGCTAACAACGACTATTTTCATGTCTTTGAGAATTGGTTCAAATTTGTCTCGTATAATCCAACCGGTTGATTCTCCGATAATGAATTTAACTCTAAAAAAATACTTTTTTTTGCTATCAATTTGTGATATTATCATAGCTGCGTTTTCGTCGTTCATGGTGGCATCAACAACACCATCAATTCGAAATGTTGACCAGCTATGCGATGCTCTATCACGCTTGAATTCAACAGCACAGTCACGAATTGTTTTTATCAAGCTGTTATCATTTATTACCCGTTTTGGCACATCTTTGAGGGTTCTATCGAGATTGAATTTAATATTTTTGTAGGGCTTAATTGCTGATAATCTCTCGAATTCCTCAATCATATAATTAAAACAAGTATTTAAATAAGAAATTTATATATAATGAATCACTGCAAATGGCTTATGATTGGATCAACAACTCCGTGTAACAAATCATGCAGAAGCGAATTCTGTGGGTATCATTTACAAAGCGTTCGCAACGGTTCCTTTGTCCCCCTCCCGTGCCTCCGATGTGGGGTGGGGGTAATTGGAAAATTGCAGTTGTGTCTCAGTTGTGGCGGCAAACGATACAGGGATCTAAAACGCTATTACGGCAAGTGAATAAAAAATACCGTCATTGACCCCAACGATGACGAAATTATAAAAAAAACCCTCAAGATTACATACAGAGACTTATAATTAAAGCAAATAATAAATTAGATAAACAATAGTATAGTATATAAATGAACCAATAATTCCGACCACACTCCGCGATTCCAAACTACGAAGCGTCCCGTGATGGTATTATCAGAAACCGCCGATTGAAGAAGACAGTTGTGTGGGATAATGGTGTGGGGTATTTGTTGTTTAGTGTTGGAAAGAAGAAATATTACTGTCACAGATTCGTCTTCGAGGTATTTGATGGTTTGATCAAGGATGGTCTTCTTATTAACCAGATCGGCTTTTTCAAATCGTTTTAAGAACAGCATTAAGTTTTCGTATATCTAATCGTGTTTTATACTATTTGGTATTAAGGGAGATAACTCGTTTAGGTACGTTTACTGCCTATGAAATAGTTATCTCCCTTGTGTGTCACCGATTTTGATTGGCTGTTATAATTTTCATGATTCTCAACGGAGATAATTATTATCTGTTTTTGTAGGAAAACTAATGAAATACACGCCGTTAGCTAACAGTTGTATTCTTTGTTTTAGTGTTTATTTAACTATTCAGTCTCATTTAAATACTGTGAAACACCATTGACAAGTATTCAAGGGGGAAAATAACAGTATACAGTAAAACATCAAATAGCATCTAACGGTTACTCGCAATTGTCCTCGTTGATATCATCATCGATTGATGACTCATTAATTACCAAAGACGAGTTCTCCACGATGGTACGTATTTATGATTCCGCAGTATCAAAATTAGAAATTGTAAACAATGATAAAAATAGTGTCACTAAAACTCGAAGAGTTTTAACTACTTCAACGAATAGCAGAAAATACCACTCCGGTGAAAACAAGCATGATATCAATAACATCAACAAACCCTGAATTCAGCGTGAATTTCCCCTCTACGATTCCAGTGAAAGAGATAGCGCTAGCTAAATTACGAGTATACCATAGTTGGCTCAACATTAGATCGGTAACATTTTGGTGGTCAACAACCCAATAACTCACTGGTGTTTGCGAACAAGAATCGCGAAGACGGGACTCCAGACTGGAACGTTGTTTCGATACAAACTGGGTCATACCAAATCGAACAAATCAATACTGAATTACAACGTAGAATTAAATCTATTATTGGAGCAGAATCGAAAATCGCTATAACGGTTCGTGAACCGACGTTATCATCCGCGATTGAAATAAATTCACCTGGTTACGTCGTAGATATTTATCAGAGTTCTATTAGAACCGTGTTAGGTTTGCCTGAAATATCACCTCGAGGAAAATTCGTTGATATACCCAAACCCAAAAAATCTGATTATATTTCCAACAAGATAAAACCTGATAATCCGGTAAAAAGTTATAAAGATCACCAAGTCACAATAGATGTTTTTGGTATCGGATACCAACCAACTGGGAGAGAGAAGGAAGGGGAGGAAATAGAGGGACATCATTTTATTGACGAACCTAAAATCTTTGAAAATTTCACAGCGATGAATAATGATTTTTCACTGTTGTTAATATCTCTTAAATCTGGTACTCTCAACCGAGATGAATTTATCAGCGTCGTAGAAACATGTAACAAAATCATCGACGATAAAGAAACATTTAATTTGAAAATTATTCAAGATATATTAGATGACGATAACCCCCAATCGAGAACAAAGTTTGCAACAGACTATAAAATCCCCATTAAAGATATTCCAACATTTAAACTACCCGGATATAACGCACCAGAACTAAAAAAAACTTCTCAGTGATGCCATCGATATTGGTTTCAAAAAAATCCATGATGCATGGAAAAAAATAACATCACTGGAAATAAAAATCCTGACACATAATAATTCCCCAGAAGGCGACGGTAAACATATCACTCCACACAACGTAAACATATCCACGGTGATAGCATTGAATTTAGTATGTGATGTTATCGAAGGGAGTTACCAAATAAATCTCGAGCGATCAAATCAAGCCCAACAAGGATATATTTTATATTCACTTGCACCAACAGCATCTCCAGGGTTTCTAATCAATGAGAATCCAACTAATCCAGTCTATATGTGATGTCATAATAATTCGTTAACGAGAATTAATTTCAGATTCACTGATCAGTCCAATAATCTAATTGATCTACAAGGTGAGGTTCTACAAATTAGTCTGTTTGTGAAGTCGTGAAAATTCTTCGAATTTCAACAATGATTTTCATCGTAAAAGAATTATTAACCCATAGCAGCAGAGGGATTGAGTGACAACGACGTTGGCGTCTTTTTTTTTTCGATTTCGAACAAGCCTTGGTTAGCCAAAATGACGCTTTTTTCACTTTTCGAGAAAGCCTCAGTTTGCCCGTCGACGTCTCCAAAAGTTGTAGGATTCGCCCCTCTGCTGCTGGGTGGAATGAGTTGATTATTCTCTGCCTGTATAATGCTACTGTACATTGGTATTTTCATCAAAACAGATTTATGGGGATTTATACATTTTAAATAGTTCTCTGCATCTGAATCAATTTATTTATTTAATCATTTTACTTTGTTTCAGAACTACAGCAGAACTGTAGAATTTCCAGAAGTTTGATTTTATTGTATGCCTCCAAAAGACATTTATAAGCCATTAGCTTTCGGAGCTAGGAATCTGTTGGCAGCTCTTGATCATAACAATCATATTGACAGGGATGTGATTGTAAACACAGATGGAACAATAATGTAATACACATTATTCTAGTTTGTTAAAGTAATAATTCATTATTACTAAAATATTATTGCTTTACCTAAAAGTTGATAAACCATATTTTTGTGGTACAATTTAATCTTTTACAGAAGAAATTTGTTAAAATAAATTTTATAAACCAATTTTGGTTAGAATTAGTCTAATGTAATTAGAAACATTCTGTAAGTAATCTAAACATTTTTATAATATATGGGCAAGATACAAGTTTGCTATATTGCCATATTCATATGTAGCAAAATTATTTGTTACATGTAATTTTATGCAGTTTTTATTTGGACGTTTGAGACTTAAACAAATATAAAGTGACATTGTAAGTGAAATGTTTCCATTTTCTTGTCAAATACCAAAGGTAAAAAAAGTGAGAGATGGTCTGCAAACCCGAAGAAAGATGATCAACAGTACTTGTATATTTTGGAAATAATTATGAAAATATTGAAAATGAGGTTAGATGATAGAGTTGGCATGAACCAGCCAGTTGTTTTGGACATAAATGGTCCTAGGTGAATATCTGATGTACTTGCTCCAATACTACCATCACCTACAGAAGAGATTGTTACAAAGCAGAAATCTCATTTTAAGTTAAAATGATTTAGGCCTTTTAGTCCTGTAACACCTATTGATATAGAATTGTTATGGGGAGACTATTCTAGTGATTGTATGGTAACAAATGATCCCTACCATGGACCCATATAGACTTTGACTAAGTCTTTCTTGAAGTGCCTACCATGAGCTGAAGTCCAGCATTTGTTTGATTTCCAAGTAGCAGTATATCTTCAGACCACTGTTGATTATGTTCTTAAAGCTTTTAAAAACATGCATTTGAACAAAAATATGTTAGACCTTTTTTAACTTTTCATACCCATTGCATTTATACTTGTCTTATATACATGTTTAGACTGAGGTAAATGCAGTGTATTTTGGCAATTTGATGTATTAATAAAAACTCAAAGCAGAAACTATACATTGTAGTTCATTTAATCTTATAGGAGTAACAAGATTAAAATCATGTAATTGCAAGTCGGAATTATTGCATAATAAAGTACCTTTTAATAATTTTATTTTCTAAATGTTTTATGTAAAATTGCAGTCAGAAAGATTTCAAGCATACTTTGAAGAAGAAAATGTGTACATTGGAGCAAATGACTTCAATCCATACTCTTCAGCTTGATTTCATTGTTCCCACTAAACATTACTGTACCTATCAATAGACAAAACATTGAAGCATTAAAATTGATATGTAACTGAACTGGACCCTTGTTTTTAACAAAAACCATTAAAGAACATGTGTTTTGCCATGTGAGTGCATCTAAATTTAACTACACTTTAAGATTTATTACAAACTTCCAATATTAGGACTGCATATTTATGGGTTTTTTTTGCCTAAATACTGATAGCAACGATAAGCATTGCTTAAAATTGTTTTGCGTCACTACTCTCTCTCTCTCTCTCTCTCTCTCTCTCTCTCTCTCTCTCTCTCTCTCTCTCTCTGTGGAGGCCTTGATCCCTGGCCAAGTCATACCAAAGACATAAAAATGGTATTAACAGCTGCCTCATTTGGTACTCAGCTTTAAGAGGTTAGTGTATGTACTGGTCGTCATACTGTCACGATAATGTAACTGGGTGGGATGTCATACTACATGTCTGCGGCATGATGCCTCACTATACATTGCCACACTAGACATCAATATACATTGCCACACTTCAAACATCATATTCTTCAAGGTATGTTAAAAATCCAAATCACACACAATGTTACAATTTTGAAACAAAATATTTGGCATATTTTCATCACTGTACAGTAGGCCCAATTTCATGAACTCGAGCAGTGATATACTGCTGCAAGCAGGGTTAATGGTCAGTTAGCAATTAAAACACCCCTGTGAATGTGAAAGAGATTGTTTATCTGCGTAGGCTAATTACAGCACTGCCATAACTTAATGGGCACATCAATGTCGGTATAAAGTACAACCAATCATTTTACGTCTGAAAAATCAAGAGGGCAAAGTCTCTTCGCCTGGTAGCATGACCCCTGCATTCCTGAATTTGATATGTATATCTGAGCCAGTTTTGCATTGTACTTTGTACATTATATACATATATATATATATATATATATATATATATATATATATATATATATATATATATATATATATATATATATATATGTATATATATATATATATATATATATATATATATATATATGTGTGTGTGTGTATGTGTGTGTGTGTGTGTGTGTGTGTGTGTGTGTGTGTGTGCCTAGCTACCCTAATTTTAAAAGAAATGCAATAGGAAACATACATGTGGATGGGGGTGGGCTTAATTTCAATATTTGTTTCTGTGCAGTAGTTTTTTTAGGTGATGTACTAAAGTTTGGCATTGAGTAAATGGTAATCACTTGTGTCTAAAGCATAATAACCAAGCACAGGATACTAAAACATCAATGTAATTTCTATAGAACTGTCCAGGATTTTGGAATGAGATGTCTGTAATCAATCTGTTATAGTAATCGTACACTAGTTTCTCATATAAAAGTCTCTGAGAGACAAAGAATAAGGAAGAACGAGGCGGAAGTTAGACGGACTGGAGGGATTTGGACTACCAGTCCAGAGAAAGATCATACAGATGAGTAGGAATTCAGGACAGGAGGAAAATCTACTACACTAAGTCAGATGATAAAATAGGCAATAACTTAGTAGAGTTAAAGGCGAGTGATAGGGTTTTGATTTGAGTTTCATTTGAGAGTTGACTGTTATTTAATGATATTAAATTGTGGTTTATTTGACTTTGACATCTTGTGTATTCATTAACTTAACTGTCGGCACCACTGACTGGAGGTTCTGAGCATTGCATCTCTCTATCACTACTTCAATTCCTCACAAAAACAAGCCGGGGTGTCTTTTGTAATAATTTTAATAATATTGGGAGCACCCCACCCAACCTAAATAACACGGAAAACCGCTATATATGCCATAATTATTCTTAGATGATATCCTTCAGTTTTTTATGCCTGAAAGTACTCTTGAATTAAAGTTATGTCTGTACATGCATATTTGTACTGATATAAGTTTAGTACATTTCATAATATATAACAGTTAGTTTTACAGTGTATGCAGTTGTGCACATTCATATGTGTATTCATCTAAAGGGTATAATTATTTCTATGGTAAATGAACACATTTTAAAAAAACTGAAAATTTGATGCATTAATTGGTGTCAAGTATATTTGATTTAGTTGTAATAAGACGGCTGATGATGCACATGTGTGATATAAGCATTCAAGGTTGCTTTTGATGAACTAGTATTTTAGTCTTAAAAACCTTATTCTGTTTCCAGAGCCATTTTGTTTTACATGTAATTGAAATTAATGAGCAGTATCTGGATAGAATAGTATCCTAGTGTTTGTAGTTCTGTTGATATTTACAAGCCAATCTTTATTCCTGAAACACTGCAACAAGTTTTGCTTTCTCAACTCAATATGAATATGCGTTATTTATCATTTAACTGAATGTTTGACTGTATATGCACGATTGAAATCATGTTCACCAGTGTACTTTTGTTCTTTACATCCTTTGCATACCAAGACAATGCTAGTCAATTTCGATTTAGTCTCCTCACAGTTGCTTTCAAAACATAGCCATACATATAATGATTCTTTAGTGGGTATGTAGTTAAAAAAGTTTAACAAAACTTGTTCATGCAAAATAAAAATTGCATATTACAAAAAAATTTTCTTAATACAACTTTATATCAACATAAATTATATTATTCACCCATCATATCATTGGACAGATCACCCAAGTCCTCCTTGAGTAAAGCCATGGTACTGGCCAAAATTATTTATCCATTATACGCCATACACAACAGCTTGGAATGACATGTCTGTTGCCAGTACTTCGGTATCATTAAGTCCATAAAATAAACTGCCTATTAGCAGTATGCCTTTCCCCCCAGTTGTAATCATTATCTTCTTTTGCTGCCAGGATATCTTGCATATACCTCTGTGCAACAAGGAAATCTATAAGCAATACATATATTGTGGGTGACTATGAAGAACTAAGGAGAAGGACAGACCAAGAAATACGAAGAATAAGGCAATAATTACATCAAAAGATAATCATATGCTTACCTCGACTTCCATATTTGTTGACGCGCTGACGTCACGTGACACTGCGACTTCGGAGAATATCGGTAAATTCCGTTTCTGCATAATTAATTAGCAATCCGTACAGAAAATCGTTATATTTTCACTGATTAAACTACAGTTGTACAGTTTTTGAAACTGAATTACCTGTAATTACTCATTATGTCTACTATACTTTTCATAATATCATGCATTTGCAAGAACAAAAAAGTCGAAAATCCTTAGGTTGTATGCCTTTAATACTGAATACAAAGACTAGACATTCCATATGCTAGTTATATATTTAAATTCAACCCAATAACAATGTCAATAGTTCCGCATCACCTGATTATACCAAGGTGGCTGTGAAGGTGGTGGAGTGAGAAAAATGGGAGGGGCACTTGGAACTGGTCTAACATTTTGAGCAGCAGCCCCGCTGATCGTTGTTGGATAACTGTGTGACATCTGTGAGTCAAGATGTGGTGTTTCTGGATAGATCATGCTCCCGCTAGTTTTACAGTATTTACATTTATTAGCGCATTCATAGCTCAATATGAGAATAGACGCTGTAACATACATGATTAAAATGAACGTTTCTGTGACCATAGAACCATAACGAGCTTCGCTGGCACACGACATGCACTTTTCTGAACAGTTAATGAATTTCTCGTTTGTTCCAAAGATCTCTGCCAGACCTATGATGAAAACGAAAGCATCTATAATTGTCCGTTAGTGAACATTTGGTATAATTTGTATTCATATAAAAAGGTTAAAGTAAAAATATAATGTAGAAATTTCAGCTGTTTTCAGTTTCAAATACACTGGAACTATGTACTAACATAATCTTACAGATTTAAAGTAAGATATGCATACTATCAGACGTACCATAATCACACTATATTAGACGTACCATAATCACACTATATAAGACGAACCATAATCACACTATATAAGACGTACCATAATCATACTATATTAGACGTACCATAATCACACTATATTAGACGTACCATAATCACACTATATTAGACGTACCATAATCACACTATATTAGACGTACCATAATCACACTATATTAGACGTACCATAATCACACTATATTAGACGTACCATAATCACACTATATAAGACGTACCATAATCACACTATATAAGACGTACCATAATCACACCATATAAGACGTACCATAATCACACTACATAAGACGTACCATAGTCACACTATATAAGACGTACCATAATCACACTACATAAGACGTACCATAGTCACACTATATAATACATACCATAATCACACTATATAATACGTACAATAGTCACACTATATAAGACGTACCATAGTCACACTATATAAGACGTACCATAATCACACTATATAAGTAGTACCATAATCACACTATATAAGACGTACCATAATCACACTACATAAGACGTACCATAGTCACACTATATAATACATACAATAATCACACTATATAATACGTCCAATAGTCACACTATATAAGACGTACCATAATCACACTGTATAAGACGTACCATAATCATACTATATAAGACGTACCAATATGACACTATATAAGACGTACCATAATCACACTATATAAGACGTACTATAAGCACACTATAAAAGACATTCCAAAATCACACTATATAAGACGTACCATAATCACACTATATTAGACGTACCATAAGCACACTATATAAGACGTACCATAGGCACACTATATAAGACGTACCATAATAATACTATATAAGACGTACCATAATCACACTGCATAAGACGTACCATAATCGTACTATATAAGACGTACCATAATCACACTATATAAGACGTACTATAAGCACACTATAAAAGACATTCCAAAATCACACTATATAAGACGTACCATAATCACACTATATTAGACGTACCATAAGCACACTATATAAGACGTACCATAGGCACACTATATAAGACGTACCATAATAATACTATATAAGACGTACCATAATCACACTGCATAAGACGTACCATAATCACACTATATTAGACGTACCATAAGCACACTATATAAGACGTACCATAGGCACACTATATAAGACGTACCATAATCACACTATATAAGACGTTCCATAATCATACTATATAAGACGTACCATAATCACACTATATAAGACGTACCATAATCACACTATATAAGACGGTACTTCTTATATAATCACATACTTTTTATCCTATATAATCACACTCATCATTATCAGTCTCTTGACCTAGTATAATCGTTGAGTCACTGTAATCATACGGTATAAGACGTACCATAATCATACTATATAACACGTACCATAATCACACTGCATAAGACGTACCATAATCACACTATATAAGACGTACCATAATCATACTATATAAGACGTACCATAATCACACTATATAAGACGTACCATAATCACACTGCATAAGACGTACCATAGTCACACTATATAAGACGTACCATAGTCACACTATATAAGACGGTACTTCTTATATAATCACATAATCTGTATCTTATATAATCACACTCATCATTATCAGTCTCTTGACCTAGTATGGTCGTTGAGTCACTGTAATCATACTATATAAGACGTACCATAATCACACTATATAAGACGTATCATAGTCACACTATATAAGACGTATCATAATCACACTTATTCTGCTTGTAGATCATACTCTTAGCAACATCATCATTAAAACCTCTACCATGCATCGCAAAAACATCTCATCAATTGTTAGATACGTTTTCGTGCCTTGGTACATGTACAAAATGATTACTTTATAGAATGTTCCATTCAAAGACTGATCATTAAATATTTAACATGCCATGGTTGTTTAGGGGGAAAAAATCGGCCATTAAAAAAGATTTAGAAACATTATTCTACGTTGATTTGTAGTGGAAAAAGTAATATATTAATCAGATTTGTTGAAAAAATGTACTAAAATGAAAGAAACTAATATTCTGTTTTGAAGGAAAACACCAATCCCTCCTAAAAATTAAACTGTCAGCTCCTGATCACTCAATGACATGTATGCTTGAGTTAACGTGAATTTAAGACAATACCACACGGCAAGGGCAAGAGATGTTTTTCAAACAAACGACTCGATTGAAAGCACATTATGCGTGCACTTTATTTTGTTTCTGTTTCATACAAAGAACTTATTTGGAAACTATGGAGGTGCAAGCCAAACTCACGATGAAATGGCTTAGAATCATATCAGCTCATTAGATTGACTCTGTTACTGTCTCGTGTTATTGAGCAGGGCGCTTTACCCCAACTAAATTACCTATTTGTGTTGATGTGTGGTAAAACGTCAAAAACAAACAAAATTACCATTACTGATGTCGATTCGTTATGTTTGAAGCTGAGCAATGCACAAAAGTGCGAGCAAAAGTGCGTGTAAATTTCATGTTTTTCATGTATTGATATTCTTACCATAGATGACAAGTACTCCTTCTACTCCCCAGAAGACGTAGAAAACCACACGGACATAAATGTTTTTGTGGTTAAGAAATACAAACAGTGGCAGAAACACAGACCAGTTCAAGCTGATCAACCCATGAATGCCCAGATAGACAGGCAGCCTATTATTCAACTCGCAGTTACCATTGGTTGAAAACCCTGAAAAGCATACATCTTTAATCCATTAAGAACATATGTTAAGAAACAACATTTTATTTTTATCCTTTGAGAAACAACAGTCGTGGGTTCAAAAATATTTTTACAAATTTTGACGAAGTTGATTCAGCCATCTATATTTCAGATCGCATAACCAGGAAACAAGACATACGGTCTTTATCTTAACCATGGCTCAAAACCCATTGCTTTGTATCTTTGTCAGAATTAATCTTTTTTTGTTTGTTTGAATATAAAATGGCGAAGAAAAAAGATTTAATTGCACTGCATGGTACATATGGTGACCTTGTGATTGACTTTGACCAGATGATAACGGTCTGCGTAAAACATGGTGACCTGGATGAATTATAAATGGAAACCATTGATTGTTTTGACTGAAAAGAAGAGACAATTAGTGCTTAAACAAATAATACATACACACAGCACCTTTTTTTTTTAAAAAGCTGTTGATGTCAAATAGTTTGGTCATTTGTAATTGCTCAACATGTTTACACCGTGATATTCGAAAACATCATCTATTCATATGGTATCACTTCACGTCAAATATGATAATATTCGATTGGCTGATCAAAAATGTATTTGAACATGGTCCACAATAAACTATTAGCAGAACTAACTGTGTCAGGTTAAACAAGTGTATAATCGAACGATTTCACTTTAAGGATTGCAACTTGTAAATGCTGGGGCATCAAGTGTTTTGAATAATTTACTTTAAGAATCCAAGCCATCCAGAATTGCTTATAAATCATTAGTTAGAATGCATTTTTTTCTCATTTATTTAGATCACTTCAACTTCATCATCATGCTTGGCCGATTTAAGGCAGGTCGTACAGTTGCAAGATTCACAAGGTTTCATATTTGTTTTGTTGGCTATATCATTTTCTTTAACAAGGTTGTTATTGTGATTATTATAATTGTATATAAGCATTTTGCCTTTGCAATAATAAAGAAAGAAATCACAGCCATGTCGTTTCTTACAAGCCACAGCAGTGACGTACTAAGGGGTGCGAAAGGGAGTGGGGGTGTGTGGCAGAGGTGGCGTTAGGTGTACACGGGGCCTAAAGCTGACCATGACCGCTCGGGGCCAGAGTATCGGTATCTCGATAGGTATGCTGCTGCAAACACTGATTATGTTTATAAGGACGACCTTCGGCCTGAAGCGCGAGGCCCCTTAAAGGGCTGAGTATTGGGCCATCGCCCACTTATCACCCCCCAACGCCATGTCTCTGATGGGGGGGGGGGAGATATGCGGACCGCCCCGGGTGACAGTCAGAAAAAAGGGGTGGGATCGGGGTGCAATCAGGAGAGTTTAAAAATACAAGTACAAATTTTCAAACCAAATTCGCCAAAGTAAAAGTTATATTCCAATTTGCTAATGACAGGTCAGCACTGTTTAAAAATCTACTTGCAAACATAATCTATTTTTCTGCGTGCTTACTTTTTAAAATTATTTGTAGTGGTGCCAAAGGAAGAATCCCTCCCGGGAGCCAACTACTTTAGGTTCCCACTGGGCCTAAGTAGAAATGAATTTTTAGTCATTATTGCGTCATTCAGAGCTACTAATTAAACGCTGATTTTGCAATAGGAACCAACATTAAATTATATATGGTCCAATATATTTATAAATTTATGATTAGATATAGTTTCCATCATACTCAAGATCAAATTTAACCAAACAGAGTAAGAAAACTTCATCTTAAATTATAAATGCTGAGCAAACAATGTTGTTCGTAACAAATATAATGTACCCACCCACGCCAATTTGGGTCACAGAGAACACCGTCCATAAAATTGCGAAAATAATTGTCATCACTCCTGAAACGGTAATAAATGTATCGTATGATTACATGATGATAAATCATATACTTAACACTCTACAATTACATCAATTGCTAAACACAACCTACGATCGATAATAATTGTAGTTTTATATTTGGACAAAAAAATATTTTCAGATTGTTCTTCGCTCCACCCCATCTCTCTCTCTCTCTCTCTCTCTCTCTCTCTCTCTCTCTCTCTCTCTCTCTCTTATGAGCACCCAAAGACACACAAGAAATATACTGAAAACACGATCGTTATTCTGTGCCATGTCACTTACTTGCTAATTGTTTGTTTTCCATAATTTATTTAGTGTCAGTCCATTCCTTTGTGTACACTAGCTCTTCCAATCCCTGTAATAGGCAAATACAAGGCTATTATAACCATGGCAATAACAATCCGTGTGGGTGTTTTAGTAGTTTGACGTTGTCAGTAGAAGCAGTGCCACCCTATCACTATTATTAGTAAAATAAAACAAGAATAACGCCAACAAATTAAACAACGATAACAACGTAATGTTTTGTAAAGTGAATTTATGTGTAACCGATAATTAAGATCGAATGCCTTCTAAAATATGGATTACATACGCCAATTTACTCTCTTCATTTTGTACCAATTAATATTGCTACATTACATTACAGTCTATGGTCCCTTATAATTCGAGTTCAACTTGAAAACAACGGAGACACTGATCCACTGTTACACAATACTCTAACAGATCAGTATACAAGGTTTTAGATTTTATAACTAAGCAGGCTAGTATGTATGTATGTATGTATGTATGTATGTATGTATGTATGTATGTATGTATGTATGTATGTATGTATGTATGTATGTATGTATGTATGTAAATACAAGTAGACATATTTTACAGTGACTAATTAAAATAATATTTTACCTTAATCAAAGCGAGTTAGTAACGAAGGTATAAGGCAATATTTTACCTAGATGTCCACATAACAATTATCAATAACAGTTCACTCCTGTATGTGTAGAACGAAATGTATAAAGATAATACGATTTAGACAGGTGTATATAATACGATATTACCTATGTTTCTAAAAACAATTTGGATTGTTGCCAAATCTCTTTTGATAACAGTGTCATCAAACTTGTGTGTATTTATGGTAATGTAAGTACCATATAAAAATGTCATATAATCTAAGACATGCAGTATTTGTATACAATTACCCAATTTAAAGACTTTGACGTTGGGATAAGTATGAATTTAATGTTTAGGAATTACTTAAATCTAAATGGGATAAAATTCGTGTTTATTTTTATCGTAACTTGTATCTCTTCATCCATCCTTACCAATATAGAAATGGAATTATTAATTATTTCTGATTTATCGCAAAAAAACAAGAACCATTTGCATAACAGACGGTCAAAGAGAAAACGTATGATTTTTACTTGAATTTCACATTTTGTGTATTCATTAATTTAACTGTCGGCACCGACAAAATGTGAAATCCAAATAACCACAATTTAACATAATTCAATAACAGTCATCTCTCAAATAAAACTCAAATTAAAAACCATATCACTCATCTTTCAATGAACCAAGTGACGGCCTATCTCATAATCTAACTTAGTGCGATATATTTCCCTCCTCTCCAGTGTTCCTACTCTTTATGGACTGGTAATCCAATACAGACCTTCTAACTGCACTGGGGTAATTCCATCTTGTCCCTAAAAGCTTCCTGTATTAACACACAAGTACATTATCATAGCATATTCCTCTAGCTATGTAAACTAACACATCAGATTAGCAAATACCGTTTTTTAGGCACGCATTCGTGCCCATCGAAATACACATTCTCCTTGATATGT
This sequence comes from Unio delphinus, assembly GCA_029339505.1. Taxonomy (NCBI): domain Eukaryota; kingdom Metazoa; phylum Mollusca; class Bivalvia; order Unionida; family Unionidae; genus Unio; species Unio delphinus. The sequence goes on along the minus strand of JAQISU010000206.1, from coordinate 9,951,590 downwards.
GTAAACGAAATACACACACACACACACACACACACACACACACACACACACATATATATATATATAACAAAACAAAGTACATTTTTCACAGTGCGACAAATTTATTGGTGTACAGGAGTAGAATAAGAGAAAAACGATAGTTAAGCGCTCTGTTCCAGTCGTTTTTGAACTAAGTGTTGTTTGTATCCGTTCTTTTTAATATCTGTAAAAAAGGAAACACCAACAGTGAGAGAGAGTTGACATTTTGCTCAAACGCAATTTTGTTTTTGAAAACGAGGGGTTTTTACGAAACGAAAATATAAGGCCAATAACACCAAACCGAAATCTCTAACTAACCGACAGTTTCTGATGAGTTATATTTTGTTTTGTCTTTTTTTATAAAACAATTTGTACCCGCGTTTTTTATCAACCATATGTGTCATTGAGGTATCGCCCTCTCTGCTGTTAGCCATTACTATCCAAAATTGTATCAAGACCAATTCGATGACTTGATATTGGATCATGTAAATTTATCGTTATAAATCTGTGAGTTTAAGTTTGTGCACATGAGAAAAAGGTTCTAAAATATATCCATGTCTTCGTTACACAAATTCTGCTGTGTATTAACTCGGTTAAATACAGAAAGAATATTGCAGTTATCAATAATCATTTTCAAAAATATTGTATGTACTGTTGTGTAACATAAATCAAATCAGAATTGTAATGTGTTTTTCGAGAAACTATTCTAGCTGGATTTGATTCTTTACAAAGCATTATGTCGTCGTATATTTTTTAATCATTAATATATCCTTCAAATTCATCTACGGATGGAGCTTCTTAATATTTGTAATAAAATCAATAACATCATTGCATCAAAAATTAATTATATCCATAATGTAGAAACATGCTAGAAAATATAGATTTATAGTGTGTAAAATGTAGAGTATCCACTCCTACAGATGAAAAAAAAAAAACTATAACAAAAACAGATATTTAATAAAAATAACGGACGTGCTGTCTCAGGCAAGTGTGTACGATGTGATAAATAAATAAAAAAAATTTCAAACATTTTCAGTGTTTATATAAAGAGCGGTGATATAAAAACTTCGTTGGAAAATTCCAATGGCAAAACGCCCAGGAGAAAAACATATTCCTGGATATAATTGTTGTGGTCGTGGTGCCATACTTGGTATCCAACTCGATAACCTAGATCAGCGAAAACTCGGATAGTATCCAATACATTAATATAATAAAGTGTGTCATAATAATTATGTAGCTTATACAATTGCAATAAGATATACAGCAGGGATATATTGCAGATGTGACGTTGATTCATGCATTTTTTTTCTCTCAAACAAGTCTTTGATAAAATCATTAGTTTATTTGTTAGTAAGATCCGCGATGAAAGGTAAATTAGCACTTGGGTCTGGTACTTATTCAACCGATTAGTATTATAATGAAATCAATTTATTATAGCCAAAACGTATATTGGAAAGGCAAAGCAGCGTTTAGTAAACTCGCTCGTATGGCGAATGTTGTTGCTGTAATTTGGCTAGAATGAAAGGAAATATGGCACATTTATCTACCACCGACAAAACGAATTGCGTACGCGCATTTCGATGTTAGAGTTCTAAATGAAGTTCATACGGCAGATTTATTATTTTTTACCACATGATGCTATTACAATTGGCAGACGTTAATACACATATAAAAACACGCTAACGGTTGTTGATGTTGAGAATAGGTTAAAGTAGGCACGATCACTTTTTAACTAAAACGGCTGCAGAAATTACTTTTGTGTTCAACGTGGTGGTCTACGATGGCCACAGCTGCTACAAATTGATCCTAGTAATTTTAGGGGGTAGTATTATCGCTGAAAAGGCGACATAAGGTAAAAGTACGACTAGGACATGCCGCAATTCATCTTGATTGGCTTGTAAGACTACCAAGTGTTATAGGTTCGTTAGATAATAAAATTGCTAGTGCAATTTCTATGAAACCCATTAATGCGGTTATAAAACAAACAGGTTTTGAAACCTGCCACAACATTACTGTGTTTAACAACTTGTACAAAGATTATTCTGTCATTGCTTTAATCTTATGATAAATTCCGGGTCAAGATCAAAGTCGCGATTATTTGTTTGACGTTTTCAACTACAACAAATTTCTTAGTCCTATAGAATTCTCGTATTATGAAGCCGGCAATATTAGACAACCCGGTTCAGACCTGCTCGACGTTTTTGAACCTTTTGCTGGTTTTTTTTTGGCTTTCTGCGTTCAAAGGTTTTTCATATTGCTTTGTTTAGTACTATTCGGTCAGCTGTTTGAGCAGCACCCAAAGCTACAGCTTTTGTGAGAGCTGCGACAGCGGCAGCTATTAACGTTGGTATGGCTGCAAGAAGTCGAAATATAGCCCAAAATATATACAATTTCAATCGCGGACAGATTAGATAATAATCCGGCCTTGTCTAGTTTAACACCGTCGAATGTTTCACACCGACGTACTGTCCATGACTGCTTAATTTGACCACCTGTCTTTTGCTTATGTTTTAGCGATAATGTGGTTCCTGATATTTTACTGTCGTGGTTTGTAATGTTTTAATCTGTCCCGGAGACAGAGTGATATTTGCATTATAAAATAAAACGTTTATAATATTTATGAGTGATCTAATTGCATTATATGTTTCTACACGCGCGTCAATAACATGCATCAGTCCGCTGGCTCCTGAAAGTAATTTTTTTGTCGCTGAGTATAAAAGGCAATTGCGCTTTAATTAGGAAAAAGACAAAATTCTCTATTAAGCGAGCTCATAAATGTTGTTGTTGTTGTTGCGGTAGTGTTTAATGCCATTTTGCAGCACACGATACGCTATATATGGCGGCCAGTATTATTGGTGGAGAGCAAACCTGTGGAAACCTTTAGAAAGAACCACGTACTAACGATAAGCTACTGGCAAGATTTCGACATAACTACAAGATCTTAGATTCGAACCCACCCAGACAGAGGTGAGATGCCAGTGATCCGTAACGGAGAGCGGTTTATACCAATCCACCGCTCGGTCCCCGCTTGGAAATGTATATCAACTAAAGACTGTCAGATAGACAGACTGTATTATTGCCATCACCTTGTCGTACAAGTACAACTGTATGTAGAATCTCAACATGTGAGACAGTGGAATTGCACATGAAAATATTATATTATCATATCTTAACAACAAATATCCTAAATTGTAATTTATATTTATCGATGCAATTTCAGTTCGAGTCTCATTCAATTATGAGGATCTATGGTCGGGAGAGTTAGTATTGTCTTTGAAAAACATCATGTTGGGGGTGTCTGGTCCTGAATAATCATCTAAATATCTTGCTAAACCTATCATTGTTGTGGCAACGTCATCTTTATTCTGAATTATTTTAGTCATTTTTCCATTACTTTGCCATAATACAATTAATCACAAATACAAATCTGATATCAGCCATATATTGTGTAACAGCTGTGACATTTATTATAAGTTTTTCTTCTACTTTGATAACTGCTTCTGCGATTAAGACATATCTACTTGTATCTTGAATATGTAGTTAGATTATTCCACGCTGATTTGGTTGGCTTACGTCATAAGAATAATACCGATAGTCTTTGAGATCCGGTGCATTCATGTCAAAAGCTTGATCGGATACAAATTTAAACGTTTTATTATAAATATCCATGATCTCTATCACGGTCGCCTTGACAAAGTCACGGTAACACGAAGGCCATTTCCCACTATTAAATTTGTGGCTATATGTTTTTCTGCTTCACCAGCTACCACTGATAGTTTTAACTTTGCAGCTTGATTTATTCTTTTACGAACATTTGCAGGCACCACATGTGGTGAACCTCTTTGAGGGTTGCATATTAATCGTGCTAGTCTATATTTGATCACTGTGAAGGCTTTACTGCTTAAGATTAACATGGCACTAGGAGCTTTGCCACGAACAACTTTAATAGATTTCATTGATAATTGTTTCGCAATTGGTATTGCTTGGGAGTCTAACTTCTAAATAAACCCTGAACGACATCACCGAGTAAATCTCCGTAAACTGTAAATGATCGTTAACAAATATCACATAATTCATTAATTATTTCTGGAGAATTATTTCCAGCTGATCTTCTCCAATCAGAATTTTTTGTCGATTCACGTCAGAAAGAATGTTGTTATGACAAGACATAAAACCACTTCCTGATGATATCAATTCAGGTAGCGTCAGGAGGATATTGTGGATCATAATAGTCTTATTTTCCTTTAAGTTCTCCCCGTTGTTTGTCCAAAATATTTTCTTAAAGTTATCAACATCTGAATCATCCGTTCAAACACTACCCGTATTATGAGGATTGTTACAAATTATTGTACGATATTCACCCTCCTTGAAATTGCGATAGTTTGGTAACATATCAGACACATGATTATAATCATTGACAGTATATTAAGCTAAATCGTAATTATTCATATTCTTTTTTTTTTTCGTAAGTTCGAGGTCTAAATTTATCACTTAAGTTTTGAACGGATGAAATAATTTCTTTCTCTTGTGTTTAGTGCCTTTTGCGTTTGATCATTCGCTGTTTTTGTTCATCCATTTTTTCTTGATTTGGAAAACCGGATCAGTATAATCCATATAAGATGCACTTTTTGTGTCAACTCGACACGTGTTAGTTCTAATTTTATTAAATACATCCGCCAAGTGTTGTATACTGGTAATATATTTTCTTCGCTCTGGATCCAAGATTATTTTTTGATAGTTCATAATATGTACCAACAATCGCTAGAAATTATTTTTCATCAGTTCTATCGATTATCTTTAAAGCTTCTTTATTATTTTTATTACGTTATTTTTTGACTGTTTCGTCATGATTTTTTTTTTAAACAACATTTTTTTCTGGTTGAGACATTTTACCATGAAAATGTACAAGTCTTGATTATTCTACAGTTTTTTCTGCTATTCTGCTGGAAGAAAAGGTTTAGTTTTTTTAGTTATTGGTCTAAATAATTACTGAGAGCTCTTTGCAAAATCCACCTAAAATTCATGAAGTTCCTGTAAGTTTCACCTGACAGGATCACAGACGAATATACTTCTTTTAATAGCTTCTAGTTGCTCTCGAGCTCATATAGTTGCTTAAGATTCTTATAACACAGTATTGCTATATAATAATTACCTTATTCACAGCGGCAAAGAGGGCGTGACCTTAATCAAACGTCTGGCTGATAAACAAAATGCACGCACAAATTAAAAAAAAATGACATAAATAAAGTACCCCCCACAAAAAACTCTAAAAAAACCCACAACAACTCTCATTTAGTTAGATGTTTCGGTTTGGCACTATTGGCCTGATAGATTTGTTCTAGTAAGAAGCCTTTCTTTATAAATGAAGTTTCAGCAAAAGGTCGGCTTGCTCTCTGCTGCAGCTGCTGATAAAACAGAAGAGATCGCATTATACTATTTTTTTTCTTGTGAAACGAACACAATTGATATGCTTAAAGCATTTGCCAAGACAAAAATTGTTTGACTACTCTGAATTATAAAAAGTATAAAAAACTGTAATGAACAACCTAAAGTTGACGTACAAAAGGACATTTAGCACTTACTTTCCATAGTGTTTTCTGTAGCGACCGTCATGCTACCATCCAGGTCTTCGGAAGTGTCCATCATACCCACCATAACCGCCATTTCCACCATTACCACTATGACGACTATATTGAGAGTAACCGCCATATTCACCATTGCCACTATATGCGCCGTTTCCGAAGAACCAACCAATGGCAACACCTACGATGCTTGCAAGAAGAACTAGCACAGCCTTCGTTTTCCTCTGCCGAGCAAAATATAATTCACAAAAGTAAAAAACGTCAGGTTTATAAACATACTATCACTCTATAAATGTAACGCTTTTGATGCCACCAACATTGCTAATTATTCTTCTGGTTTTTGAGGGAAATGATGTAGGACTGAAGCTGATTTGTTAGCAATCATAAAGCGATGAACGATGTCTAAGGTAAGTATTCAACCAATCAGTTGACTGAATGTAATACATTCAATATCCATAAACTATAAACCTTATATACATATATATATATATATATATATATATATATATATATATATATATATATATATATATATATATATATATATATATAAAATCATATAAATAAATATATCCCTATATATACATAACTCTCTTTCACTCTCTCTCTTTCTCTCTCTCTCTCTCTCTCTCTCTCTCTCTCTCTCTCTCTCTCTCTGTTTCTCAAGAAGACAATTTAATCGTATCAAGTATGATACTATATGTTACCTGTACCATATCATCATGGGGTATAGGGGGCTCTAGATAGAGGTAGTACCTTTGTTGTCTGGCAGCTGCACTCTTGGAGTGGACAGACACACTGGTCCTCATCCATCTCTCAAATCTCTTACGTCTGCCTCCAAGAAGGAATCTTTCCTGGCATATCCCGGTACACCGCTTCAGCTAGCGGGCCAAACGACGTTGAGAGGGTGATGTTAACACTGCATCACTAGGCGTATGAACTTCTACAAGGAAGTCACCGGCTAGGACGGAAGGTCTCTACAGATCAACGGCCAAGTATTCGGGACCAAGACGCGCCATATGTATTAATGGATTTCGGCTGTGGCCGACCAGCTATGATTCAAAATAGCAGGGAAGGCAGATCTCTTTAGACATGGTCGGCCATCTTCATAGGAGAAGGAAACTCCGTTATAAAACCTACGGCCCGTAGACCTCGCTGTCACTGTCCTGGCTTGCCAGGCCATGACAGATGAACCACAAGTTTAAAGGGTGGGGCCAGTTTGCGCAGACTGAACTTCACCTAAAAGCTCCATGGCGCAGGCATGAAGGAACCGTCTACTGTCTACTGTTTATGTTCGACTCAATCAAGCCCTGCAGCGATGGAAAAGGGGCGAAAACGGCAGGTGAAAAATGTCACTGGAAGCCGCAGTCCCAATCCTGCATGCAGGCTACTCAGGCCTTTGGTCGTCTGGTCTTGATCTGGAGACGACACCATCACCCGGCAGCAGCCTGAGTGTCCAAGTAGCCTTTTTTAGGGATAGCACTGCTTGCTCCACATCGCTTGCCTAGAAAAGATGGCCTAACCAAAGCTCGTCTCCTTAACCTCAGCTGGCCTGCCGCAGCCAACGGGCATCTTACAACGTGGTCAAAACTTCACAGAAAAACAAGGCATATCCCACCGGCCTCACATGGTGGGAAAAAACTAAAACTGGCTTGTTGGAACATCAGAACAATGCTAGACTCGACTGACATCAACAATCCTGAACGACGCTCTGCCCTAATCGCACACGAACTCTCTCGCCTTGCTGTTGACATTGCTGCATTTAGCGAAGTCCGTCTTTCACAGGAGGGAAGTCTGAGAGAACTCCGTGCTGGAAACACCCTGTACTGGTCAGAAAAACCAAAAACTGAAAAACAGCTTTTAGGAGTCGATTTCATGGTCAAGGACTCAATCGCCACTAAGTTATCAAACCTTCCAACTGGTCACACCGACCGCATCATGTCCATGCTTCTCCCGTTAGGAAACCAACAACACGCCACACTCTTCAGTGTATATGCTCCAACACTACATGCAGATTCTTCTGAAAAGGATAAATTCTACGCTGACCTGCGCAGACTTCTCAAGAGCATCCCAGAGAGCGATAAAATAATCATCCTTGGAGATTTCAATGCCAGAGTGGGCCGAGACTCAGAAACCTGGAAAGCAATCATTGGGAAACATGGCGTTGGTGGCTGCAATGAGAATAGGCGCCTGCTTCTCGAATTTTGCGCTGAATTACAGCTCACCATTACAAACACCATATTCTAGCAGAAAGACAGCCTGAAAACGACCTGGATGCATCCTAGATCAAAACACTGTCACCTAATCGATTACATCATAGTACACCATAGGGACTTAAAAGATGTGCTTCACACCAGAGTGATGCGCAGTGCAGAGTGCCACACAGATCACCGTCTTGTTCGATGCAAGCTCAGCATCTATTTCAAGCCCAGGTCCAAACAAGGACGTACCATAAAAGGAAGCTCTAGATTAAAAACCTCTTGTCTGAAGACGTCAAGACAAATTTTCAAGAGAGCCTGCACTCTAGACTTGTAGAACCTAGCTTTCCGCCAGATCTACCGCCGGAGGAGATGTGGAATCACATCAAGTCTGCCATTCTGCAAACCTCAGAAGAAATACTTGGATTCACCACTAAGAACCACAAAGACTGGTTTGATGAAAACAACCAAACAATCCAAAACCTACTTGCCAGTAAGAGATCAGCATACCAAGCCCACCTCGCACAATCATCCTGTCCACAGAAGAAAGCAGCATTCCGCCTTATCTGCAGCTCCCTTCAGGGCAGTCTTCTTGAAATACAAAACGTATGGTGGACAAAGCTTTCAGAAAGAACCCAACTGTACGCTGACACTGGAGACTACAAGAAGTTCTGCGAAGCGCTGAAAGCAGTGTATGGTCCCTCCTTTCAAATACAGAGCCCCCTACGGAGTTCAGATGGACAAGAGCTACTCACTGACAAGGAATCTATCCTAAGCGCTGGTCAGAGCACTTCCATACTCTCTTCAGCACTAGCCGTACAGTCCAAAAGGCAGTTATTGATCGCATCCCACAACAGCCACCAAAGATGGAATTCTATGTGGCACCCACACTGCAAGAGACTGTAAAAGCCATAGAAGGCAGGAAAGGCTGCAGGAACAGATGCTATTCCACCTGAGATATGGAAGAAAGAAGGCCTAGCATTGCACACCAAACTCCACGAGTTCTTCGTTTGCTGCTGGGAGCGAGAAATACTTCCGCAAGACCTCTGAGATGCAGTCATCATCACCTTGTACAAAAACAAGGGGGAAAAGTCTGACTGCTTAAACTACTGTGGGATAACTCTGCTCTCCATTGCAGGCAAAATCCTTGCTAGTGTGTTGTTAAACAGACCAGTGCCTACCATTGCAGAAGATCATGTTCCAGACAGTCAGTGTGCCTTCAGAGCCAATAAGGTCACAGCTGACATGGTGTTCGTCCTGAGACAGATCCAGGAAAAATTCAAAGAAAAAAACAAGGAATGTACATCACTTTTGTGGACCTAACGAAGGCATTTGACACGGTGAGCGGAACTAGACTGTGGAAAATCCATGAAAAACTCGGCTGTCCTCCCAAATTCCTTACCATGGTCATCCAACTACATGAAGACCACCTTGGTCAGGTTAAAAACAATAAGGAATTGTCACAGACCTTCCCAATTGCAAATGGCGTGAAACAGGGCTGCGTTTTAGATCCCACACTGTTTTCAATCATCTTCAGCACGATGCTCCGAAAACCTACAGAAGACCTTGATGACGAAGATGGCATCTATATTAGATTCCGTACTGATGGCAACCTCTTCAACTTAAGGCGAATTCAGGCCAACACCAAAACATTATAAAAAACTGATTAGAGAACTTCTATTTGCAGACGATGCCGCCCTTGTTGCCCACATGGAAGCTGCCTTACAGCGCGTAACATCTTGTTTTGCAGAAGCTTGCCAGCTCTTTGGCCTCGAAGTAAGGCTAAAGAAAACCGAGGTACTTCAACAGCCTGCCCCCAAGGAAGAGTACCGTCCACTAAGCATCTTCATTGACCGGACAGAGCTAAACGTAGTCCACCAGTTCACCTACCTGGGCTGTGTGATATCCTCTGATGCAAAGATCGACAAAGAAATAGACAACAGATTAGCCAAGGCGAACACCGCCTTCGGCAGACTCTGCGAACGTGTCTGGGACAATTCCAATCTCAAGAGAGTTACAAAGATCAATGTCTACAGGGCTGTCGTACTGACAACCCTCCTATATGGCGCCGAATCCTGGGTTACCGACAGCTGTCACCTCCGTCTCCTTGAAAGCTTCAATCAGCGCTGCCTCCGCACCATCCTCAACATCCACAGGAGTGACTTCGTTACCAACACTGAAGTCCTCAAACAAGCATGGATCACCAGCGTTGAGGCCACACTCATGAAGATACAGCTTCGCTCGGCAGGGCACGTGTCCAGGATGGAGGATCATCACCTGCCGAAGGTCGCACTGTATGGTGAGCTATCACCTGGCCACCGTGAAAGAGGGGCACCTCGAAAGAGACATAAAGACTCCTTGAAAAAGACCCTCACCACCTGTGGCATCGATCACCGCAAATGGGCATCACAAGCTGCTGACCGTGCATGCTGGCGACATACAGTTCACCAGGCTGCTGACACTTTTGAACAAAACAGACCCCTTAGAGGAAAAACTATGGCGTAGAAAAAAACTGGGAACCATTGTCAGCACCTACCAAAACCCAGACATTCCCCTGCAGCCTCTGTGGACGGACGTGTCTGTCACGTACTGGGCTCGTCAGCCACCAGCGCACGTGCAATAGACATAGCAATCTTCCTTCTTAATCTTCGTAAGATAAGTCAAACCAACAACAACAACCATATCATATATTGAAAGATCATATATTTAGATATTTTGTTTTATAAAACTCATTGTATGGTTTGTATTAGTCTTGTAAGTTTGGCAAAGTCTTCAAGTTTTGTTTGAATACGGACGATGTAAGTGCATGAATCACATGTCTATTCGGTGTATATGCTTTTAGAATTTCTGAAGGAGGTTATGTTTCAATTCCTGCTGACACTGATTGGATGTTTTGCACCCTTAAAAGCATAGAACTCTAACGTTATTGGCATGTTATATATATTTCTCTATGTATATCTTTATGTATCTCTCTATGTATCTATGTATCTATGTATCTATCTATCTATCTATTTATCTATCTATCTATCTATCTATCAATCTATCTATCTATATATATATATATATATATATATATATATATATATATATATATATATATATATATTCTATCAGAAAAGGGAAACATCTAGTGTACTTGAAGTAACATTTTCAATATTATTACATACCTGTAAATGTCGGTTGCAGACTGCCTTTGCTCTTTCGGATTGGTGGAGAGGAGATCCTTTTATAGTCATCCATATTATTTTTGCCATGCATTTATCAAGATCCCTTCAGCAGTGATGATTGATGGTAAGTAAAGAAACTAGTCACTGAATGCACGTGTTGTGTAAGCCAAAAACTGTTTTATCAAGCTATTGTAGGTAATACACAATAGTTTTGATTTTTTTAATTCATTTGCAAAATATGTCAGAATAATACATCTGAGCATATAAGTTTTCTCGCTTTTTGGATTATGAAGAGTTAGATATATTGTGGAGCGAGTCATAAGGTCATCCTAGGGAATCATGAAGTTTCGTATCGTTGCACAAACTATGAACAAATCAGAGTATGTCTTTGGGCGAATGGCATTGTTACAATAATGCTTTGACTGTTAGCATCTCTGAGAATAGCATAAAAAGTGACTCCGTATGTCTGACAAATAAAATCATCATGTTTAAATACAAAGGAAATTGATCATGCATTCTCAATCACAATTAAGTTAAAAGCAGATAGGCATGTTCTTGACACATGTATATAAAGATGCTGTCAATTCATATTTGCGTTGTTTCGGTATTGTTAAGACCATCCATAGATATTCCGAGATACTATTTGGCTGACGAATGATGTATGAAGAGTTAATGACGAAAAAAACTTCATATTCTATAGACACCCGTAAACTGCAAAAGCGTCATTTTCTGAAGTACTGACCGTTTGATTATCACTATGATTCTTAAAATCACTATGGACGCAATATGTAAACTCTTGAAAAGATGTGTTTCGGAGATATTAGTAATTTTAATCAAGTAACTTGGCTAAGCAAAACGTTCGACATGGTTTTTTGCAGTCTCATTTCTATAGTTGTTAATGTTGTTGAGACATATTGAGTACCGACTTATAATGCTTCAAGATTCATTCCTTAACCAGATCATAAATCAGCACTTTGCTCTACTAACATGAAAGTGTCAACGGCTTTGCGAAAATGTTCAATTTGTAATAACAGGGTCAAAAGGTCTCTTTGCTATTTAAAGTTTTGAAACTGAAGAAAATATTTATATACCTTGTTTCCTTCAATGGTTTGCTAAAATAATAATTACAGTAACATGAAAACCTGAACTTGTTTGTAAAGTGGCGGGATCTGTTTCAATTGAAAACTTTTTTCTGTTAATATGAAGTGAAATTACATCTCTTCCTTGACTCTTTGTTATCTACACTTCCTTATACGGCTTTTGTTTTCTACCAATTAATGGACCAAACTATTGTTTATCCTGCTCTGTTCAAGAAGCTTTTGCCTGGGAAACATCATGTTTTCTAGCGAGAATGAGTTATTCATATTTTTTCAATAAGCCCAAAGTTTTCGGGATCGAATTTGAAATAAAGCTTTTTGCTTTAAATATAATGTTAAAATTTGTCGTCTTAAGGTAGTGACAGAATAATTTGAGAATTAGCGAGATGTAATGTATTGAAAATTAAATTCCAATTCATCCAAAACGTTCCAATACAATTATGAATGATTTAATATTTTAGTTTATGTTATTGTATTCTAAATTAAATCCAACGCTAGAGATGTTGATTTGCCTTGATGGCCGATGGCCTGTGTGGTAATAATATACCAACAGTCTTTGTTCAATCATCATAATAACATTTTAGAATATACCATCATATGAATGTCTCTATAAATCTATCTAAATATTTCGAAGAATATTATTTTTCAGCGCGTTGTTTTTTTTTGCATAGAGGTCTAACTTCAATTAAATTTTTTAAATTAAACAATTCAGATCAGATTAAATCCTGGTCACAACAAATAATTTCTAGATAAAAAGATTGTACTAAAACTTCTTTATTAATTAACAATATCTAATAACGTTATTTCCTAATGGAACATTTCATTTTGGTACGTTCCCGGTGTTTACAGGATAATTAGCCGGTTTGTTGCTGTAGTTATAATATAACATATGGGAAACAAAATTTTGGCCCGGTATTTAATAGGGGATACCATGTGTTATCGACTCATGTTGAAATTAAACATGTTGCTGAAAAGACCCAGATCAACGATCCAGGTACTATAACTGATATAAGAAAATATGTTAAAGGTAAGGAACATTTTAATCAAAATATAAATAACATACAATCATACAAATCTCTATAGGAAGTACATATATAATCAAGATGACTGCTCCATTAAGCTGGGGTTTAAGATATTTACTTTACTTCGGATTCGTCCCTTTAAAAACTATACAATTGTTTTATGAACAAACAGCCATAAAGTGAAGAACAAACACATAGCAAGTAAGTAAACGGCATGTTAAATAGCGTGGATACTGGATTGTATAACATATTCGAACTGGAACTGAATGTCCATTTATTCTGAGTCATTTTTGCTTTAAATTGTAGAAAGGCGTTTCCCAAATGCACATTTCTTAATGTACCCTTCAGCATTATCTATGACAATGTACAGAAGATACGTATCTGCAAAGCAGTACAAAATGAATATCAGTTTGAATTAAGTGTTTTGGTCGCAAACGTACTCAATGAAAATAGTGTTCAGTTGTATCATTATAAAATTTGAATGACCACAACTATAGGTTATCTAATTCAATTAGAACAAATATGATTGAACAAGGTTTAATGAAGGATTTTAATTGTGGCTGTTATGATTAGGTGTGGTTAGAAGAGTAATACAGTTTGATTGTAACGGAAAACAAACATACACAATCACATTAATTCTGAGTAACTAATAGTCCACTGTATACTTGTGTCCTTTAGTTGGATGCACGATTTGGCATAGAACTTAAAATTCATTTTGACACTTTAAAATATTCAAACTTAAATCAAATATTCCGGTTGCCGAGGACATCTGGCTAGAATTGCCTGAACATCTGTGTAATGGCAAGAATACAATGGTTTCTGAAGGGTTTTCTCGTTGTCTTTGGCTCTTTGAAACCTCCCGGTATATAAAGGTGAATCCCTGAAACGGACTTATATGGGCGCGATCAACGTGGATTTTACGTGGATACAAATATGGTCCAAAAGGACTCAGTTGAAGAATGTTACAGGGAAACAAAAATGAGATTTGGCAAGGGGAACATGAAATACAAATGAGCTTTTAATCACCCACACTGATGCTAACACGTGATTATTCATCGATGCGTTATTATTTTGTTTAATGACATATTTTAACTTTCTACTTTCTCTCTGTATACAAATTATTTCTCGTAGTTCATTGAGAAATGGAAGGGTTTGTCCCTAAGAATGGTGCAAAGCCAATGCAAAGCCAATATATTCAATGTATTCATGCTACTACATTTTATATAGTAATTTCTAAGGGTTTCATTCCGTTCAAAATATCGTAGTATCTAGCCTTGTGATGAAATGTAATTCTTTATATCATCCATATAGATCCATATTTTCTATCGTAATGTCATAACGGAATTATACTTTGGTGTTCATTTAAAATATGGAACGGTTGCAAAATATGTAATGAAGTTTACTCGTTTGATATAAGGTATTTGAAATGACCATTTGTAGACAATTATCTAATAAACTTGTTAGAAAAAGCGTCACTTTGTTTATGGATCGTGACAAAGTTTCTTAAACAGGCTTATATAAGACTAATTTGTAAGCTGTAATTGTCCAGTCGTTATAATGTATTAATACTAAATAGTTTAATATGTAAATATGACACTGTATAACTGAATTAGAAAAAAGCGTTATAAATGTGATGCATTGTTACTCAGCTAATGCCTCAGTTTATAAAATTATTAATAATGAAGATTGACTGCCGTGCCCATATAACCAGAAAAAGCTCAAAATTAATGAATGCTTTTTTGAAATTTCAAGTGCACGGAATAACAAACATCCGTTCAAACAGTCAGAATTCTTGGTAAGTTTGTATGTGGTCGTTCTATCCTGATGGTGCATAAGTGTCTAGTTTTTTATATTTTCAACAATAATTACGCTTTGAAAATTAATACAATATCAACGGTCATTTAATTGCTGGAATCCAAAAAACTTATAGTAATTTGCTTAGTTAGTCTAGGGTAAATATTCAAAGATCCAAATACAAAAGTATCTTCTTGCGCTCGTTTTTATGTGACAATGTCAATGAAAACACTAAGAACGTGTTTGACGTGGTGGAATGAGTATCGAATGTAGATTAAAGATGTTATTCGTTAAAGACAAGAAATACATTCCAGAAGTAAATTAGTTAATCAAACAAACAAAACGAGACTCTTGCAAACCAAACAATATCCTCATACTTATGCAGCAACTTAAAAAGCTGTTAAATCGCAACAGTTCTAGCTTATGAAACCCTCTATAAAAATTCCATGCATTGTCATTATTACGTTTTAAATCGCCGAAAACTGTACCAAATTTAACGTTAAGTAATACTTGTCAACTAAAGTAGTCTTAGCTAAATAATGAGCTGTAGCCCATCGTCCCTACTCTTCTCTAAAACAAATAATATCAATACTATATCCTAATCCATCTTTATAATCCTTCGTATCATTTTTGTGAGATTGTCCTTTAGGTATGAGTAAAACGTACAATCATCAAAAACAAGATTTGTACATGACAATTTAAAAGGTACTTTCTTAATTTAATATAATCAGGGCGTATCTGGTTTACGGGTGAATTATAATGACTTAACGTCAGGTGTAAAATCCGAAACTGGGAATATTTCACTAAAACAAACATTTGTGACAAATATTGATCTATATATGTCTTTGAAAGGGGCACTAATCTAATATTTTTGAACTTCGAATCCTGAATGTCCTTAAGGAGAGTGTTTTCTGCTTGCCAGTTCTTATTCTTTAAACTTTTGATTGAAATTTTACCTCATATCTTCCTTTTCGTTTACCATTTTTTTCCATCATCATTCGTTTTTTTAATAATTATTTTTAATTTGAATTTGTTGCTTTTCCTATTCTCATTTTTCTTGCTTGATTTGTATTATTTTTCTTCTTCTCTTCTTCTGTTGCATTTTGCAGTTTAAATTGTCTCTAATCTTTTTCTCTTTCTTCTTTCTGTTTTTTTTTAAAATTTGTTCATTTGTTTCATGACAATATTTCTGTTATTTGTTTCCATCCAACTTTCTAAATTTATATTACTTTAATGATACCGTTTTATACTCAAAGCACGTGAAGGAAACTATTATTTGCTAGCAATATCTTGTCAAAATAAGTTTATTGCATGTTTTAAAAATGATGGGTTTAAGTAGGAAAGAGAATAATTGCTTGTTAGCTACAGCAGCGCATCGTTTTGAAGGAATGCAAACATATTCCTAGGTCAGAGTGGAGATGAACCTCTCTGCTTAATTTAATATGTCTTTTAATGTATTTCTATGAAATGTTTCTGAATGTTATACCCTGGCAAACTCCCAATATCTCTTACAATTATATCGTAATAAACTAAGCAACATGAAGAATCAACACCAAAATATGTTGTGAAACTCAACAAGCCAGCTAATCATCAAAGTTACTAAAAGATATTTAAAGTGGAAGATACATCGTCAGAATATAAATATGATCTTAGAATAGTTTCTTTTAAGTCCACAGTAATGAAATTGTCCACACAAGTTTCACATTCTCGAACGTGCTAATCATCTTCAGTGCTGAGCTCTGGTGTTTGACCCATGGACCCTGTATTCGATCATAGCTTTTATTAGAAACGGTTATATCTAGCTCTCCAATATATACCGAAAAATCAGCCTCATCAGACACCCAAGCAAGGTTATGATACGATAATCATCAAGAGACTGAAACCATACAGTACGACATTGCGCTATGGAACAGATCATCAATATTAGTTAGGCGGTGTCAGTGTTGGAGGCACAAGACTTCCCAACCCGCTGATGATATCGATGACATAGTCAACGGTCACAACGAAGCATTACTACGTTTTGGCATTAAGATCAGGACTGACGAAAACAAGTGACGACATAATCGTGACGTATCCAGACGTAAATGAGAATGCACGAACGGAAGATGGGTGCAATTACATTTGTCAGTTACCTATGTGATATCTCCGCTGAGGAGACGCTAAACATGTGGATGGTTTGCATGAATGCGCGGACAACAATTCCGCTGGCTAGTCTGAATCATGTTGAAACGGAGAGCAATAATACTCGAGGGTCCAGGCTGAAGCGTTTCGCTGCATTGACATGTTAATATTCCTGTGAAAATATGAGATATAAACTCTGACAGCATAACTAGACTTAATAATTCATGCTTTAGAGATAAGATGTTACAAATGGATCCTGATAATCTCATATTTAGACCACGTCTCTAATGCAAAGATACGCAACACAATCCAAGGTACAATCAGACCCTAGAAAGACAAGCTCACTACCGTAAAACAGATGGTGGAGTCACTTCTGGCGCTCATCTGGCCTGCAAAGACAATCTTACAAGGTACTGTGTGGAACAAAGAGAACATATTGCAGACAGACGAAGAGATGGGAAGTTAACCTCAACAAATGGATAGGCATGGACTTTGAAACGTCACACATATCAATGGAGGACAGGACGAAAAGAAAGATTTTGTCACAAAGTCATAATTTGCGACCCAACGAGTCATCTTACGGGTTAATCAGACTAATGAAATGAAGCCAAATAGAGTAGTCGAGCATTTAGCTCTTGATTTAAAACTTGAATCATATTCTAATATAGATAATACACAGTTGTTTATTTCACAGCTGTCATTTTTTGTATGTCAAAGTATTTTCTCACATTCACATTTGGCATGTAGGTTTCTCCTCGTGTTCAGATTGGTTAAAAGCGGTCACCAATCACTGACATCTTTAGTTGAGCCTATTTCGGAACGTGAGAATAATTTTAGTAGATACCGGTCGGTCCGTGGTTCTTATGTTGGAATTTCCGGGTATCTTCATGCAAAGATTTTACTAGCTGCAATATATAGCATATCGTCCTAGAACAATGCACTGTAATGTCTTAATGACGTTGGTAGAGGTTTTGCCTATTCGATTTTACGGAATGGAACCTTCTCTAGTAATTCACACTTATATTAGAAGATAATACCTAATCGATACATATTTTGAATAGTAAAAGAGGTTTATGTTCCTCATACATTTTCTATTATTTTTTCGTTCACCTTGTAAATGCCAACTATATGAAAACATAAACTAATTTGCAATAGCTGGTTTCAAATTATGTATGTAAGAGTAGCATATATTAGGTCAGCTGAGTCCGTATCATTATTTTTTTCTTTAAAATATAGAAGTTTGCAAATAGTTTAATTACACATGTGCATATATCTTGTATATTTCAAACTAAACTCGTATAAATAATAGCCTATGAGTATGCAATATAGGGTAAATACCATATGAATAACACTAAGTGTACTAATACATACCATATGAATAACACTAAGTGTACTAATACATACCATATGAATAACACTAAGTGTACTAATACATACCATATGAATAACACTAAGTGTACTAATACATACCATATGAATAACACTAAGTGTACTAATACATACCATATGAATAACACTAAGTGTACTAATACATACCATATGAATAACACTAAGTGTACTAATAAATACCATATGAATAACACTAAGTGTACTAATACATACCATATGAATAACACTAAGTGTACTAATACATACCATATGAAAAACACTAAGTGTACTAATATATACCATATGAATAACACTAAGTGTACTAATACATACCATATGAATAACACTAAGTGTACTAATACATACCATATGAATAACACTAAGTGTACTAATACATACCATATGAATAACACTAAGTGTACTAATACATACCATATGAATAACACTAAGTGTACTAATACATACCATATGAATAACACTAAGTGTACTAATACATACCATATGAATAACACTAAGTGTACTAATACATACCATATGAATAACACTAAGTGTACTAATACATACCATATGAATAACACTAAGTGTACTAATAAATACATTATGAATAACACTAAGTGTACTAATACATACCATATGAATAACACTAAGTGTACTAATACATACCATATGAATAACACTAAGTGTACTAATATATACCATATGAATAACACTAAGTGTGCTAATACATACCAAGTGAATAACACTAAGTGTACTAATACATACCATATGAATAACACTAAGTGTACTAATATATACCATATGAATAACACTAAGTGTACTAATACATACCATATGAATAACACTAAGTGTACTAATACATACCATATGAATAACACTAAGTGTGCTAATATATACCATATGAATAACACTAAGTGTACTAATATATACCACATGAATAACACTAAGTGTACTAATACATACCACATGAATAACACTAAGTGTACTAATATATACCACATGAATAACACTAAGTGTACTAATATATACCATATGAATAACACTAAGTGTACTAATATATACCATATAAATAACACTAAGTGTACTAATACATACCATATGAATAACACTAAATGTACTAATACATACCATATGAATAACACTAAGTGTACTAATACATACCATATGAATAACACTAAGTGTACTAATACATACCATATGAATAACACTAAGTGTATTAATACATACCATATGAATAACACTAAGTGTATTAATATATACCATATGAATAACACTAAGTGTACTAATATATACCATATGAATAACACTAAGTGTACTAATATATACCATATGAATAACACTAAGTGTACTAATACATACCATATGAATAACACTAAGTGTACTAATACATACCATATGAATAACACTAAGTGTACTAATACATACCATATGAATAACACTAAGTGTACTAATACATACCATATGAATAACACTAAGTGTACTAATACATACCATATGAATAACACTAAGTGTACTAATACATACCATATGAATAACACTAAGTGTACTAATACATACCATATGAATAACACTAAGTGTACTAATACATACCATATGAATAACACTAAGTGTACTAATATATACCATATGAATAACACTAAGTGTACTAATACATACCATATAAATAACACTAAGTGTACTAATACATACCATATGAATAACACTAAGTGTACTAATACATACCATATGAATAACACTAAGTGTACTAATACATACCATATGAATAACACTAAGTGTACTAATACATACCATATGAATAACACTAAGTGTACTAATATATACCATATGAATAACACTAAGTGTACTAATATATACCATATGAATAACACTAAGTGTACTAATACATACCATATGAATAACACTAAGTGTACTAATACATACCATATGAATAACACTAAGTGTACTAATACATACCATATGAATAACACTAAGTGTACTAATACATACCATATGAATAACACTAAGTGTACTAATACATACCATATGAATAACACTAAGTGTACTAATATATACCATATGAATAACACTAAGTGTACTAATACATACCATATGAATAACACTAAGTGTACTAATACATACCATATGAATAACACTAAGTGTACTAATACATACCATATGAATAACACTAAGTGTACTAATACATACCATATGAATAACACTAAGTGTACTAATACATACCATATGAATAACACTAAGTGTACTAATATATACCATATGAATAACACTAAGTGTACTAATACAAAACGCCAATTTCTGTGTTTGGGTATGTTTTCTATTTCGTTTTAACATTTAACTTTGCTAGATGCATTTCGTCATCAATATTTAAATATCCCGTTTTCTTAAAACTAGGTATGGCAAGACAACATACGTTAACGGAAACTAATATGACAGATATAATAAATACATATATTGCATAACTGATTTCTGCAGATGGATATGTGCACAACCGTAACGGCTGCGTAGACCCTTATTTACCTCTCCTTATTCAAAAACTCATTCAAACCATTTATACAAGTAAATATTGTGATGTTCGTGTGCTAATTGACGAAGTTGCGCCGGATAAGCTTATAGTTTCTATGATGCATACCGTATATGACCATTTCAGGTGTACCGTGTATTCAGCCATGTTTCCATGGCTTTCCAAGCCTTTCTCAGAATAGGAGAGAATACAATGCAAACAAATGCACATCAGAAAGAGAATTTGATACAACTATCTCAGTTCACGTTTTCACAGAAGCGTCTTATAATCCCCTATCGACACATCAAGCACAGCTGGGCACAACCATATATACTGAATGTTGATGCACAACAAAATCCTACTACATGTCTGATGACTCACTTACAAGTATACCTAACACACAAGGGTAACACACCAGAACGGTTTTGTATGAACCAGAATGGGAACTAGTTTCCAGAGTAGAATTTAGTACATAACTCAGAAGAGCTCTTTGCTTTGGTGGATGTAACTCATACCCATTTCATGTCCCATACTTTCAGAATTGGGGCGTAACTGAGGCGGTTATGCAAGGTTTCATTGACAACCAAATACGTGAATTAGGCCGCTGAAGATCAGATGCATTTATGAAATGCATAAGGTTAGGCAACAGGGTCTCAGCTTTTTAACCCTTCAGTCACATGTTCGAAAGATACCCATTCTGCCGTGTATGCTACATTCTCTTTCAGGTCTTGTGTGTTTCACATACCTATAACCCTGAGCATCAACCGTAATTTGCTGGGATATTATTTACTTGACCCGCCTAATCGGTGTCTACATGCATTTGCGACCGCACGAGAGTATGAGGGAACTGTAACAGATCCGCATGACCAACAGCTCATTCAGAAAATAAGCGCATCCGTTTAAAGTTTCTTCCCATTCTTCCATACATAATATATATATATATATATATATATATATATATATATATATATATATCCTAACTACCGGAGAGTATGAGGGTGCTCTACGGCCCCGGTTGTACATATTTCATCTGTTTAAGTTTGCTTAATATTGATATTTTCTTTTCGTTGATGCTGGACAGTTTTGTTCTTTAAACTATCCACCTCTTTGTGGCTGCCAGAAGTACAGCAAGCTCTATATGCCGTATTTCTGTTTATGGCTGTTGCAGCCTCAAAATATTTATATATGTTACGCTGAATCTCATTGTTCAATTTCGTTTCACGTTTAGTCCATACATTTGGTCCGAATAGTTAATATGTTATTCTGTAAATACGTAGCAAATTATTGGTTCACTAATATAATATATGTTCAATACAAAGTCACGAACACGTGTTTCAAACACAATGTTTGTCTTTGATTTGATTATGTACCCATATACTTTGATTTTGTAATAATTGTACGCCTGACCAAGGGAATTTGTCTTTTACTCTCTATCTTCCTCTCGTCTCTATCATTGTAGGAAAGAGTTGGCTGGGTTATGCACATTCTTTAATTTTACAATTTCATCAAACATGTTAATAATACAGAAACATGGTCTTCATTCACTTTCTTTCTGACAATATCTTGTACCTTTCTGATACATGTGTACGAACTCATCACATACATATTTAAATATTTAAATCTGAGACACTCTAACTTCGTCGAGCAATATAATGTTGCAGAGAGTAGATAAAGACCAATCGTGCTCTTGATTTAGGTACCACGATTTACCACCATGCGACAATTGAAGTCACATATATTATTTAAATAAACTGCAGACTGTGTATCAAAAGGCAATATGACTACGTTATATTGAAAAGCTGAAGTACATGCTTGTTTGATCGTTTGGAATTTTGCAGATATTTTGAGGTAAAATTGCGGAAAATTAAATATCTTAAAATTGTATTTTATTTTCAGCACATATCGATTCCCAATATAATATCGTAACCATGGCGTGTTCGTACTTGCTATTCCTGATTGAATTCGACGAAATGGGCAAACTGTAATTTTATTTTTATGGTAAATTACCTGTGTTGAAAAGAAAGCATAGCTATTGGAAAGGAAAGATGTTCTTGTAGAAGAAATAAATAATCTGATTTTGACACAAAGTTAACGTTTATGGTTTAATGAGATTTGCATTATCTGGACCGAATCTAAAACGAAATGAACCTAATACGACGAATATTCTGTACTACTTAACTACTGACATAATTTAGATATCTGGGTTTTTAAAAAAATCTTTTTGTATATCAGATTATGAACTCCGTATATACTTCTAATATTTGAAACTTCATCTAAATATATATTGATACGCTTCATAGCAATTGGACTAGTTATTTAATGTCTCTGGAAAACAGGCAAATCTTTTCTCGTCTTTTTTAAGTGAGCTAATATAACCTGCAGTGCCTTCCAGTTAGATTATATATTCTGATCAATTTATGATTTTTTTAAAACGTTTCTAAAGTAGGTTCTTTATATATCATTGCATTGATCTGAATAGCAAGCATATCAATGGTTATATAACTAAATGAGCTGAATTGTGTGCTTATTCATTTTTATTTGATGTATCATCTGACACAAATGATTTAAACATATTTTAACATAACAATACACGACAATGTATCGTTTTTATTTAAAATGCAAACCTGAAGTATATAATATTAGTTCGTACATCATTGTTCAACTGAGTTAAAGATATATAATATATTTGTATTACATATTGATAATACAGGATATATTTAACAGTGTTAATATTACGTTTGGATACTTTTGACCGATGCATCAAAATGACTATTATTATTTTGGTGTTATTCTTATTTGTACTGGAAAAATTTACTTTGGAGAGAAACCCATATTAATGTCACGGCTTGCCATATACGTGATCTACGATTCTTCTTTCGTAAAGTATTTTCTCAGTCAGCCTGTATAGGATATGTAAACGTTCCACATAATTTAGGTTTTAAGTAGTAAAGAAAGAAACAAGTCTGTTGTACACAAAGCCTCAAATATATATATATATATATTGTTACGTATATTTGATATAAGTCATTTATATTTATTTTTATTGTCTGTTTGTTAGATTCAATTTTGGCATTTTAAGTTTTAAGATTCGTTCATTGAAGGGTGGGGTGTGACCTGTACTTTATCAATAAACACCAGGTGTTGACCTCCTTTCTGACCTGGTTTTAGAGTTGTAAACAAGCTTTTAAAATGACTGGTTAGGTCCAAGGACAAAATGGAGTAAATTATAAACATCTTTCTAATTTAGTTGGGCATTCGCTGTTTACGTGATTTCTTGAACGTAAAATTGTTCTGAGAGATTTTAGAAGGTCGTGACCCCTTTCTTGTTTACGTAAAAACAGGTATATAAACTATGTTTTGGAGCGAGTTATTCAGTAGAAGTTGGGCATTTAGAAAATTAAGTTGTCTCTCTTTTTGAGTTATTTTAAATTACATTGTACTGGAAATTGTGTCAATTTGTTTGGATTAAGAGGAATTATTTTATTATTTATCTGGAAAAGAGTTGTGCTCATAGAGATTTTTATTAACATGAACTGACTTTATCAAGTGACATCGTCTTCCATATTGGATACTTCGCTGCAATTCGAACCTAGAATTATTTGGACATTTAATTACCATGACTTTTGCAATTTCTCTAGTGGATAATATTTTCAATTATTTTGGATTAATTTTGGATTTGATTCTTAAAACCGTAAGTTTATTTTTAGTTTTCTGAAAAAAAATATTTGTACAAAATAAATTGTTTATTAAGTTTTATTAGCTTGTTATTTTCACTCTTTCGATGCTACTGTTTATTCGAGCCTAAGCTCGTAACAATATATATATATATATATATATATATATATATATATATATATAAGGCAGTACTTTGGTAATGTTGTCTTCTTTCTTTTCAAGAACATCTAATAAAATATGTCTGGGTGAACAGACCTTAATTTTATTTTGACATGAGAAGCAAAAAAACAAAATCAACATGTAGTATATGTCTTCTAAGGTTTACGAGTAACTATCAAATATAACATTGTGAAAAAAGTACATTCCTTAAGTTAACGTACTATGCATTTAAGGAAGCGCTAGTGACGATCATAATCCATGTCCCATGTGACCCATGATTTAAAGCATGTAATCATGATAGACTTCGTTCATTTGAAAGTATTGTAATTGTCGGATCTTTAATAACTACTTAATTGATATCGATGTGCGTATTTCAAAAGTCAAATAAATTGAAAAATTCCAGACGGCCAAATGCTGGAAGAAATTTACTTATACTGTTTACATTTACCACATTTATGATAAGGCTTTAGTGAACATATGTTTACATATCGATAAGGAGAAAGTGCCAGAACAGAAACTGTACTCTTGTGTGTTTTCAAATGTATCCAGTAAAAAGGCAACTTGAACACAGTCCCTTCACATAAATTATGCCCTTGTGTTTCTCAAATGTATCCAGTAAAAAGGCAAGTTGAACAAAACTAAGGACATTCAGTCGTGACCGTCAAGGTGGGTATAAGCACTGGTTTATATTATTATGTGCTGTTCTTGTGGAGTTGAGACAAAGTATTTGCCTAGAGTTGGTCAAAATACAAGTCCACAACAAAGAACAATTACCTCTGTTATTACCTATGGTGGAACTACTGGTACCTGAATGGTATAAGATGACTGATTTATTTCATAGCGTTCCATTGGTCATACATTGGTGATTCATGCGAGATTCATAACGTTTTGGAAGTCACTCTTTCTACTTTCTAGGTGATCACAGTACACTAAATTCCAAGGAAAGAGTTAGAACATTAAGACAAATCTTTACTAGAACTATTCGATTTGGTTCAAGAGGAAAACTTTGTACCACGCATGATGTGTGAGTTAGTGATTAAACATTTGCGGTGCATTATTGAAGTAAAACTGATCATGTTCAAAACGTACAAGTATTACGTTACACGAAATTGGGTACTAAACAGACTAATATTTCCCTATCTGTATCACTGGTGATACAGCAAGTTGCTTGGAAGGAAGTCAATGTTAGTATTAATACGGTGGTGGATTAAACCAATTTTTGTAAGAGCACTGTATTCAATGAGTTTATGTCGTCGTTTAGTGTGTCTTAGTGACCTTCTTTCTGGTATTTCATTTTTCAGCCGAATCCATGTAGACTGTACGATATATTCAGTGAAATATCACCAGGAAACATGTAAGAAGAACATATAAATGTACACAATCGACTCATTATGTATAAGCACATCTGCAAATATTTTAAGGATCAACACACTCTCATATACATCTCTGTCTTACCTCACCTTAGCCAAGCACATGACCAATAGTACCATCGGAGCATCGAATGTGCCCCCGTTCAACCCAGGAAGTGACTTCCGACAAAGAAGTGACTGTTTTTGAGCGCCTGCTTGATACATCTCCGACTGTGCCTTTCCACAAGAAATGTGGAGTGCTGGCAACACTAGATTGGGCGCGCATCTGCAAAACTAAAAGCACTTTCCAAACTGAATTGTTTCGTGTTATTAGACGAGTACGTGGCTGTCATCATGTCGTCTCTATAAAACGAAAACGAAGTATACGACATCGACAGTATTCTCTTGATCGAAGAACCCGTAAAGTGGGAAAGAGAGATATCAAAGAAGCCACATTACGTTGCAAAGAAGATACTCTCAGTTTTCATTCTTGGATCGACGTTGCGCAGAATATCAACTTTAAATACATATCACGATCATGCCCTTCAATGCAGCCTCAGCTGCTACCACAACGGTGACAACTCCTACTCTACGTCCTTCTCTGCAAGATCTGCAAGACAACTATTGTGATTGTTATGTGGAGAACGTGTGCCTAAAATGCAATTCGTTTTATTTGTCCTCCTAAATCCTTTTGGTGTATTGTGTCATCGGTGCTGCCATTGTAACATGGAAAAATGCATTAGTGGACCATTTTACTGAGCCGTTGCATAAGATATCTTATTTCCAATGCTTCCCTGAACTACACCACTACCGGTAACAACGGTAGCCGTGCAGCCAAAGTCAATCACTTTCCCAACACTCACCAGCCCAAAAACAATCACAACAACCCATTTTAGATACTCCTTTTACGTCGGATGGGCCCTCGGACAACATAAATCTGGAATAAGGAATAACAAATTCTACTTGACGTTACCCAGTGACAATTACATGGAGGTATAACGTGTTGTTCCAAGGCCATATACACTCAGATCTTCAAATTAGATCACGAAGCACATTAGGGTGTGACTTTCATGGAAAACATTCACCCTACTCAAATTCTAAATATCATCGAAATCACAACACTATATATATATATGTCCTGAATGCTGTTTCTTTAACGGTCAATATCGGGTGAACACAGTTGGTAACACATTCAGTGCCGTGTTTAGAAGATCCTTGAAAAGAAAAAGATGTCTCCGTCGGGGACACACAGTAGCTTGAAATTTCCGGAAAGCAAACTGGTGGGTATTAGATTTTGTCCTGAATTATTTGATATTTTGGGTGGAAACTTCAAGATGCCCAAGGGGGTACACATACCAACCTGTAACAACAACTCCGATTTTAATAAGCATTTTCAATTCCACGTAGAAATTGTACCAATGACTACATTTGATCCTAATATACTACGATGTGTTGGAGTATACATCCGAACCGTTACTAAGGGCCATTTCTTTCACAGCGGATAATGCCATGAACGCTGACGTATAGGGTGGAAATACCTATCGCGTTCACCGTAAATTCGCACATTCTCATTATTTGCCAGCCAGTAAGTTGTATTTCGACAGTGGCAACACTGCCATAAAAGGAGATCTGTCACAAACTAATTCATTCACTAAAAGGAAAGACTCTGTGAAGCTCCATTTTCGGATACGTTTCTCTAACAAAATATGCATAGGAGATATGCTGAAACAAGCGTTTCATTTGGTTCCTTCCATATGTTTTGATACCGATGGTGACACGAGGTTAGCACGCCTTGAAATATGCAGTGTTGACGCAAGGGAAAAAAATTCTGCAAAATGTTATTATTAACAAACAATGTAAATCACCAATGAATTAAGAGCACTTGTTTCTTGATCTTCCAGCACGTACAAATATAAACTATGATGGCATTGATACTGTATAATCTATATCAGTACAAACTATCTTCAGAAGATGAATCGTCTCAAACAGGAAAAAAGTTTTTCATTATTTGCAGGAAAATTATTTAATAGAAGAATAAGTGACTTGAGTTAGACATGAATGCTATTGCAGAAACCAAATAATCCTTAACGCATGAACATTGACTACGGCAAATGTGAAATGTGTGACCAAAACATATTCATTTCCATTGCCAATAATCGATGACAGCATTAGACAAAATGAAAATGAAAATTATGTTTTCAAGGATTTACTTTCGAAAGGAGTTTGGCACATTCCAGTGACGGAAAGGAAATTTCGGCATTCGTAACTCCGGATGAATTTGACAAATATAAGGTGATACCATTTGAGATGAGACGTTCACCTTATACTTTCAACTTTTGTTTAACACTATTATATTTAATCCAGATAAGTGTGACGATAATATCAATGATATCATCATGTACAATTACACATGAAAATATCACTCATAAACTATTCCGAAATGTAATGATAGTCTCAGTGATGTACTTTAGACAATAAGTTTAATTTCAAATGATTTTTTGCCATGGGTGCTTGTGTTTCATTTTACGATATGTTATGGGCCACTCTCAAGTTAATCTATAGTAGATATGACCATGGTTATTTATGAATTCCTTCTGCGTATCAGTATACAGAGATGAATGGGATCTGCGTTTATGGCTTCTTACTGTTTGAAATGTAGCACCTATTTTGTAATAATGGCTGAACTTTACGCCAATATTTTCATTAAGGAGCACTGTTATAAAGTGCACCTTTTATATCATCTCCGAATTTCAGTCATTCATTTAAATTGTTTGATACCAGTGACGATGGGGTTAGTGTAGTATTTATTTAAGAACATAGAATTGATGTATACCATGCAGTGTGCATTTTTTTAAAAATATTACAAAAGAGAGTAAAAAATTATCCCACAATCCGGATGGGATATTTGGCTTTGAAGTACAAACTAGCTCAGATCCTTGTACTCTTATTGTAATCAGTGATAAAAAAAAGCCCTTTATTTTAGTGTTTACAAGACAAAATAGGAGAGTCATTATTCAGGCAAAGTTTGATGAGAAAGTAATACAAT
>JAQISU010000206.1:9535000-9920000 GCA_029339505.1 Unio delphinus | reverse complement strand
TACAATTCCATTAGTGGATTTTTTTGTGAATTCTATATTGGATTAATGTTGGATTTGATTCTCTAAAACTGTAAGTTTATTTATTTTATGAAAATAATTATACTTAATAAAATCATTGTTAAAGTTTTACAAGCTTGTTAGTTTTCACTCTTTCTGTGTTGCTGCTTATTCGAGCCTAAGCACGTAACATAGAAATTGGTGGCTATCGTCTAGGATTGGGATTGAGATTGAGATTGAGATTGAGATTTGAGATAAATTTGAATTTAAATTTGAATTTCCCCTAGTTTTTGAAAATTTCAAATGTTTTGTGAGGCTAACACGCTTGTATCAAAATGACATCTAAGGTAGAAATAATTCTTTCTAATCCTACCCAGGAGCAATTAGATCTTTTCAAAAAAGATGAGTTGGTTCAACTTGCCAGGAAATACGATCTTTTCGAAGTAAAGGCTTCTTTAACGAAACAAGATATCAAAAATATTTTGGTCATGTATTTGGTAGAACAGGATGTTTTGGAACAAAGTGCTTTGATTCCGGTCAGTAAGTCTGCATCAGACTCTGACATAAAATTAAAGGAATTAGAATTAAAATTCAAGATGGAATTAGAGTTGAAGAAGCTAGAATTTCAGGAAAGGGAGAGAGAAAAGCAATTACAATATGAGAGAGAGGAGAAAGAGAAACAAATAGAATTACAAAAAGTGCAAATGCGAATTGAGAGAGAGGAGAAAGAGAAACAAATTGAATTACAAAAAGAGCAGATGCAGATTGATAGAGAAAAAGAAGAGAGAGAGAGGGAATTAGAGTTTAAGAAACTGGAATTTCAGGAAAGGGATAAAGAAAGACAATTGCAATTTGAAAAAGAGGAGAGAGAGAGAGACTTGAAAGGGAGAAGGAAAAACAATTACAATATGAAATTAGAATGAAAGAAATGGAGCTGGCAAGTGAGAATCACCACCATACTTCAAATGAAAATTTTGATTTAGCAAGGAATATTAGATTAGTGCCCCCTTTCAAAGAAAAAGAAGTAGATAAATATTTCATTCTTCTTGAAAAAGTTGCAGAAAATTTAAAGTGGCCAAGAGAGAATTTGACTCAGTTACTACAATGTGTAATTACTGGTAAGGCTAGTGAGATTTACACTTCACTGTCTGTTCAGCAAAGTGGTGATTATGACGTAGTTAAAGAATGCATTTTGAGAGGTTATGAGTTAGTTCCTGAAGCTTATAGGCAAAAATTTAGAAATTATAGAAAAGAAGCTGGACAAACTCATGTCGAATTTGCTAGACAAAAAGAGCAGTTGTTTGATAGATGGTGTTTAGCCAAGAAAGTCGAGCAAGATTATCAAAATCTCAAGCAAATTATATTAATTGAAGAGTTCAAAAACTGTGTTCATAGTGATGTTAAAACTTATCTTGGGGAGCATCAGATTGAAACCTTGGAAAATGCTGCTCGAGCTGCTGACGAATATTCTTTGACACATAAAGTTCCTTTTGTTAACAAGACTTCTACTCAACAATTTACTGGCAGAAAAGAATTTCCGCCTAATTCAAGCCCTTCTAAAACTCAAACTAACACAACTTTCAAAAATCAGACTTCAGAGAAGTTTGATTCTAGATCCTCGTCTCTTCCGACGTGTAACTTTTGCAAGAAAAAAGGACACGTTATTTCTGATTGCTACAAATTGAAAAATAGGCAACAGAATCAAGATAAACCAGTTCCAAATGCTCTTATTTACAAGAGGTCAAGGTCACAGTCATGTATTGAAAGCAATACATTTCTTGGGTCCAATAAATCCCAGTCTGATTTTGATATGGAGAATTATGAACCATTCATATCGAAGGGTTCTATATCACTCTTGGGTGATTCAGCCAATCCCACCCCTATTAAAATTTTAAGGGACACGGGAGCTTCTCAGAGTCTTTTATTATCAGGTACTTTGCCTTTATCTGAGAAGTCTTCTTCTAATGAAAGTGTTCTTGTTCAGGGAGTAGAGTGCGGCGTTGTTAATGTTCCTCTCCATTGTGTAAATTTGTCATCAGACTTAGTATCAGGACCTGTGACAATCGGAACGGTCTCGGTTTTACCCGTTGAGGGAATAGATTTATTGCTAGGCAACGACTTAGCTGGAGACAAGGTTGTGGTTAATCCACTTGTGACTGACAAGCCTAATTTGGATCAGAAAGTTGATCCAATTGAAGAAGAAATCCCTGATATATTTCAAACTTGTACAGTTACTAGAGCTATGGTGAAGAAAGCTCTTGAGAATGAAGTTGAAAAGGGCAGTATTCCCTTCGTTGACATATGCATGGGTCAGGCTTATGTTGAAAAGGGCAGTATTCCCCTATCTGACACATGCGTGGGTCAGGCTTATGTTGAAAAAGCCAGTATTCCTTTAGCTGACATGAGTAAAGGTCAGGTGTTTGATGAGGTAACTTTTACTCTTGGTTTAGATCAATCAGAAAGTATTGATCATAGTGATCCTCTTTTGACAACTCACTCTCTTTATTTTAATCAGGGTGATGATTTTGAGGGTGATGTTACAGAAGACAGCATTCCTTCAACTGGCACTTGTATAGGTCAGGTTTTTGATGAGATCACTTTTACTCTTGGTTTAGATCAATCAGAAGGTATTGATCATAGTGATCCTCTTTTAATAACTCGTTCTCTTAATCAGGGTGATAAACGACAGTCACTTGTCGTTGAACAGGAAAAAGATCCTGAGATCTCCTGTTTGTTTCAAAGGGTCATAAATGAGACTGAAGTTATTGAAGTTCCTGTCTGTTATTTCATTAAAAATGGAATTCTTATGAGAAAATGGAGACCTCCCGAGGTACCTGCTGGTGATAAATGGTCAGTGAACTATCAAATAGTAGTTCCAAAACCTTACAGACAGAAAATGCTTAGTCTGGCCCATGACATCCTTTGGCTGGTCATCTAGGGATTAATATAACTTATTACAAGATCTTGACTCACTTTTATTGGCCAGAAATCAAAAGTGATGTTGTCAAATACTGTAGATCTTGTTATGCTTGTCAAATGGTAGGAAAACCCAATCAGAAGATACGTAAGGCTCATCTGCAACCTATTCCTACGTTTGATGAAACATTCAGTGGAATTATGGTAGATTGTGTGGATTCCCTACCCAAGACTAAGTCAAGTAATCGATTAAAGTTAAAAATGAAACTAAGGTTTGATAGAACTGAAAGGGAGAGAACTTTTGAGTATGATAATGGAGTTGTGTTACTCTTGTTCATTCTTCTTACATTTCTTCAAATTAGATATTACGGCCCTTACAAAGTTAAGAAGAAAATGAATTAAGTTATAGTATTAGTGCTCCTGGGATCTAAATTAATTATAGGAGTACCGGTATATTTAAACAGATAGCCATGTTAAATATATAATTAATTTAGTTGTACCAGTCCCTCTTAGTGAAGGAATATCATCAGGATTCGACTGATATTGGAGCTACGAATTATTGGAATTCAGAAATTATAAAAAAATCTAGACCAGAAACTTTCACAGTTGCAAGTGCAAGAAAGAAATGAACTGAAAGTTATTATTATTATTATATGAGCACTTATGTCCAGATATTCTTACAAGGACAAACATAATTTTCATGACGTTGAGATTGAGAATTCCATGCAGGATGAGTCCACTCAAACAGGAATATTTGAAAAAGGAAATTTAGTATTTACTGAAGAATGATTTTATCAAGCCCAGTAAAAGTGATTGGAGTTCACCATGCATACTTGTTCCTAAATCCGATAAAACTTTCCGTATGTGCACTGATTATAGGAAGGTGAACAAAGTGACAAAAACAGATTCATTCCCATTAACAAGAATTGACTATTCTATTGATAAAATTGGGAATGCCAAGTACGTCACCAAATTCTGACCTTCTGAAAGGATTTTGGCAGATCCCACTACGGAGAGAGCAAAGGAAAACTCAACATTGCGACTCCAAAAGGACTCTACCAATATAAAGAAAGTCCATTTCAACGTCTCATAAAAAAATGTTCATCTCTGGTCTAGAGATTTGTGACGTCATCATTTACAACGACACCTGGAAAGAACATCTAGCAACAATTCGATAATTCTTTATCAGACTCACTAATGTATGTTCGACAGTTAATTTGTATAAAAGTGAGTTCTGTTGTGCTTGTGTGCCTTTCCTAGGACATTTTGTGGGACATGGACAAAGTTAAAAGGTTGAGGCTATTTCTTGATAATACAATTGCAGACGTTTTTCCTGTGTATAACAATTTATTATATTGTGTAATTTATACTAGATCTTTTGACATCAGATGTAAATTGGTTTGTGATAAAAAGAAAGTTTTATCATATAAACCTTTCTTTTTATTTTATGGAGGAAGGTGTTACGGCTATTGGATTTAAATTATTTTTTTTTAATTGTTAAATCCAAATTTATCATTTAGGGTTTAATATCCATTAATTGGGAAATTGTTCTAGAATGTTCAGCTTAATCACTTTAACTGTAAGTAGGCTGATTTAGATTGTAAACAAGTTTTGACCTTGGCTTGTTTGACCTAAATCCTGACCTTACTTTAGACATTGTCAACAAGCCTCTAAAATTATTGGTCAATTTCAAGGACAACACTTTTATTGAGGGTGGGAAGTGAATGATTTCCTTCTAGAATATTCCATTATTACGTGACTTGGAGAAGGTAGCTTCTTTTCCATGACCTTCCAGAATCACATGATTCCTCTTGTTTACGAGGGAATTACAATATATATCGCTGTATTTTAGAAGCTGACATTAGTAGATTTTGGGCTTATTGTAAGTTATTGGTTGTGTATTATCTGTTTGAGTTTAATTATTTAGGACTTTGTGTCAATTCGTTGGAAAAGAAGAATTATCTGGAAAAAGGACATATGTTTATGATATTCATTCGGATGATTAAAAACAAGAACTGTACCACGTGACATTGTCAGCCATTTTGGATTACATCGTCAAGATTCGAACCTGGAACTATTAGAACATTTATTTATCAGGACTCTTACAATTCCATTAGTGGATTATTTTTGTGAATTCTATATTGGATTAATGTTGGATTTGATTCTCTAAAACTGTAAGTTTATTTATTTTATGAAAAAAATTATACTTAATAAAATCATTGTTAAAGTTTTACAAGCTTGTTAGTTTTCACTCTTTCTGTGTTGCTGCTTATTCGAGCCTAAGCACGTAACAATACATACATACATACATACATACATACATACATACATACATACATACATACATACATACATACATACATACATACATACATACATATAATGGGTCCAGAGTAGAGTGGCCGAGTGGTCTAAAGCGCTTTTCGTTATGGATCACTGCCGTCTCACCTCTGTTTGCGTGGATTCGAGTTTTAGATTCGGCTAATGTAGCTATGTGACAAAGCTTGAAAGTAGCTTCTCGTGGGTCCGTGGTTCTTTATGGGGGTTTTCCAGGGTTCTTCATCCAACAGTAATACTGGCCGCCATGTATAGCCTTTCGTGTGCTGAAAAATGGCGTTAAACCCTAAAACAACAACATCATACATAGAGTAAAGTTTGTGTAATTGTTCCTCTGTGGAAACTTAATTCATCTCCTGAAAGATGCAACACCTGCCAACATGATATAAAGCAGGACATTTTGCTTGCATAGGGACTAGAGAACGTCTGAACATATTTGGTCCTAACACCAAGTGCATAACAGATTGTACTTTATCTCATCAAATGTAAGGTCTATATATCATCAAGCATGTCCAGGCGTTCTAAACTAAGAAAACTTGATAAAGACCTCCACTCACAAATTAACTGATCTTTTCTTGCAGCTTACACGATGTTTCTCTCATTAATTCTCTAAATTTACTTTATCTTCACCCAATAGCCTAGAATTACATCTATAGCAATGCAATATATGGGATGTAATTTGCGCGTATATATATTTACATCAACTAACTGGGTCTAGGTCAATATAAAATATCCAGCAACTACAGCAAGTCCTAGTCACATAAAATTTGCCTTTCAATTTGCCATTAAAAAAGGCTCATTATGTCTAGTTTAATAATCGGTGTGATAAGATGGAGGTACAGATTATACAGGATATTGAATGTGTGATATCACTGGTCAACAGTGAAATCATTACTGACTTGAAAAGGCCCTAATCTGTAGTATTTTGGTGTGCCTAACACGAATATAACCGTGAAAATTTTTATTGGCTCTCGTTTTGAAGATATTCATATACCTCATTTTCTATGTTTCACTGTGTAAATTTCTCCAGTAGGACTGCAGCAACATCCGGAATAATGATGTAACATTGCATAATACCATCATGCTCACATCATCCACAGTTGATTGCATCATTTTCTGATGCAATGCAATACTAATGCCATGCGGCTGCTGAAGTAAGTTGACGTCAGCAGTGTACTATACATGTGTAGGCCTATTATACTAATGCCAGGCGGCTGCTGAAGCTGACGTAAGCAGTGTACTATATAAAGCCCAATCAGATAGGTTCTGCATTTAAAATATTTTAGACGTTGTGCGAGACAGTTCAAGCTACTGTTACATAAAACTTATTATTTTATCCATTTACGGACAATAAAGAACAGTAATGCCTCGAAAGTGTGTTAATACCGCGGACAATTTTTTGATATATTTGTGGGGAAGTGACATTTGCCAACCAGAAGAAAAGTATCAATTATCATCTTTACTTCGGATGCAAGGTTGGTGACCAAGACAAGCCTTGGGCTCCGCATATATGCTGTGCTACATGTACAACACAGCTTTCACAGTGGTTGAATTGCAAAAGTTCATCAATGCCGTTTGCAGTCCCAATGGTGTGGAGAGAGCCAAGCAACCACCTAAATGACTGTTACTTCTGCTTGGTTCCTCCTCTTTCCGGCGGAATAACGAAGCGAAAGAAGTCGAGAATAGTCTACCCAAACATTCCGTCTGCATTGAGACCAGTTCCACATGGTGAGGGACTTCCTATTCCAGAACCTCCAGCAGAATATTCTCTTGATTCATCTGACGAAGACAAAGGTGAGTCGACCTGTTCTTCTCCTGGTCCATCAGCATGCAGTGATCCAGATTTTCACTGTGGTGCATCATCAACCCCACACAGAATAACACAGGAAGAACTAAATGACCTGATTCGTGATTTGGACTTATCAAAGAACAAGGCAGAATTGCTAGGATCAAAACTCCAACAATGGAATCTTCTAGAAGAAGATGTCACAATTACTGCATATCGAAAGCGCCACCAGCAATTGGAGCCTTTCTTCAGAAAGGAAAGTAATCTGATATTCTGTTCCGATATTGAGGGCCTCATGAATGCTTTAAAAATCACTCATGACCCACAAGAATGGAGACTATTTGCGGACTCTTCGAAACTGAGTTTCAAGGCTGTGCTTTTGCACAATGGAAACATTCTTCCATCTATTCCAGTAGCGTATGCTGTCCACATGAAAGAGACATACGATAACTTAAGGCAGCTACTGAATTCCATTGAGTATAACAAGTACAGCTGGCACCTCTGTGGTGATTTGAAGGTAGTTGCCCTTTTAATGGGACTGCAGCAAGAATATACAAAATACATGTGTTTCTTATGCGAGTGGGATAGCCGAGCAAGGGAAATGCACTACATGAGGAAGGAATGGACTCACAGGCAGAATGTAGCCATTGGAGAGAAGAATATCCAACACCCAGCTCTGGTTGAGGCTCAGAAAATCTTGCTACCACCCCTTCACATCAAACTAGGTTTGATGAAATACTTCGTGAAAGCCATTGACCGGACTTTGCCAGCATTCCGATACCTGCATGAAAAATTCCCTCGACTCAGCGAAGCAAAGATTAAAGAGGGAGTTTTTGTGGGTCCTCAGATTCGAGAGCTTTTCAAAGATGACCGGTTCAACAACTTGCTGGAAGGTGACGCGAAACAAGCATGGAATGCTTTTCGCCTAGTTTCTACAAACTTCCTCGGAAATGTTAGGGCAGAAAACTATAAGGAACTAGTAGAAGACATGTTGATGAAGTATAAGAAACTTGGCTGCAATATGTCTCTAAAGATTCACTTCCTTCATTCCCATTTGGATTTCTTTCCTAGCAACTGTGGTATTGTTAGTGATGAACACGGCGAACGTTTTCATCAAGATATAGCAACAATGGAACAAAGATACCAGGGAAAATGGTCCACTACAATGCTGGCTGACTACTGCTGGACACTCTTCAGAGATGCTCCCGAACAGCTGTACAAGAGACAGGCGAAGAAACCTAAGTTGTAGTCAATGACTTGATTTTTTATAGGTAGGCTATTACAGTTGACCTTTTACTATTGGAATGCATTTCGTTATGTAAACATTAATTTCTTGCAGATTAAAAAAAAACTAGAGCCAATTTTGCAATTTGACTGTCATATTCGTGTTCAGCACATAAAAATTGATAAGAATTGACTAATTTTATTTCAGTAACATGACTTTTGTAAAAATTTGTTGTCCAGTGTATTCAATAATCTAATTTAGTTTAGATATTACAGTGTTTCAGGTCATATATTGAATGTATTGTGTTATGTATTTTTAATTTAATTTATACTTGATTTAACTTAACTGATGGTTTGTTTTTATATTTGTATGTCCGTTATTGTAATGTAACATCATGTTACTGGATTTGAGATTTTCCAGAAATTCAGTTCAGTTTGACCTGACTGTTTTTCGTAAACACATATTAACAGAAACTTTGAATCTAATGCTGACCGAGTTCCAGACCTTGATTCGAGAATCAGAATTGTAGTAAACAACTTTTTTTAAAATTCGTTATCAGAGTAAGATTTGTTAGTAAAATCGAGGTCGCGCGTGTGATACGTGATAAAAAGCATGTATCGATTATATTTTTGTTTCTTCCATTGGGATGATCGACATCCGGGTATGTTTTGTGTCTTACTTAGAGTTAATATTAATGTTTTTAGAATCAATAGTCATTATATACCTTAACGCTGGATTCGTCCAAGTAGTTTATGTTGAGACTAGTTTCGGAGCTGCAATTTTTTTTCTTAAAATTTTTTTCGATTCCAAAGGATTATTTCCCTTAGCAATACATGTGCTCTAAATTTAAAACCCTATACTAATTTTTTGTGTGATTCAAGATAAAAATGCTGATTCATCAGCACGACACTGATCACAGCATACATCATCGCCTTCCTTTTGGGATTTCATCGGGATTTGAAATCAATTTCATTAGGACTTTTTATTACAAAGATTTCTATCTTTGAATTTTTTTTATTTCTTGGATTACTTATGATTTTAATTCATAAAATCGTAAGGTTTTCCCATTTTTACATTTTTACATTTTTAAAGGAAAATAAATAATTTGTTATGGTTTACAAAGCTTTTTCGTCTCCACTCTTTCTTATTGAGCTTTGTAAGAGCTCAAACGTAACAATATACTTGTTCTCAACATTTGTAATCATCAGCACACGTCATGATAATGTTGATGTTGAAAGCAATGACAATTCTAATGTTATTAACTACGACGGTTATGAGATAAAAATGAAACGTACACATTCAGCCACAAGTATATATTTGATTCAGTTACCGTTATTTTTGTAAAGCTTTTCGAACAGTTACTTTAGAACAGAATTGATGTAATTCCAATTATCATTGATTCAGAGCAATCAGAATATGTCAAGAAAGTCACTATTCATAATTCACACCGTAAACTAAATGTAGATTCTAGAAAAGCTTCGGTGTGAAAATATACACTATCCGATTGCCATGATAAAGTATGAGACAAGGAATTTATTTCTGACAACCTTTATAGTTACTATAACAGTGAGATAACTATGACACAAGAAAGAATTCAACAAAATAAAATCAAGCTCTTAAACCTTTCTTGATTTAGCTCAGTGCTCTTCTTTCTTGTGCTTTTCAAATGACATTGTTAACTTTTAAGGTCTCGTTATGTAGAAGTCAACACATTTTGGTACAAGTTGTTATTACAACACATTTTGGTACAAGTTGTTATTACAACACATTTTGGTACAAGTTGTTATTACATCAGAAGGAATATATGTCCAGTAATTAATTTGAATTAGGCGACTTACTAGTTTGGGAAATTTAAGTACTCAGAAGTGGTTAATAAGATTTAAATATTAACTGGCTGGACACATAATTAACGTTACTAACCTTAAACTAATAAAATGTATTCGTTATTATTTAAGACAATAGTATGTGTACAGTAAGTAATTCAGTAATTTGTTGTACCTAGTTGGACGTGTTGTGCTTACTTTCGAATATGTAACAGAGATTTTATTCTGGCTTAATCTATTACTAATTATTGAACGCACACTCAACTCTGTAGCACAAATATCATTATTGATAAATTGACAATCGTTGTATCTTGCTTAATTTGAAAAGCACACGTGATTGTTGTTTACATAGAAGTGATAACTAATTAGCTAATATACCGCAAGGGATCCACAAGAAACTAAGTTTAATAACATGTTCATCGTCATATAATTGGATATTCAAAACAATCAGCTCAAATCAACTACGTTATATTCATCCTAGTTTTGCAGCATTGATTCACGACGAACACGTGCACTTGAACGAATTTCATAAGATAAGTCCTTCAAAACTTAAATGTCTAGTAATATCATTCATAGTTGCCAATATTGTTACATTTTTAAAAACATACACAAACAATACAGCGACAGGTATCTTAACGATTTTGTCTTCCAGCTAAGAACTTATAACGGAGACTGATTTAATCTCGACTGAATGTTGACATAGCTCGATGGAATGGTGAACAACATATGCTAGTTCACCCTAAGGAAAAATCTAATAACAGAAATAGTTGTGGACCTATCACATTAAGAGTGGTTGGCAGGGTGAAAGTCAGTGACATTAAGACTATTATTGGTAAATGGAAAGGATATATAAGCAGGTCTTGACGACTATACAAGTCCAAGTTCAAGCTAGTCTCACGAATCACTGCACATCCAAAATGTTTGCCTTGGCCACACTGTAAATTGGAACTCAGTAAAAATCCTAGATCGAGCACAAGTCTAGTTTGAGTGGTGTGTTATAGACGCGGCACAGGTACGATGAGCTTTAAAACCTGCCACATATCTGGGA
This sequence comes from Unio delphinus, assembly GCA_029339505.1. Lineage (NCBI taxonomy): Eukaryota > Metazoa > Mollusca > Bivalvia > Unionida > Unionidae > Unio > Unio delphinus. The sequence goes on along the minus strand of JAQISU010000206.1, from coordinate 9,908,868 downwards.
CAGTATGTTAACATCTATGCAATTAAAAACGACTGCATCGTGTTGAATGTTTGATGAATGCCTAACTGACATGCAAGGATGCGCATAAACATACACTTTGATTGATAGATTTCAAATTAATCTGCAGATTTGTCGGATATTGAAATGATTTTTACTTTGTTTAGGCAATACAACAACAACAACAACAAATACTATTACTACTACTAATTATATTAATCCTGTGCAATCATGTAAATTACTTGTATTTAGTGTAATTACCTAAACATCTATATGACGGCATTAGAACGGAACTATCACCTAATACGCATTATTCAGTCAATACAAAATTCAAGAGAATGTGTTTCTAAAAATTGATACCGATTTTGGACATTAGCTGTCTACAATTAAGCCGCATGACATTTGTTGTAACCTATATAGGTGTTACTGATTTTAGTTTATATGTCGGAGTTTATTTAGGGGCTTTCGGATAATGAAAACTCGGACTATACGCACCATCGGATAATGAAAACTCGGACTATACGCACATATTTTCCTAATCCCGATATGAAATATAATCTGCGAAGCATCTTAATTTGTTATTAGCAATACAAAGATCAAATTGAGAAAAGATTACAAATACAATGTCATCATTTACTTTTTAAGAGGAAAAGGCAACAAAAATAAATAGGCGAAACATCTTTGCTACTTTACCACTACAATGAAGAGTCAAGAAAGTCAGTCATCAAAATGTAACATGAATCTCATCTTTTTAAACTCTTAATTTATAACCAATTACAAATATGTTTATTAGTTTTCCCTTATTTAATTTCCTGCACAGACAATGAATTAACTAAAACAATGGAGTTCATATATCTAAAATTAAAACCTCCCATGTATTTTCCTGCCTTGGTTGACAATAATGGAAAATTCACACCTATAATTAATTGATTTCGAGGCCAACCATGCTAGCATATGATATGTCTATATATCTTAGTTGACATTAATGGAGAATGCACGCTTACATATATAGTGAATTGATTAAGGGGCCAACAGGCTGTCACATGACAAGTACGTTTGTGCATTTTATTTAAAAAAAACATTCAAATAAATTGCCATAAATCTCAAGCAAGTGCGGGAAGCATACTCTCATGTTCACGACATATGCTATCATTAATATTAAATAAACAAAAACACAAATAGTTGCCCATTTGTTCTAAGAACATTGGCATGAGCAATGAGATCATAAATCTGATATTTAAGTTTAGCCAGTGTCTCGTATGTAATCGATAGTTTGTACTGACATTATGAATATTATCAAATGTCAGTGCACGTAGAACATGAACGCATTTACGTATATATCAAGTGTATTTACAAGTATTCTTCATTTAGATTATATTTCCATCCGACTTCTGTTTATTCCTTATGACCAGGAATTAACTCTCATACCTTTGTGGTATGAGGAACAATTTCACGTAGGTCTTGTTTGTTTGTTTGATTAGGATTGTTAACGTAGCTTTAACAATATTTCAGTCATATCGCTACGATGTCTGAAGTGTGGCAGTCTATAGTGATGTCTAGCACTGTGTCATCATGCCGCAGACATTTAGTATGTGCCAGTAAGTCACATTATCCTGACACCAGGCTAACCTGTCCGAACATCAACCTCTTAATGCTGAGCGTTAAGCGGTGTAGCTGTTACTACCATTTTTTTTTTATTCTTTGGACGCTCCAACCACTAGGCCAACGGAGTGGTCGTAAGTTTTGTAAAGTATGTCATACATAACACTGAATATCTACAAAGCATTCTACTACGACACGTTTTGCAAATGATTTGTTTTTATAATGTTTAAGGTATCGTTGTTGTCCATTGGCACGTTTAAAGTCCAAATACGCAAGCACTATGAGAAAGTTTCATTCACATGAAAGAAAATGAAGATTTTGATTTGTCTTTTTCTCCTTTTTTGAAACTCGTCGCCGCAAACCACCGTAGAAATGTCAGTATACGATTAAATTATTTCTGATGAATATATCTAACATAGATTATCTAAACTGGTTGAGTAAACATTTCTCGGAAGGATACTCAAAGAAAGCTTTCATAATGAATTACTGAGCTAATCAGAGTTAATTCCAAATTAATTTATTTATGGATCAATAAATGTCGTTTACCTCGATGTGTAAGAGGTAGATATATTATCGTTTTAACTATGAGGTATGACTGTGCTATGTGCATGGATTAGATAAAAACGAACATGGAAATATATGTATTTTATACGATGTTTTTTATACGATTAGAATAAATGTTATTATCACTATTATAGTTATGATTATTATTATTATTATTATTATAATTATTATTATTATTTGTGTTATTATTAGTAGTATTATTTATTATTATTATTATTATTATTAATTTGCTAGTTTTATTATTTGTTATTATTATTAGTAGTAGTAGTATTATTATTATTTTTCTTATTATTAATATTATTATGTTTATTATTATTATTATTATATTATTATTATTATTATTGTTAGTATTATTTATGTTATTATTAGTAGTATTATTTGTTGTTATTATTATTATTAATTTGCCAGTTTTATTATTTGTTATTATCATTATTATTAGTAGTAGTATTACTATTTTTATTATTATTATTATTATTATTATTATTATTATTATTATTATTATTATTATTCATAGCAGTAGTAGTCGAGGTAGTAGTAGTAATAGAGCATATATTACCCGGCAACCTAGAACGTTTTTCATAAAAACAACTTTCATTCTTGAAGTCTAATTTAAAAATGTGATGAAAAGCGTGCATAGTAGACCAAACACATTCTTTTGTAATTTAAGTTTCTTGTAAATCCATATAAAAGTTATATTTTTATTTGTGCCATATTTAAAGGGAAAATTGGTATTTTATGAACCAAATTTAAGTAAATAACATGCTCAATTTAATTAAATTAAATCCCAATGCTAGAACACAAATTCTTCTATATAGAAATAGGTATAATTCCGTCTAGAAAGGAAAACAAAATTATGATCATAAGCATAATCGAACTATATAAGAATTATATTGAATTGATTGAGGTTTCGTTTACTAAGCGTTCATAAGATTTTCACTGCAACCTGGTGAATCGTTTCAAGAATAGAAATAAAATTGACATGGAAACTGAAATGCGAAAATTAAAATTCGAAGGTTTGATTAGCTGTGAAAGAAGCGTTGCACATTATGGAAGCAACCAAATGTTTCTTACTCTTGATTATCGCTGAATGTACATGCAAATGAAATAACTCTGCCAATTTTAAACTCTCAAAGCATATAAGACTGTAATTAGTATCTTCCTTTAAATTGCCACATGTTGATCAATGGGCATTAACCAATGAAAAAATAGCTAACGGTTTTAAAAGATGTATTCCATATTCTTTGAAAACATGAACTGTCAAAAGAAATAATTAACTGAAGAGTGGTGGTGAGCAAGAGAAAGCGAACATAATACGGAATAAAGGAAAAGATTTTCGTCCGTCACGCTAGGGAAATTGTAGCCACACATATATAAGATAAACTATTAGAGGAAATGACCGCAAATGTGATTGTGCCTACCACTATGAAAGCATGTCATTGTGATATATCGCCTTAATAAAAACCTCGAGTCTATTGTTAATCATTAATTCTGTTTAGACGTACGTCAAAGTCATAGTTTTATTTGCATCGCGGTAAACTCAGTTTCCTAAATGAAATAACCTTTAAGGTCCAGATTCTCAAATACTATTCAATTGGCCGTTCACTTTTAATCGTTGTAGATTATATCAGAATTACATGCTAAGTGCTATGCCATATTTGTGCGTCATCATTGATGACGGATTCATGCAGAAGAGATCGAATACGAATAATCAGTGATACATTGGAATCGAATGCATCGAATTATGCTGCGCATGCATCTTAATTATTGACTGCTGTTTAAGTGTTGCGTTTTGGCCATGGGCATACCGTTATATGGAAGACAATTATCTGATGAAATTGTCTTATTTGACAGATTACTGCTTTATTCTTCACTGTTTTGAACACGGAAATGGAGGGTCTAAACAGATATTCAACTGATTTTTATAATAGATGTTCATTTTTAGTTACATTAATAAAGCGTTTATATCAATCAATCAATAAATCAATCAGTCAGTTAGTTTGTCCGTCCATCCATCCATCCATCCATCTATCTATCTATCTATCTATCTATCTATCTATCTATCTATCTATCTATCGGGGCCCCGAGTGACCGAGTGGTCTAAAGCGCACCTGCGTCTCATCTCTGTCTGCGTGGCTTCGAGTCTAACATTCGGTTAATGTATTTATGTGAGAAAGCTTGCCAGTAGCTTCTCGTGGGTCGGTTGTTCTTTCCAGGTTTTTTTTTCGCATTCTTCCTGTGTGTGTGTGTGTGTGTGTGTGTGTGTGTGTGTGTGTTTGTGTCTCTGTGTGTGTTTGACCCTGATTCAAATACTAATACACTCATAGAACATGACATCTGCCACATGCATGTATTTCATATAAAAATTGGGATCAACGAATATTAAGTCAACATACATACACATTCTAAAGCAAACGCTTAACAAAATTGAATATATTAGAATAATGATTCTTGACATTTTGTTTAATATTTTAATAGAAAAACGAATTTCAAGGGATGATAATAAAGTAACAAATTTGACAATTATAGGAAATGGCTTACACATTCTTTTAAAACATTTATAAAATAAGAATTTTAAGAAGTATTTAAATGTAAAGTAAAAAAAAAGACTATTAATATTGATAGACGTTAATTGTTACCTCTCCTTAATTGTCTAAGTCCCCAACTACATCATTCGTGATTTAAATGTTTTAATTAAATGTTTGTGAGGTAAAATTGATTATGTAAAGGAATATATTTCATTTTATATTAAACCGATATAGTTTCTTAATTATTTTGTCAGTGAGTACGCCATGTGTTATTAGAAATACAACAGTAACGTATCTCAAACTAGATAGGAATAATCAACGTTTGTTAATTCTGTCCGCACGTTAGATTCTGTTTTCTTAAATTGCAGCTTATTGAATAATATTAGTTATGTAATCGTATCGCTTTCTTCACAACTGTGTTATTATTTTTGTTATACTACGGCTATAAATGTTAATGCTACCACAACCTAACAAAATAAAAATAACAACAACAACAACAATAATAATAATAATAATAATAATAATCATAATAATCATAATAATCAAAATAAGCATACTAATAATGAATTAAGTAGCCATGAACTTCACAAAATCACGTTTCTATTTTAACATCGTTACTTTAGCACACAAGGAAATGTACACATTATTGTCAATACCATTTTAAATATGATCCTTGTAATCTCACTTTTGAAGTAGATACATATCTTGTGACAGTCAAGGATTTTGTTTTCCAGATGAGGAAAGAATACAACTATTATACACTGATCGCTTGGAAAGTGGACGGGTAATCTATGGAAGCATGGTTAGCGACTGTCGTCTAAATGTTTGATGTGTAGGTTCATCGGATAACAAACATATTTTATAACAAACATATCGGATAACAAACATATTGGATAACAAACATATTGGATAACAAACATATTGGATAACATACATATTGGTATAAACTGTAATTCCGAAGGAAATGAATTTCCTAGCTATCAATTATTTCATTGTTTTTGTCAAAGGAAATAACTAATCATCGGTTTACCCATGACATTTACTTTGAAAAGTTCATTCTAGTAAGTCGATGATGGATATATCCTAATATGCTCCAATAACATGACATTTGTCACAAACATGTATTGCATACATATGTAGCCCTTCTATTTACATAAACGTTCCCTCACGAATGACGTTTCCGTTAATTTTGTCTTAAATATGAATTACAGATTACGCCTCTTGCCTTGCATACCTTATATAAAGTAACATTCTTAATTGCATACAAGATGCATAATGCATGCACATCAATTAATAACACCTGTTTATTGTACTAGTTATGATGAAGAACTGTCAAACTATCTTTACAGTTGTATCGCTCTGTGTATGCAATATGTTTATTGGCTGAAGTCAATTGCAAGTTATGCTTCTGAATACATGCAGCATGAGCTTCAACAATACAACGAAGAACAATTTAGGTACAAATAATTTTAAGTCACAATACATACATAAAAATACATTCAAACAAACGTTTAGCAAAATTAAATAGCTTAGAACAATGATTTTTAAATAGTATTTAATATTTTTAAACATTTTAAAGGATGCTAATACAGTAATACATTTGCCATTTGTAGAAACTGATTTACATATTCTTTAAAAATATTTAGAAACTACGAATTTTATAAATTACTTTAAAGTTATTAGAATCGTATTATACTTTTCTCTGCTATTCACTCTATTCCGCGCCGATAATATTTGCCATTTTCATCTTGCGTCATTTCTGAATAACTGTTTAGTAAATTATGACAGATGTCATTTGCTTCCTTATGTGTCTCATGCAGTGGGCGACACTCCAATTCTTCAGGACGACATGTAATCGGCATATCAAACTGATAACCTCGCCAACTGTACCAACATTACAATGGTTGTTTGTTGTAGGCACAGTTGACGACGAATGTCACGACTCACTCAATTATCATTGGTTAATTATTTGCTGAATTGGCAAAAGGAGCGAATTATTAACATCTGTATACGCGCGACACATGTACTACGGAGATTATTATATGTGAACACCTTACACTAACCTATACCACGGGTACAGTCAAGCGCGCATTTGGGTGAAACAAATTTATGTGTACAGCCCACAAAGTAACCTTAAGAAGTATGCGTGAATATAATACGAATCCATAATGCATTGATTCTCAGAACGTCGTATTAGCTTCAGTATGGACTCATTCGATGAGATTGTCCCTATTGACTAAACATTGTACATGATCTATTATGTGTTGTATTTTTGTCTTTGTTGAGGCAAATGGTTTACTTGCAACATCAGACACACAGGATGAACAGATATCGTCCTGTCTGAGAAGACTTTCATATATAAGTGGGTTTACATTTTATAAACAGTGAGGGAGCACGCTTGTTACATTGAGTATGACATGTATCATTTCAAACGGGTGGAATGTTCTCGAGGCAGCAGAAAACACTTAATGTGTTGAGTGTTTGGAGCACTTACGGTTCCTAGTGGCAGTGTTTTTCTTTCTGGCATCCACATTGTTCTTGGGACTTTTTTTTTCTAAGGTTCCCATTGCGGGTGTGGGGTTGTATAATTGTCCCACGTGACTAACTATATGTGATAAGACGCGACTATGCAGAGGCAACCATTTTGCTGTAGAATGCATCGCGTGTGGTGGGAGGAAAGAACCTGGTTGTTCTTTAAATTGCTTTTCTATGCAATACACTGCATAGACCTCTACTTATCCAGGACGGGTGGTCCACTTTGGCAGAGTCTCAACAAATCGGCTGATCACACCGAGCCCTAGGAAATCTGAATCTACCTTTTCACTCTTGTTATCTTTCTCCTTGTACTTCGTTTGATGACACCTTTGCGTCTACAGTCTGTCCGTTTAGCTTTCTCTTTCCCAAGTCTTAGAAGACTTCCAAGAAGGCGTTTTCTTAACTTGTCGACCCGGATATTGTTTCACCGACCCAAGAAGGTGGTTACTTCACGGGTCAATCATATGTAATTTTATCGTCAGAGTATAGCATCTGTGTATATCTGGCATTTGCAAAACTTCCCCCATGTTGGGCTGCATGGTTGGCGGGGAGCATGAGTGATGAATTTGAAACAAACCATAATGGAAATTGCACAAGAAATGAAAAAACAAAACCGTATCAAAATACTATCTGACTCTGTTTAAAAACCTTGTAGTGTTTTGTCATTTCCACGCTACATGGTTATTCAATCTAAAGATGCGTCAGAACCGATTTCCTCACAGTCTCAGATCATAATTAAAAAAAAAAAACATTACTAGATCTATCGGCAAAACCTAAATATATTACAAATTCAAACTGGGTTCCCCTCTTGAGTGTGCATGACAAGATCAAATAGACAATAACAATAAACTGAAAACATTTTGATATTCTAGTCACCTCATTTTGCTCACACGATACTCATACGTTCAAATGCGTGATACGTTGTAGTGACTTGGCTAAACTCAGCAACACGGATATCCTTAAAGGGATGAAAAATGAAGGTGTCACTGCAGTCCGATAAATATTATTAAACGTATGAACAATCTGCATGACAGGAACACTATTGTATACACCTTCAACAAACCAACGCCCCCTGCAGGTCTAGGGTTGTAGAATTGACCCGACGTGCCTAAGCAGAGCAACCTGTTTGCCGTGGGATGCAGTCCCGGATTACCCATTAGGCAGAGTAGGCAACTGCCTATGGGCCCCGCGACTTTTATGGGCCCCATGAGGGGCCCCCAGGGGCCCCATGAGGGGCCCCCAGGGGCCCCCATGTGACCGTGACCGTGGGTCTGGGGCCCCAAAAGTTTGACTGCCTATGGGCCTCCACGGTGCTTAATCCGGCGCTGGTGGGATGCGACCCTTGTCGTGGCCTCTACTTCTCCTAGACGGGTGGTCGGGATGGGCCAGGGCTCGATAAATCGGCTGGTCTTTCTTGTATTTCTCTTGATACCACCAATGTCCATACATTCTATCCCTTTAGCTTTCCTTTCTGAAATTTTAGAAGACTTCCTAGAAGGCAGTGACTTAACAGGTCAATCGTGAGGTAATTATTCCGACCCTAGAAGGAGACTTCACGGGTAAATCATAGGTAATATTATCTACTGAGTATAGCTTATGTGTATCACAAGCACTTGCAAAGTGTCCCCTCTTTTGGCTCCATGGTAGGCAAGGAGCATGGTGCTGAAATTTGCATAGAAAATGTATAAAAAGAACCATAACATACGTACCGAACCACTCTATGACTCTGATGACGAACCATGCGACGAGGAATCATTTCCACGCTTCATAATTATTCAATGTAAGGATGCTCCAAAATCCATCGTTGCACTATGTCCGAGTGTTATTGAAAAAAAACATTACAGGATATATTGCCACACCAAACAGTGTCTAAAAACTAAATTCGGGTTGCCTTCTTGTTGAGTGTGAGCGAAAAGGTCAGACAGAAAATATCACGACAATGAAAACATTCCTCGATATTCCAGTGACATCTTTCGTTCACACGTCACTCATACGTCGAAAGGCGTGGTGCGCTGTCGTGACTTGGCTGGAGTCAACGACAAGGGTATCATCGAGGGGATGAAAAATAAAGGTGTCACTGCAGTGCGTAGAATACGTATTAAGTGTAATAGCAATCTGTATGACACCAACACATTTGGAATGCGTATTAAGTGTAATAAATGTAAAGTGTAGAATACGTATTAAGTGTAATAGCAATCTGTAGGACACAAACACACCAACACCCTACATCCTGTAGGACACCAACACACTTTCAACAATCCAACAGTAACCAAAGTGGTCAAAGTTGGCTTTTTGCAAGTAAAGTTCGACATATACATTCCAAAACCCCTGCAATGCTATAAGAGTACAAAAATACAGCCATCACGCAGAGCGATGTTCCAAAGTCAAAATATGTGGCCGATGCGGAGACCATTCTCATCAGGAATATGATTGTACAGCAACTCCGCATTGTGTCAAATGTGGCAAGGAACATTACTCCAGTTACAAGGATTGTGATACTTGGAAATAGGAGAAGGAGATTCAGAGGGTAAAGTTTACATCAAACATTCTCTACCCAGAAGCTAGAAAACCTTTCCCGGCAAAAACATCCCGTCCTGGCCCATCCTTCTCCACTGTCGTGAGAAACAATCCGAAAACCAAGAAGGACACTCAATCACAAACGAATGAACCCGATTCAACAACAAAAACTACTGTCCCCAATTGACAACCACAGAAAAACACAACATCTACATTACAACTTTCAATAACACCCTACCACGTAAATAACCAAGAAATAAACATAAATCACAAACAAATAAGCAGCGAAAGGGATCAGATGACCCCATTAAAATGAACAACAGGTTTGGAGACATAGAGAACATGGATGCAGAAGAACATGTTCCATATGTTCAAGGTTGCTCCAAACCTACTGAAAACAAATACACTCCTGTACTTCCTCCTTACAAATAACAACACATACTGCCTCCGAGAATGGTCTAACCTAGCACCACAATATCCAGCTTAACTTTATAATGAAGAACACCATCATACAATGGAAATGTCGAGGACCTAAAGCTAACTACAATGATATTCTTCTGCTTTTAAAATGAACACAATCCTGCATTACTATGTTTACAGGTACTTTCAAAACGCTGACAGGACCTCTGGACTATGCTGTGGTGAACAATAGAGCCCCTCACAGTCATCACTTTAAATACAAATTTACAAGCCATTGCTGTCAATCACATAAAGAACAGATGCCACAAAGTACAAGAGTTCATTTCTAGACACAATCTATGTCTATATAACATTAAATCTCCGACATATTTACATCCAGGAACGCGCATATACACGTGTATATATTTGACAATTTGCTATTCTTCGCTGATTTTGGACTATGAATGGAAAGTCGTTGAAGACCTTCACAGCAGTGATCACTTTCCAATCAACCTTGAAAATATCAACTACAAATTTGATGACGCAATTCCACAATGAAATGTAATGAAGGCCGACTGGGCTACGTTTGAAATCTCTGTAAAACTAGACTAAATGAGGATACAGTACTCAACACTGTTAACATGTTAACATGGAAGAAATATATTTCTTCTTTAAACTCTCGTTCCTGAGTTAAAAATGTTTGAGGCACTATTCAAAAAATAAATGGAAAGAGAAAAAGCAATTCTCTCCGATACCTGAAAACAAACAATACAAATTTTAGTCCTAAACGTGACATAGCAAATATTCTTGCAGACAGTTTCTCAAACAACTCCACATTGTCTAATTATTTAAAAGACTTCCAACGATTACAAACTCAAAAAGAAAAATCACGTTTAAAAGTCACATCTAATAACTCTGAAACCTATAACCAGCTGTATTCACTATTAGAACTTAGAGAGGTTTTCGACAAGGCCCATAATACATCTGCTTGGCCTGATAAAGTACATTACCAGTTCTTAAAGCATCTCCCGGAATCAACGCTAACATCTCTTCTGAAAATCTTTAATGATTTATGGATTGCTGGTAATGTACATATCAGTTGGAAGTAAACAACAGTAAGACCAGTTCCCAAACCAAGTAAATATATAAAAGATCATAACAGTTATCGACCCATTGCACGGACAAGCTGTGTGTGGAAAACAATGGAACGAATGATTTATTATTGGTTTGTATGGTACTTAGAAAGTGACAATTTAATATCTCCTTTCCAAAGTGGCTTCCGTTTTGGTCCAAGTACCAACGATCATCTGGTTAGACTGGAAACATTTATTCGCGATGAATTTATCAAGAAAGAACATTTCGTATCAGTTTTGTTATTATTTAGAAATGGTTTATGACACAATATGGAAATACTGGATACTAAATGACCTGCACGACCTGGGTCTGAAAGGCAGTCTGCTCTCTGTCATATAACATTTTCTCTCCGACAGAGAATTCAAAGTACGAGTGTGCTCAACCCTCTCAGATAATAACGAGCAAGAAATGGGTGATCTCCAGGGCAGTATGGTATCTGTGACGCTATTTAATTTTAAAATCAATGGCATCACCAATTGTTAGCTCTCGGTGTGGATTGTTCATTATACGTTGATGATGTTTTAATTTGTTATCGATCAAAGCATACAACTGAAAGACAACAACAACAAAATATCAACAAGATCTAACATTGGGCGAATACTAACGGTTGCAAATTTTCAAAATCGAAAACAGTATTCATGCATGTCTTTGAGTTGGGAAGACATCATGAAGACTCTAAACTTACGTTAGACGGAAAACTTAATCCAGTTGTTGATGAAACAACATTTTGGGGTATTAAATTCGACAGAAAACTGACTTTTATTCTACACATCAAGAATTTAATAGCTAAATGGTTGAAAGCTTTAGATCTACTTAATGTAGTTGCACACACTGAATGGGGTGCTAATAACAAAAGTCATCTTCAATTTGTAAGGAACATTTATCCGCTCCAAACTAGATTGTGGATGCGTTGTTTACGGTTCAGCTAGGAAGTCATATTTTAAAATGCTTGCCCCAATTCGTCATCAGGGAATAGGTCTCGCTTTGGGAGCATTTAAACATCTCCATGTGAACGTCTTCTAGCGGAAGCGACTGAACCTCTTTCATCACATCGCAGAGAAATGCTTCATGCACTATATGCTCTCAAATTAAGATCAAACACTCTCAATCATGCATTTTCGGCTATTTCTTTTAAAACCCAAATACAACACCTTATACGATAACAAACCAAATACCATACCTTCATCAGGCATCAGAATATCATCCATCCTTGACAGTATCAGAATCGATCTCTCTACATTTCAGAAAACGTTTGTCTCGGAAACACCACCATGTCTCCTTAAACAATCCAAAGTGATATTTACGTTACACTACACGAACAAAAATCTGAAACAAAACGTTCCATGTTCCAGAACTCTTATCATAAACTTCTCACCTAATATAGATACTACACTAGAATTCATACTAATGGATCAAAGGATGTGGAAAATGCGGCTGCAGCCTTCGCTAATGGCAGACACATAACCAAAGTTCGTTTACCAAACGATATGTCCATTTTTCAGCCGAAATCATAGCAAAAGACCTTGCTCTAACATTGACAAAAAAACGTTTTTTAAATAGCATTATCTTATGGGACTTAGTACCTCATATAATACAGTATACTGTTGATTACCTAGCCATGTTGGTATTAGAAGTAATGAAGCAGAAGATCGCGCTGCTAATGGCTTTATGCCAAGAACCATCTGATTTTAAATTACCGTTTACTGATTTGAAACCACTTATCAAAAAGTACCTACATCAGAAGATGCATGCATCATGAAATGATGCAGCGAATAGCAAACTTCTCGCCATCAAACCAACCTTGGGAGAATGGACTCCTTCCTACAGAAACATCCGTAGGGAGGAGGTAGTCATTAGAAGAATCAGATTTGGTCATATATACATACCCACTCCCACACACTATTTGGGTTTTGATTTCGTTGGTCGATATTAAACATTTTAGTACTTTTAAACATGAATACATAAAACGTATTGTATGGCGCTAAATAGCCTAAAACTGCAGGTGCGCCTTTAAAATCAATCCATCAAACAATCAATCAACAAACCAACATTACCATTGTGGTTATTGCCTTTAAGGGTTCGGATTTGTAGATTCGGCCCTTCGTTCACCATTACGTGTCAGAAAAGGCAACCTGTTTATCGTCTGATGTATCTCGTGTTGATGGAAGAAAGTATCATGGTAGCTGAGTAGAGGCTTTCCGATGCAAGACATTACTTTGTCATCTACGTCTGTCTGCTAGACGTATGGTCGGAATGGATCTGGTCTCTATACATCGGCTGGTCACGCCGATCGCTAGGAAGTCTTTATTTACTTGGTCACCTTATTTATCTTTCTTCTTGTTTCTCTCTTGATACTACCGTTGCCCCTATAGTATATCCATTTAGCTTTCCCTTGCGCAAGTCTTAGAAGACTTAATAGAAGGCTGTGGCTTAACAAGTCAATCTTTATCTACTGTCATGATAAACAATCCCAAAGCAAAGGACGCTCTAACTCAGTCAAATTTGGCCGATTCAACATTATTTGCTAACATCCACCATTACCAACCACATAAAAACACGGCATCCGACCTAGCAACCTTCAAAAATACCACACCACCAATGAATAACAATAAATCTGAAGGAAATAAGGAGGAAAATGGGTCATATGACCCAATCAAATTATATAACAGTTTTGGAGATATTGAGAGTATTGATGCAGAAGAAATTACTTCATGTACTCAAGGTGGCTCCATACCTAACAAACAAACAAGACACCCTGTACTTTCTTCAGCGAAATAACAAAACATATTGCCTCCGCGAAAACTCTAACCTAGCTCCACAATCTTCAACTTAAACTTGCAATGAAGTCTATGAAGAACACTATATTACAGTGGAACTGTCGAAGACTTAAAGCCATATACAATGACATTTTCTTGCGTTTAAAGGTTTATGATTCTGCATTACTATGTCTTCATGAAACATTCTTGAAAGATACTGATAACATTACACTTAAAATACACTTCCTGTTTAATAACTATTTTAAAACTGTTGACAGGGCTTCAAGATGAGATTATGTTATTGTGAACAAACGAGCCCCACATACCGTCATCCCTCTAAACACAAAGTTGCAAGCCATTACTGTAAGCGTCACTCTGCATCGATTGATTACTTTCTGTTCCATTCACATACCACCAAACACAAATCTAGTAACAAACGAACTAGATAATACCACACACTTCACACAATCATGTTCAACAATGTTCCACGCACTGTGTATTACTAGGGAATTTTAATGTCCATACAATTATATGCGGGTACAATTACATAAGTGGCAAAGGACACATAGTAGAAGACTTCATTTCTAGAAACGATCTGTAAATCTATAACACCAATTCACCGACACATTTGCATCCAGGAACCGGTGCATATACGTCTATAGATTTGACAATTTGGTCTCCTTCGCTGCATTTGGACTATGAATGGAAGGTCTATAATAATCTTTAGCGCAGTGATCACCTTCCAATCTCCCATGAAAATATCAAATCTAATATTCATTACGCAATTCCATGTAATATAAAGAAAACTGACTGGGCTACGATTAAAGCACTCTTTAAAACTAGACTTAATGATGATACAGTATTCAACGTTCATGACCGTTTTCAGCATTTCCCTTCCATTATAATCGAGCTTGCAGAATAATCTGTTTACAAGGCCTCACCGAACGGTAAATTAAAACAATACCTTTGGCTAGTAGGGAATGTCATGACGTAATTGTACACGGGCGAGATTCATTGAAAAACATTAACAATCTTCCGACGCCCGAAACGTTGAGTAAAATATTCCTCACCATCTAGTTATTCAGAATCCTTCCATAGACTAAAACATCAAGAAAAACGTAAGGTTTAAAATTCACATCTAAAAACTCGGAAAGTTATAACCAACTGTTTTCACTATTGGATGTTATGAAGGTTATATACAAGACTTGATGAAATTCATTACCAGTTCTGGAAGCACTTTCCAGAAACTTTACTACCGTCTCTTTGGCGAAAACAAATGTTCTTAATTATATGGTCGTAAAGTAAATTCAATTATTTAAAGGCGTAACATATGTTTACTATTCAGCGGATATAGTTCCTTAATGATTAGGTCAGTTAGTAATCCATGTGTTATTAGAAATACAACAGTAAACTGGCTTAAAGTAGACAGAAGTGGATTCTCCAGATGTGGTAAGAATACAAACAGTGCACGCTGACTGCTTGGAAAGTGGACGGATGTTTTACGATGTTTTATTGTTTTTGTCAAAGGAAATAATCAATGTTATTTAAGACCCTTTTCAAATTTTCACAGGTTTCCATATATGTCGCTTTTCTTCAAGCACTCAAATGCACTCAAACAATAGTAGTCTGTACTGTTGATAATAGATATTTTATTTCATTACAAAGAGTACTGTAGTAGTAAACAAGGACACACTCTGGTGATTCGCATCATAAACTTTAATAGGAGCATACGACTTTCTTTAGGTTATAACACATTGACCTACTAAACATTAATCATTCGTGATATGATTTGTGACCTCAGAAATGAATGATATGATGAGTTTATGTATGGTTTATTTCGGTGGCTTCTGGTCATCTGTGAGAAATATACAAATTCACAGTACCACATGTATGGTATTAATATATCGTTCCACAATGTAGATATCAAAATGTGTATGTCAATGTTAAACAGTTAGTATTTAGGAAGTTTGTATTTTCTAATATAGTACATACATATGAAAAAATAATGGTATACAAGCGATTTGCTTTCTCTGATAATGAGCATGAGAACGAGCGTGAGGCCAAAGTTATATCATTAATTGCAATAAATGAAATATTATTCCATCGTTATATAAAAAATAATGTCTAATTAAGATGTTGATTCGTAGTAATCGTTTCAAATAAAAGTAACAAGGAAGATCTTTTCCTCACCCTGTTTTCGAGCAAAATAAGTATCGTATTGTTGGATCTAATGTTTGACACCAAATGCCATCCTGAACAATCCACAGGAACTAATCTTACTAATTGCAAGATTCGCTATACACTGGAGCGAACCACCCTCGAGGAAATGCACTACAACGTTATTGTTATGTTCTAGTGTTGCTGTAGATACAGCAATACAAATTTCGCTGTTGCTGGATCAAAGCCCAAAGATTAAATATAATATGTATTGACTTCAGCTGCTTCGAAATTGCCTAAGATGATAAAGTAGATACGTGTGGAAACAAATGCATGCACATATTTATGATTCGCAATCTCAACAACAAACGTGAAAGACTCAGTAAATGGAAATACAATTCTAAACATTTAAATAGTTATATAAGTGAACTGTTGTACTGTTCCGCAAATTTTATGGGTCAGATTAGTCCAGCGCTTTCTAAGATTTATTAAGAGATCACAAACAAGCAAATCTCATTGTCTATCACAAACAAGCAAATCTCATTGGCTATCGCAAGTTATCAGAGGAGTACCAGTCAGACTAACTATTATATTTGTGGAAAATAATATGAAAGTATTGAAAGGAAGCTAAGAGCGTCAAAGAAAAACCGACACGGCGAATACAAAGCAGTAAGCTAAATGGATGGTCACAAAACATCTGCTTTTCCATTGTTCCCGTTTAACTATTTTGATACAATGCTAGGCTTCTGATAGAAGACAAATACTGCATGATACAGGTCTTAAGTGGGGTTCCTCCATCAGCGAGCATGCGAATGATATGACACAAACATGTCTCCTTTAGCTGGTAGTACTTGTAATACATATATCTACTGTCTATGCATCTTTAATTTCCTCAGAATGTACCTTCTTAGTACTGCGCATCTTAATCATATGATCCCAAACCCAATACACAAAATCATTGTATTTTAATTTTGATTACCTTTCCGAAAGGGAATCACATGCTCCATACTGTACCGAATTAACCCAATAATCCATTCCATCAGAAGCGGAAAAGCCAAACTGATTTGATGATACACCAAAAACTCAGTTCATTCAAAAACAATTTTAAAAATGCTTTTTATAACATTTAGTTCAAACTAACACTCTACATTTAAATGCTTAGTATACGAAAGCAAGATTGTGTTTAACTAACTTTTACCTTGTTTAAACGTTTTTACAAATAACCAATCGTTTGGCGCTAAACAGCTAAAAAGTGCTGGTGCGCCGTTAAAATAAATTAATGAATAAATCAACCAGCCCGAACAAAGACCTCGAAGCGCTGAGCTCCCAATATTGCTCATCTTAGCACAGTTTGTATACGTCTTTAGTGAGGCTCAACCAGGATTCGAACACGCAACGTTCCGATTCCGAGGCTGACGCACGAACCATTACGCAACCGGTGCGGACTCAAATACGAATAAGAAGCCTCACCATTGATGTTATTGTATTTCTCGCTGATGTGTATACTCTTAATTTGTTTGGTATTCCTCTTATTATCTGTGGACACTAAGTCTCTTTTCTCCAATCTGAGATCGCTCCATGCGGGTTCGGAGATGTAGAATTTGCCCGACGTGCCTCACTAAATGTCATAAGAGGCGACTATATAGAGTGAACCATTTTTGCCGTGGAATGTGACCCGTGTCGCCGAAGTATTCATCACTTTTCCAGCCTATATCAAAGCAATAGACCTTGCTCTGAAATATATCAAAAAATGGAGACAAACGTTTTCTAAATTATAGATAGATCAATGTTGTTACTATCAAGGCTGGATGATATTCTGATGCTAAACTGATGTTGAAAAACTGATTACTCTCACCATTATCTACTCCCAGCATTCTGCCACCTCCAGCACGTAATAAAAAAATCTCCATAACGGTATATGTGTTCGAACAAAAGTCATTGATATGATACTGCCACCTTGCAAAAGAGACTTAGAGAGCACAACCAGCACACGAGAAAGAGAGGAGACAAAATAAACTGCATTGCAATGCGGAAGTTATTAAAATAAGACGAAGAAAACCAACAAGCGTGTCTATAATCATGAGCACGTTTCACCCCGATGTCCCAAAGCGACAACAAAATCATTAGCACCATATGGAATTGTTTGAAAGTCTCGAAAGTATTTTTCAGAGTCTGTAACTTAGCCTTTTGTAGACCTAAATATCTCAAGGATCACAAGAAATTGTATTAATTTTCCTTTTCACTAATATAGTTGCCTTTATTATATTGGAATAAATACATTTTTTCAAGATCATACTCTCATTGGTTACGTATCATCAAACGTACCGAGGTCAGAATCATAAGGACTTCAAATGTTGATTAAGTTTGACAATACCAAAATAGACAACAAATGAATTTAGTTTTGTTTTGCTTATTAATTACGTATGACAATCTCAAGTATTACAATGTTGAAGCAGTTTGCAATGGAAATATCAATGGCGGTACAATATTTTATAAGCATTTTCGTTATATGCAATGTTTTAGGGCACATGTTACCCCAAAGTAACTATTGCATTATAGGCATATGAAAACAGTTTGTAATTTACGCATGTAATACAAATTGTGTGTGATTTGGATTTGTAACGTAGCATTAACAACAATGCAGTCATATGTCTGCATTGTCCCAGTCTATAGTGATGTCTGGCACCGGGCATCCTGTGGCTGTCATGTTAGATCATGTCACACCCATTCATTACCATAACACCAATCTGACCAGTACTAACACTAACATTTTAATGCTAAGCGCCAAGCGAGGCATCTGCAAGTACCGCATTTATGTCTTGTGCATGTGTCGGCTGGGGATGGAGCCAGCGATCTCAAGTACATGTACTATGAATACTTATTGACCTTATGTATCTAACGTGTCAAGCATCTTAATTTGGTGTACACACTAAAAGGGATGAATTAAACAGTTTTATAAAATACATGTCAAACTTACTGTTATTTAGCAAACAACATACAAATATATGTAAGCCAATAATCGATTGTTAGTGTAGTAATGAAGAGTTAAGAAACATCAGTCCTAAGGCAAAATAGTATGCAACTCGTCTTCTTGAAATCGTTTGTTTTAAAAGCTAAGTTCAAAGCGATTTAACTTGTACTTCCTTATTTAATTTCAAGAACCGATTATGACACATACGGGACAAGAAACACAACAAAGAGATGTGAACTTAAAACCCCCAAGCTCTCGATCATCTTCTATTAATCTAAAATGCACGCTTATAACTGCAATAAATTGATTACAAGGCCATCCAAGTTGTTGCATGATAAACCTATTTACGCATTTTATTGCAACGACAGTGAGACATATTATCAATAAATCAAGCTAAGCCCGGAACATACAGACGCATTGACATGCAAAGTTTTATCATTTATCTTGGTAAATAATAAACAGTTGGCCATTAGTTATAAGATCATGGAATGACACTTTAAGAGATGATATGGTCTTCGTGACGTGAGTTAACAGATGACACGTAATTATAGCCCCGTACGCTAAGGTATTCATAGTTTACGTTGATGATATGGATAATGTAAACTTTCAGTACACGGAGTCAGTACAAATGGCATATTAGCTTCCACATAGGTGCATAAACATGATATAATTTAAAGTGTTCTTGTGTCTTCATTCGGTTTATCTTTTTGGTTTCTTCTCTCTTAGCGTATAACGAATTCAATCTCAAATTTGTTTAATCGATGATTGTGTTTCTTGGAAGTAGCTGACGCGGATGTTGGTCGGCATGTTAATAGTCAATATTGGCGGTGGAGATAATTACAACCTAACATTTTAGGTCACGTTTTACTTTGAATTGGATCCAATAAAATGTACCTAATGATTTGAATTCTAGTTATGCCCCTAACTATATAAGGGAATTAGCCCTAACTACTTCTCTTGAATGGAAAACAATGTCGTAAGAGTCCAGAAAGGTGTAGTAAATGCATAAATACATACTTAAATATACATAATGCGTACATGTTTTTAATTTTATATAAGGCAGATATTCTGATTCTTTTGTAGAACTTCATTTGTTTCCGTAGTGTGTATTGTCATTGTCCGTAAGAATCTCTCTCTCTCTCTCTCTCTCTCTCTCTCTCTCTCTCTCTCTCTCTCTCTCTCTCTCTCTCATATATTATCAAAAGGTATGAATTTTTTGTCTCATTAGATAAAATGAAGATATACTATTTTCTGTCCCATTTGGTTATACCCAGTATAACCTAGCTAAAAACTAATGGAGAAAACCCGCTCCATACACAATCGTTCTGTACCGGAGTAAACTTGTTCAGCAGGTTATCTCAACGTGACCTATCATACGGACTAAATGAGATAACATATTGTTTCTCTTAATGTCAAACATCGTGTTACACTGTGATTTGAACTATTTATTTTTCGCTTGTGGATATGCTTTAGCATTTGCAGCTTTAATGTCATTCATAACGTTTATAACTACATTATAATCCAATAGCTGACATCATACCACTTTGTCTTTTTAAGAATAAACGATGACTCGAAAGTTGCGAATTCAACATTTCAGTCATTAGGGTTGTTTTGCTGAGAAGAAAATGAATGACATTTTTGTAAACTGCATCAACATACAATAACTTTGATTCGAATTACACGATCTATACAACCCTTAGCAGGTCTTAAGTGTCGAAAGATCAAGTGTTTAGGATGTCTTACAGCAAGAGAAAACAAACTTCATTCATTCTTAACATCCATTCATTTAGTGCACATACACTAAAATGCTTTCATGCGGGAAATAAAAAAATTGAAAAAAGCATGGAATAAACTTGTTTCCCATTAGGTTACTGAAATGATGAGGAAATACATATTTACATATATCAGATTTATCTTATATCCCTTGTGTTACCTATATTCTTCTCAACATGCTTTAGTTGTTAATTATCTCGCAAATGATCAATGATGCTTTTGTTTTATCCTCCTTTGTTATACTTGCCTCTGCATGTTTAATGGATACGGCTGCTGCGAGCATGACGCGTTTGAAATTGATATTATCCAGTCGCATGTTGTGGTAATTTTGATAGACATGACCTGTTTAGTTTTATAGAGAACGACTTTGGGTTTGGCTACATTTATGAGAATACAAGCTTTGAATCTAAGTTTACCGGGATGAGTTTCCTCGGTATACAGGTTACGGTTCATCAATATCCCCACATCTAATACATACTACAATATAAATGTTTTACGAAATACAACATGTCTTATCCTAGATAGTTTCGCTTCAGTTTTAGAAGATCTTAAATTCTTCGCCGACGTATGGACATAATGCGTGTCGAAAATAAGCAATTCTAAACAATATATCCTTAAAATGCATTATTCATTCAATCTCCAACACCAGTTACCGGTAGCATAAGAATTCGATTGTTCCTCTCGGATACAGGAGGTCGCGGGTTCGAACCCTGACCGAGTTATATAAATGACGTATATCAGCTGTCTTGCTTGACGCACAACATTCATAGGTTAGTGTTAGGACTCGTTTGTTTGGTGAGATAATAATGTGACTGAGCGGGACTTAATGCTACATGTCTGCAGGATGATAGCGCAGTGCTAGACATTAGTATCAACTACTACACTGCAGACATCGTTGCAGTAGGACTGAATTGTTTTTACAACTGCGTGAAAACTCCAAAATATATACACACACATACACATACAAACGCACACAAATATCCAACAGATCTTCTCCGATATTGATGAATTTCATTCTTTATAATATTAATAATACTAATAATGAGGACTTTGTATAGCGCCTAATCTTTCGAAGCTCTAAGTGCTAAAATGATATAACTACACTACAGAAAAACGAATGACAAAAACAATGAAATTTGGAAACATAAAAACATGCTGAGAACATATAAGATACTAAACATTATAGGGTCTGTATGTTTGTCCCT
Organism: Unio delphinus; assembly: GCA_029339505.1. Taxonomy (NCBI): domain Eukaryota; kingdom Metazoa; phylum Mollusca; class Bivalvia; order Unionida; family Unionidae; genus Unio; species Unio delphinus. The sequence goes on along the minus strand of JAQISU010000206.1, from coordinate 9,886,733 downwards.
GCAGTCGAAACCGGTGAGTTTTAAGAGCACTCTTAAAATTGACCACTGTCTTTTTGTGTCTAATTTCAATGGGCAATTCGTACAACGTCAACCGGAGACATACTATCACAATGGTTTTCCTTTCAGAATTATGTATTATGTAATGCAGTTTCCGGTACTGATTTAAATGTGAAATGCAACTTTGCTATGTTCAGGGATTTAAAGAAAACATTAATATGCATGTGTTTTACACAATGTATTATTATTATTATTATTATTATTATTATTATTATTATTATTATTATTATTATTAAAAGTATATGTCGTAGTAGTAGTAGTATTTGTATTTTATTATCATTTAAATATTGTATTATTATTATAACATTCTTCTTCTTATTATTATAATATTTTTTAAAATTATAATATATATAATGTATATATATATATCGGCAACTTTAATTTTTTAAAATTATAATATATATAATGTATATATATATATATATATATATATATATATATATATATATATATATATATATCGGCAACGTGGTGAACTTTGTTTATATATTCTAGTAGTATATATCATAATTATGTTTTAGATGACGAGTTTTATTTGTGCATCAATGGACTGGCTGAATTTTGATGAAGTTTGTGTCATGGGAATATTGTCAAATGGCAGACAATTTATGCCAACATTTTCATATTTGGAACATATTACTCGTAGATGTCACGCTTGTTAGCCCTAAAGATGCAAATGAGGGCCTACACTTATGTACTCAACTGAGATTTATTTCGATCATCCAATAAGGTGATCTATGTAAAAAATACTGCATATATAAATTGACATCCCCTCGTTTTCTTGATACAGACTACCAAGAATGGCTTTGCGGTTAGGGAAGCCTCTTGAAAATTTGTAATATGCAAAATGCATTATGCATACACATAATAACAACCCTTTAACACCTGGAATAAGCAATGATGACTAAAAATCGTACAGTTCTTAATGTAAACCAAATTTCTCATTTTGTAAAAAAAATATGTTTACACAAAGTTTATATCCATTTATACACGGTTACGTATATTTGATTTAAGTCATTTATTTTTGTTTTAATTGTTTGTTTGTCAGATTCAAATTTGACATTTTAAGTTTAAGATTTATTCATTGGGAGATATTTTTTTTAGAAAGTGGGATGACCTGAACTCTTCGAATAAACACCAGATGTTGACCTCATTTTTGACCTGGCTTCAGAGTTGTAAACAAGCTTTAAAAATGATTGGTTGATTCCAAGGACATTATGGAGCTTTGTTATAAACATCTTTCTATTTTTAGTTCTTGAGAGTAAAAATAACTGATTCTCATCTGGGTCATACGGTGTGTACGAGATTTTGTGAACGTAAATTTGTTCTAAAGATTCTAGAAGATCATGTGACCCCTGCCTTGTTTACGTAAAAACAGGTATATAAATGATGTTTTAGAGCGAACTATTTTGTAGAAGTTCAGATGTTAGAATACTAAGTTGTGTATCGTTTTGAGTTATTTTAAATTACCTTGTACTGGAAATTATTTCAATTCGTTTGGATCAAGAAGATTTATTTTGTTATTTATCTGGAAAATAATTGTGCTCATTGAATTTCATAAGACCAGAACTGATTTCATCACGTGACATCGTCTTCCATCTTCGATGCTTCACTAAGATTCCAACTTGGAATTATTAGGACATTTTATTGCCCGGACTTTTGCAATTACACTAGTTGATTATATTTTGAATTATTTTTGGATTAATTTTGGAATTCATTCTTAAAACCGTAAGTTTATTTTTCTTTTCTGGAAAATATTTGTGTTCAATAAACTGTTTATTAAGTTTCTACAAGCTTGTTATTTTCACTCTTTCTATATAACTGTTTATTCGAGCCTAATCACGTAACAACACCAACATCCTCCACACATCATACCATCACAAGTATACACTATGAGCATCATAATACACATATTTTATAAGGTAATGGGGATTTAAAAAAAGCTTCATGACCACAGTGTATGGCTTGAAGTAATTTGAAGGTGAAAAAACCGTGAAGAGCTTTGCCGGTAAACACCTCAATAGTACTACTGTCTGTCGCTCCATACGATTAACTAAAATACGTCGTTCATAGTTGACTGACGTTAGCCACAAGGATCACTTTGTTGTTGTTACTTTATGTAGTATATTTCAAGGAACGATTGTAAAGGAGATAACCAATATTACTCCTGTGTAAACTTGTTCACAGTCATGTGCATATGTGTTGCTTCTCTGACGAGACAATACACCACGATGGTTTTCCAGTCAAAGAAGATCTGAGTTTTAGGAACATGTGCTCGACACCACAGACATTTATAATGTCTAAGGAGTAACTAAAGAGAAGTAGTCTAAGAATCATAGGTACCCTGATCCTTAACGGCAATACTGCTACTTCATATTCTTTGAGTTAAGACTAGTGAAGACTGAACCCCATACATTTCAACTACTTTGATAACAATCTCAGCACAAGTTCATCTTTTGAAGTCGACCTTTCCAGATTGTACGTGTTCTTGAATCGGTAATGCTTTCATAAACTAGAATGCCGTTTTTTATCATTAACTGATTGTAACCTTTTATATTTATTCTTGTTTATTGGTGTATTTCAATTCGAAGTAATTCTATTGAATTTGATACCACGTTTCTGTTTGTGGGTAGTAGATTCCCTTCCATGAAAAGAATCAAGCACCGTCAGTTCGTTTTCAGAATTTACTCCTTCGGGTACCATGTTCATACATCGCATCGATGTTACTATTATTAAAATAAGATTGTACCAGACATGATAACATGTCGATGCATTTGAGATATTATTGATGTAAACAATATTTACAAATGCGTATTTTTGAAAGTTTTTTGAAATGTTCGATGACACTAGCTTTCTCTTCAGGATTTGCATCAGTGCAAGCATGAAATATTCCATACTTTAAAGTCCGTTTAGAAATCGTGGTTTAGAAATTCAGATCCTTTGCATTATATACATTGTAAAATGTAACAAAAATTTTGTTTCAAAACCAATTGTAACGTTTGCATTAATTATGAACATTTTTAGATTCCATAATATCCACTCACACGGAATTTGAAACCATGTTTAAGACACAGAACAACGATTGAAATAATTTGTTTACGGTGTCATCTGCTATGTTTGATTGTCATTGATTATCAATGCTTACGTTAGCGTTTTTTACATCGCGTAAGGTTCCGTCGAATATGCTTATGTAACGTTTATGTCAATGCTTTTACAACTGTTGTTGCAAACATACATTTTTAGGTGTGATTTTACCAGCGTGATATAATTTGGAGTTCCTCTGTAACTGTCAGCATGTCCAGACTTGTAGTAACTGTTCGTTAAACGTGGTTCCATGACGGATTTGACTGTGAGTGTTTCTGCTCCTCAATACATTACCATCTAACTGACATTACTATCAGATTCGTTTGAAAGACGCAAAACATGTCACCTAACCTTCATAGATTTGTTTTTGTTATTTATTTCATTTTCTTATATTGCCTTTTGTGGGTTTTGCAACAAAATATATTTTAATACTTTGAGCAATACTACAGGTATGTTAATCGATGAATCTATGTGTCTTTTAAACAGAATCTGTACGTTAGATTGTTGTAATTTTGTTTTACAACCTCCTTTGAGTCAATATTTTGTTATTGATCCTTTTGATAATATGTGTTTCAGGAACTTTGAAGGAAAACACAAATCTCAATTTTCAGTACCTATGAAGAAAATTATGTCAATAATTTGTTAGCTCGTCTACATACCAATTTTCATAAATAACTCTACAAAATAGATATATGAAGAGGAATGAGTAAACAAACTATACTGATATTTACTTCGCACAGATACATTTTTAAAGAAATGTTTAAAATGTGTGATAGCGGTAAATATCTGGGTAAAGAACATCACAGACAGTCTTAATATGAAGATCAATGGAGCTTTAAAATATGCAAATATCATTAAGAGGCTTCAATATATGCTGTATAATTAATTTTATGCCCGTTTTTTTTTAGTCTAAATAACTATTTGCCTTATGCACGGATGTGGGTCATACTGGAAAAGCTATATAACACGTGTATTGGTTTTAAATATATATGTATTGGAAAAAGAGTTGGAAGTTTATAGGGACGTAGGGTCGATAGCTTATGTGAGAAAGGGAACATGTAATACTTGGATGTGTATTTGAAATTAAAAACGCACCTTTACCATCCAAAACCCGTCAATATGTCCAGATCACGTTATGTGTAGTGGCATATGATCTGTTGCCTATCATTCTGCACCTAAAACTATAGCATTAAGATGCCTTGCTCAGTGATCAATTTAGTGTATTATACCATTAAAAGACCCAAAATATACCATACACTCATAGTTTGTAGCGACCAACACGTCTTTATGCAATATCCAAAACATTAAAACATACCATTTAAACACCGCATAGGGACCAATAACCCATTCTTTACAATCAAACACACGAAATTATACTTTGAATACGCCAAGTGTATTGACCATTACATTATTGAGAGCTACTCATGACCACACACCTTGTCATCAGCAAGCCCTGCGGGTTAAGGGTTGTAGAATTGGCCCGACGTGCATCACTACTTGTCGTAAGAGGCGACTAAGTAGAGGCAAACTGTTTACCGTGGGTTGCGACCCGTTTCGGGGAGGAAAGGATCCTGGTAGTTGAGCGGAGGCTTTTTCGATGCAATAAACTGCTTTGGCCTATATTTCTTCTAAACGGGTGGTCGAGATGGGCCCCGCCTCGACAAATAGGCTGGTCATGTTGAGCCCTAGGAAGTCTTTATTTACTTGCTCACCTTCGTTCTTTCTTGTATCTCTCTTGATACCACCCCTACATTCTACCCTTTGGCGGTCCCTTTCCCAAGTTTCAGAAGACTTAACGGATCAATCTGGAGAAAATTTACCGACCCTAGAAGGAAACGCACGGGTTAATCCCCCTAAGTACCCTACCCTCTACTGAGTATAGCATCTTTGTATCCCTGGCACTTGAAAAGTGTCCCTTCGTTGGGCTCCATGGTGGGCGGAGAGCATGGGTGCTGAAATTGTAACAACCAATCATGGAAACTTCAACAGAAAAAAACCCACAACAAACGTACCAAACCACTGTCTGACTCTAATCATGAACCATGCGGCGTGGAATCATTTCCACGCTTTATGGTTATTCAATCTCAGGACGATTCAAAATCCCTTGCTACACTATCTCTGTTTGTTATTGATAAAACCGTTTCGGGATCTATTGGCACACTATAAATACAAACAATATCATGAAAATGAAAACATACGTCGATAGTCCAGTTACCTCATTCGCTCACACTACACTGAATACGCCCAAAGTCGTAATCTGATGTCCTGACTTGGCTGGAGTCAACGACACATATATCATCGAGGTGATGAAACGAAGGTGTCACTGCAGTGCGTAGAATACGTATTAAACGTAATAACAATCTGCAAAACCCCAAATCATTTGTACGCACTCACCATAGAAACAAACAGTATACAAAGTGGTCGAAGTTGGGTTTGAGCAAGTAAAGGTCGAGATTAACCTTCCAAACCCCATTTGATGCTATAAGAGCGAAAAGTACGACCATCACGAAGACCTATGTTCCAAAGACAAAATATGTGGCCGATGCGGAGACAACTCTCATCAGGAAATTGATTGTTGAGCAACTCCGTATTATGTCAACTGTTGCAAGGAACATCCACCAATTCCAACGATTGTGATATTGGAAAAAGATGAAGGAGATTCAGAGGGTAAAGTTTACATTAAACATTCCCTATGCGAGACCAGAAAACTTATCTAGGCAAAAACATCCCTTCCTGACCCATCCTTCTCCACTATCGTGAAATACAATCCAAAAACCACTGAGGACGCTCAAACACAGTCGGATCAACCTGATACAACAAGTGTTAATATCCCCAATTACCAATCACAGAAAAACTCAATATTTACACAAACTACATTCAATACCACCCACCACATAAATCATCAAGAAATAAAACATAAATCGCAAACAAATAAACAGCAAAAGGGGTCAGATGATCTCATTAAACGTTATAACAGGTTTGGAGACACTGAGAACATGGATGCAGAAGAAACTGTTCCATGTATTAAAGGTTGCTCCACATCTACTAATAACAAACACACTCACGCACTTCCTCCAGACAATTAACCACACACATTTTCTCCGCGAATGATCTAACCTAGCTGCAGAATATCCAGTTTAACGTCATAATGAAGAACACCATCATACAATGGAACTGTTGAGGACTTCAAGCTAACTACGATGATATTCGTATGCTTTCACTTAAACACTATCCTGCAGTACTATATTTACAGGAAACATTCCTGAAAGAGACAGATACAATTACATTTAAAACTTTTCCCTTTTTACCACGGACTTTTAAAACGCTGACAGGGCCTCAAGAGGAGTCTCCGCTGTTGTGAACAACATAGCCCCTCATAGAGTGATCCCTTTAAATACAAATTTACAAGCCATTGCTGTAAGCGTCACTCAACAAAGAGTCATTACCATTTGCTCTATTTACTTACATCCAAACACCAATCTAGTAGCAAACAAATTCGACAATCTTGCTCAACATCTTCCCGCGCCAATCGTTTTACTCGGGGAGTTTAATGCCAACGACATTCGATGGGGATCAAATAACATAAAGACAGAGGCCAAAAAGTAGAAGATTTCATTTTAAGATACGATCTGTGTAGATATAAAACTAACCCACCGACATATTTACACCCAGGAACGGGTACATACCCGTGCATAGATTTGATAATCTGCTCTCCTTCGCTGCTTTTGGACTATGAATGGAAGGTCGATGATGACCGTCACAGCAGTGATCACTCTCCAATCAACCTTGAAAATAACTCTAAAATTCATAACGCAGTTCGACAATGGAATATAACGAAGGCTGACTGGGCTACGTTTGAAACGCTGTGTAGAACTACACTAAATAATGATACAGTATACAACCTTGTTAATCCTAAACAGAATTTTACTTTAATTATAATCGAGATTGCAGAAGAATATATTCCAAAGTCCTCACCGAACAGAACAAATCCCCAAAACCTTGGGTAACCAAGGAATGCAATGAAGCCATAAGACAACATCGAGAAGCATTACAAATTCTCAATAAGCGTCCAACGCCCGAAAGTTTAAACACATATCCTATTACCCGGGCTAAAACTCGTCACACAATTAAAGAATGTAAACGTGCATAATGGAGGAAATATATTTTTTCTTTAAACTCTCGATCCCCAATTAAAATGGTTTGGGACACAATTCGAAAAATAACTGAAAAGAGAGAAAGCGATTCTCTCCGACATATGAAAACAAACAATAACAATTTCAGTTCGATAGGTGACAGCAAATATTCATGCAGACAGCTTCTCAAACAAATTCTTATCATCTTATTAATTAGAAGCCTTCAGAAAACTCAAAGGAAAAGTCACGTTTAAAATTCACATCATAGAACTCTGAAAGCTATAACCAGCTGTTTTCACTATTGGAGCTAAAGGAGCCATTAGATAAGGACCATGACACATCCGCTGGGTCTGATGAAGTACATTACCAGTTCTTAAAACCCCTCCCAGAATCATCGCTAACATCCCTTCTGAAAATCTTTAATGATTTCTGGATTGCTTCTAATGTACCTAAGAGTTGTAAAAAAGCAACAGTAAAACCAACTCCCAAACCAGTTAAAGATATTGAATATCCTAACAGCTTTTTGCACATTGCATGGACAAGTTGTCTCTGCAAAACAATGGAACGAATGGTTAATTCTCGGCTTCTACGCAACTTTTAAATTAACAATTTATAACTCCTTTCCAATGTGGCTTCCTTTCTGGTCGTAGTACCAACGATCATCTGGTATGAATGGAAACATATACTAGTATTCGCGATGCGGTTATCAAGAAGGAACATTTAGTAGCAAAAAATGCCTATCACACAACATGGAAGTACGGGATACTAAATGACCCGCACGATCTGGGTCTACAAACAAATGATATCGCTGAGAATACAATGAAAACAACAAGACAATTTACTCACGGCTGATTCTATGTTTGTCCGAAAACAATATGGATAGCGCGTACATGACATCATACGATATTTATAGCTGACTGAAGAACCCTATCCCCGCACGGACCTTAGTATTTACTGAAACAAAAATCCAGAAAAAAACAAAACATGTTAGCTTAGACTCAAAGTAGTTTTAAATTTTCGAAACTCATTTATGTTTTAGGTTATCAACAATAATAAACAAAATCTAAACATAATGACGAGGACAAAATGTTATCAATATTCCGAAACAACTATGGACTGAGACAAGTCCTGAAAAATATGATACTACAGACTAATAGTAATATTTTAAGTACTACATTAATTCGAAACTAACACTACAAAAGCATTCCCTGGTGCAGCAACGCATGTACTAACTCAAGAGAAGCGCGGAAGAAGACAACAATTAATGTTCTTCAGGAAAACTCTTTGATCAACAGAGATAGTGTGAAAACGCATGTGCTTCATACACGGTTTCTGTAAACACAGCATTTCTCTATATTAATATTTATTTAATCAGCCCTACTCAGTGAAACATCAACTATGAAAAGAGATGCTTGAGCAAGTGTCTTTATTGACAAATTATGAAAACATTAGGCATACACATATTAAAAAGGTTGCAGACTAGTCTTCTACTGATTCAACACAATGTCATGTTGCCATGTTGATTCATACGGTATATTGTGCTAAAGAAAATAGTCACAATGTTCACAAAACAAGCTTTCCATTTTAGCATTGTTACTAGAGTACTCACAGTCAAAATAGGTCATTACATATTTGACGAGATATTCAAGGTCAAGTTCATAAAAAAAACACTGCCAGTATTTTCCACACACGATTGAATATGATCCATCATTGTAATAGCACATTATTTAATAGACTAGATACATTTTGTTAAACAAAAAACAAAGACTAGGAGAATGGACCCCTTGCGACAGGACCATCCGTAGGAATTATGTATTCATTGCAAGCATTCGAATTGGTCATACGTATATAACCCACTTCAATATACTAAAAGTGGAACAAGCACCATAGTGCGTTACTTGCCATAAACCATTCACTGTTAAGCATTTTATGACAGGGCATTTTGCCTTGCAACCTACGCGTGATAAGTAATATAGTGTACATGACATTAAGGAACTTTGTGAGGCTATAAATACCACCTGTATTACTGACTTCCTGTAGGAAGTAAAACTTTATTTTAATCTATAACATATATGCTATCGCATATTCCACGTGTATGTATGGTATGTACCGTCCTTTAATTTCAAGATCTTTTCATCCGTTTTCATTACCATACACCATTTCCATCCCCCGTTGATCGCAAAGTTTTATATTTTACCGTTAATATATTACCGTTGTATTTTCAACGGTTTGATTTGTGATATCGCTGGTCGATATGAAAACTTTTACCGTTTATAAAACGTGTTTACATAGAACCTATTGTAAGCACATTATATAATGTTATTCGACCACACGATATACCAACTAATCTACTGGTTTGTATTAGGTACGATATACAAAGGAGCGACCAAACCTGAAGAAAAAAAAATAACAAAAAGCAAGTGCTACGCCTCAGTGTTGTTGTAGATACATATGTAGCTTTCTGATCACTTCAAAGTAACATTATACTAATGTAACTAATTAGTTGCTATTCAACTGTATTGCTGTCATTTTGTTTTTTCCTTGAGATGTGAAAAACTGTGGTGAAAATCACGTTATTTTAATAAAGGCCTAAACGAATATACGTAGTGCAATGATTTCATGGTCTTTTGTTTTGCCTAAGATAATACAAAATAGGAGTAACAATACAAACAATTTACAAGATGTACTATGTAATTAACGCAAAGTGTGTTTGATGCATTGACATTTATGAGGCACTGTAATTATATTATTTAATGAGTACATGGACGTTTAGTTTCCATAATTTTGCACAAATATGGATCTAATTTTTAAATGTGTAATTTGTCCAAACCTACTATAACGTACATTAGTGAATTCATTCCATTAAACTATGTTTACGAAATTTGACGTGAAATTATAATTGCTTAAATTATATATAAATGCAACTGATAAATTAATATCAATTTGAACCATGACTTAATTGTTATTGTTTCTTGTTAAGATACCTATATAGTTTGTTCATATAATGTGGTTATCAACAAAGAAGACATTTAGTAAATGGTTACTTTATTTGTATACACATTCTATTCTTATTTGTTACATACGTTTTTCATATTAACTATACAGTCCTTTTTGTTTTCACGACAAGATGTCGTTGAGTTTATTATGATGGTCAAGATATGCCACTAATAATAAATCACCACTAAGGCTTGATTATGTGATTGTGATACGTTTTATCATCTTCAACATTTTGCGGTCTGCTTTACTTCGTTCATTAATTCAACGAACACGTAATAAACCTAAAAAAACATACGCCGACATGAAGTTTATATTCTTATATTTATATTCAAATATATCTCAACACTCCCTAATTTGTCAATAATAGGAGATTCCACTTGAGAGCATATCTGTATTCATTATAATGTAAATTAAGTTGTCTGAAGATTTATCTCATTAAATACCTCTTTACAAGGATAGTCAATAATATCGCAAATAAATCATGACACGTGAACTAAATAGTCTTATCTGCATGACAAATGCTTTATTCGTCCTAATATACAATTAAAATTTGACCAAATGTTCTAAGAGCGTAAAGTATAAATAGTGACCGAAACTATAGACCTTGTCATATCCGTTTAACAACGAGAGTTTGAATCTGGCGTTTATTAGCTATCCAAAAAGCTAAGGTAGGTGATGGTTTTGAAATTTAGGTTATGAAGTGTTGTAGATTGTAAAACTTTTAACCATTTATATTCATGTGGTGTGACTGTTTCAAAAGGGCTTGTACTGTTGTTGGTTCTTAGTATTGAAATATTAAAGGTACATGTCCGCAGATCTTATGTTTCGATCAGACGTGGATGTAAAACCATATTTAAAAGGAGAAGATAAAACGACTATTATTTTTAATTGACATGGTCATGTAACAATTTACAGTTTGCACATATATGTCCATGAAGAAAATACGTTTGATTATTCCATTTTCGCTTCCATTGTTATCACCGATACCATGTATTTAGTAGCAAATGTAATTCCAACTGCCACAGTACTATATTATTATCAATTAATCATGTATTAAGGTTTATATAATACATTTGTTGAGATTTAATAAGTCTACTATTGATAAATGCTGTCTGTTTAAAAGACAAAATGTACTCATAAGTTTGGCCCAAAAAAATAAAATGATGTGAAATGAAACGTTTTGAAAGTAAAAATGTTTTCAATTTCAGTCGAAAATTACATGATTAGAACACTCGTTTCCAAGACGTCTTGTGCCTGCCACATGTTAGTTTGAATATTAAAACATATTTATGAATATTGTTTACTTTGGCTTAAATCAAGAAAAACAAAACTCAGTTTTCAAGCGTGTCATGACTGTGTCATTTGTTCACCTCAGCACCTGTCCTAATAAGATGGAAAACATTGAATCAAAAGGCAACCAATTTGCCTCCTAAATTTGAACTAGATGCTAAAGTGATATGCTGAAGGTAACTTACATGCAACCTTTCGTTGATTTCTCGAACGTTGCCACCAACACTGACCTTATGGAAAGCACAAAGAACACTATACTTTATTTACTAGTAGATTGGACATTTATCGTTTTCTATATATGTACTTCCAAAATATTGAATAACATGCAAGACTGATTCACTCGTTGATATATAAAGTGTATATAACTGATTATTTTAGATCATACGACATATGCTGTCATTCATTAATTTCTTCTAATTGTTAATGTATTCTAATTATCCATAATTTGCAGATGATCAGAGCATTTGTTGTTTTGTCCTGCCTTGTGGTACTTGCCGCTTGCACATTCTATGGATACGGCGGCTATGACGATGATGACTATGGATATGGCGGCGGTTTCTATCCAGGTTTCTATGGCGGCTACAATGGAGGCTACGGCTGGTATGGTGGACTAGGCGGTGGATATGGTAGACATGCTGGATATGGGTTCGGATACAACCCATGGGGATGGGGACACTGGGGGCATCGATTCCCATGGTATGGTGGCTACGGTGGTTTTGGTTTAGGTAGTTTTGGATACAGAGGACTCGGATACTATGGTGAGTACTATATGAGCAATTAAAAGCATTAATATCCTTGTCGTGTCATATTCTAGATATATACTCACACATTTATGCAGATATGTCCGTATGTTCTCAAGTTTAAAACAGGCAACCTTTGATGTTTACTTTCTTGGCTATTATTTGTAATGTCCTTTATACGTTAATGGTTTACCGATTGGCAATAATTACAGGTCATTACTAAATTTATATCGGTTTCTCAAAATGAGACACACAAATACGTATGGTACGTAAACATTGTAAACGGACTGTTCCATAGTTTTTGCTTCATTATAACGTGGATCAAACGATTTTACCTTGAAACACTGCGTATGCTTTAATTTGCTATTGATGATGCCATTTGTAGATGATATTCAAGCATATAAAAAAGAAAACTCAAATAAATGGGACGAAACGTTATATTTATTATTTATTATTTATTATTTATTATTATTATTATTATTATTATTATTATTATTTCAGGAAAGAAATACTAGACCTACCTGCTACACCAAAGGATAATGCAGAACTTATGATGTCTAAATATCAAATATCATTTAAATCAATAAAATATCATCCACTGAACACTACATTTCGTTATCTGGTTTTCTTCTTATATATATATATATATATATATATAATGTAATTCAAACGATAGCAAATTTATGTTTGAAGAAACAAAATTCAAGAAAGAGAACAAATAATGATGTATGGTATAGTGTTTCTAGTTTACGTATGCTTAGTTTTAAAGTGTTCCACTTAATTTGACACGCCTCAGCGGCGTTTAACCTGATCAAACAATCTGATACGTTTATAATAGATATTACAAGCAAAATTATTATAGAACATTCTATTTAGCTTGGAGTATACATTTTTAAAACGCAAATGGCTTAGTTTTAATTGATAGTATCCATAACGTTCTTTCCCAATATTTGTTAACGAATGTAGTGTTTATTTAAAAATGCCCTTCCTGGCGTGTCCATTACGGATGCATACGATCCTATTCTTGTTTAAGCCTGTCGAGACTTAATTGATTCACTCCCCTCAGTCGTTCACTCTTCCTTCCTGAGATGGAAACAGTACAATAGTAACGTAGAGACCCAATCGGATAAACATTAAATTTTTCGAATGTTATAATGTCCCGTTTGAATCTTCTTAATTCTTTGCTTCGTAAAGGGGGATAAAAGTCTCACAATTGCGTTTGTTCTTGAAAGTGGGGACAACTATATTTCTATAGTGCAAAATGAATTTCGAGCTTGTTGAAATAATTGTCGTTAAAAATGCATAAACGAATTGAGAGTTTATGGATCCGTACTATTGAAGTGTAAAAATTGGGTAGGTTTTGCTAGGGGGAATAAAAAGGTAAATTCAGTTTATTTAGTTTCGATTGGTTGTTCATCAGCAGAAGTTGAGGAATGTTTAAACTAAATTTTTGGTTTTCCGGCATTTTAATGTGTTAACAAATGGATTTATAAAATTAAACTGCAGGATCATTAACTTGTATTCAATACACATCCGGAAACCTTCTTTATATTCTATGTTTATCCGTTTAACCCTAGTTTGAAAGAACCACTGTTCCAAGCCAGGATGAAAGAAGATGGTTGTGCTTGGGGCCTGAAAATACAGCTCGTACAATGCTAAATGCTAACCAGCTACGGAATGTTCTACGAGTAACACTTGTGGAAGCCTGATCTGCATTCTAGAGCACGATGTCGACTGAATACATTAATATAATCGACTTTGTCCGACAACAGCAACAGAACGCAAAGAACAGTTAACACTAAAATATGTAATATTATATATATATATATAACAATTTCATGAAAAACGCAATTTCATCTCCGACTGTCCCGATTTGTCCATCTAGAAATAATGGGTTATTATTGTATTTAATATACATATTCACATACAAATTACTAGCTAATTCGCAGAAGCGCAGTTGAAAACAAAATACGATAATAAATGTAAAGACTTTCTCAGTTATCATTGAAGCTTTAATTTCTTTTATATATGAGGTTTCAAGACGTGCAGTATTTGTAGTTGTATACGCTTGTCGCAGGTAAACGGGTATGACTATTCTACATAGCTCTACACCGAGAAGCAATTTGAAAATAATATGGAATTCTTTTCTTAAATTCTAGTCGTATAAGAAGTACATGGTATTATGTGGTTAAACCTTTTATAGGAAAGAAGATTTTTATATGGTCAAATATTGATTTTTGGAAAATGGTATTTATTTATAACGGGTCGAAAACTTATTGGGACAACAAAAAATGTCATAGAAATTGTATCGGAAATGAAATACAAAAGTGAGCTGTCCAAGTGTCATAGTCCACGTCATGTGTAACGGCCAATACCCATTCACTACAACATAAGCGTTACTTTTATACCCTATGCATGCCGTATGCATTGACCAATAATCCGCACTCACAATGCAACACGCTATTAGTTGTGACCAATACTATGTGGTGGGACCAACACATCATTGTCTCCTACCAATGCCACAAATTATGCCATCAGTATGTCGTTTGCAAAGACCAATATTCCGTTATTGATAATGATGGTGTGTAAGAGTAATCAACACCCAACACGTACTTACAAACCAAAGTTCAGAGGAATCGGAAACTCGAAATAAAACATTCCTCATAAAGAGTATGTCCGAAAAATATGCTGTGTTTCTATAAAATAAGACAACACATCTCATCCATTATTAACATATTTACAAATTCCGCTAAATGAATCATCTAATATAACGAGGGACGTTTATGACATAGGCTCTTTTTTTTTATACACAAGTGCAAAAAACACTAAGCACGAATGTATTTATACAGTAGGTACAGTTGGTGGAGTCCGATCAGACGTCTAATGATCAATTACGATGTCATTTTGACACAGATACGCTCAGTAGTTCTGTGTTAATGAAATTAGAGAATAATTTTTTTTTCGGAGAACGAACTTTCTATGTTTATAATCGTTTCTACAGTACTCACAGTTGAAAAAGCAACTACTTTTTCCAAAGAAATTCAAATTTGAGTTGATAAAAAAATAAACACAATATTGAATTGAATAGCTAAATCATTTGTTCTCATGAAGTCAATTGTGTCGTCATCCATTGGAGGTACAGCATAAGAAAAAAAAATAGGTCACATTCTGATCAATAGACGGCTATCCAGTTGGTACGTGGTTGACGACGATGGTCTATATCTATTGCAGGTACTAATCTAGTCTCTCTCATGAAGTCATCATCACGCATGTGTCGTGTTGTTTCTGACTAGATTCGACATCCATTAATGTCGACGATTTTCTTATTAGGCTGAAATCCGCGTCAGCTTCCGAAGGATGAAAATACGTTTAATCTGGACCAAGATGAATGCATCATAATCTGGGGTTTTGTCTGTGGCCGCTAATTTTTGTATTGCATTTTGTCCAGGCTAACACGCTTGCCTTATTTAGTCTCTTCTAAGGTAGCGACATACCAAAGTAAAGTTCTAGTTTTAGTAACATTAATTGTATTGTCATTAATCTATGGCTGTATTGACTAAAGCCAATTATGGCATTGGTACATTATATACAACTTTACTGCAACCTTAAACATTAAATGTGATAGATGCATTTCGTTATGTTTAAATTGTAGCTGCATAAGTAGGACTAAGTTTCAGTAGTTCAATGCACAATATATGTGTTGGTATAGTTTGAGGTGTTTCGTACTAGATAATACAGTGACTGTACGTGGCGTGTTGGATAATAATTATAGAGCATTGATCAGAATGTACGGCATGTTGATAGTAAAATGCCTGGTGTCGGGTAGTCCATAATAGTGAATAAGACACTGCACACTGCCTGTTGATTGAATAGCGTTGTGTGTTGGGCATTTCAGGAGTAATGGTTATTACTCACTTTGTATGAACGATGGTAGAGAAAAGTAGAGAAGAATCAATTGGTAGCTGAAAACGTTGGGTTGATAGTATAATATGTGTGTGTGAAGGGGGATCTGGATAGTAGAGCACTCAAATACTGATGTTACAGTGCATGATGATAGATACTAGCTGTCATGGCGGTGGTCACTAAAGGCAGTGTGTTGTGTTCATAGTGTCGTGTTCGGTGTTGGATTCTCGATGAAAGTAGACTGTTCATTACACAACGATATAATGTCTTTGTGTGGAGTGTTTGATTGTCTATGCAGCTTTAAATATGACATTACAAAGTTTCGCAGCACACGTTACAACAATTGACCGAGCTTTCGATCTTTGGTCGCAGTAAAACGTAGGGCGGGGTAAACACTTAAACCAGATAAAAAGTTCAATGTGTAAAGACTTTGAACATAATATTATCCCCATCGTCTACTGTTACGTTCTGTTGGGCTACCAATAAGCACATGCAACTACAAGCATACACCTATCAATCTTGAGATAAGAAGACGACATTAGCTAAGCGTCACTTTTAAACATCCATGCCTAATAAAACGTCCGCTTACGGTTTCGGGGTTGTAGAATAGGCTCGAGATGCCTAACTACGTGTCGTAAGAGACGACTAAGTAGAGGCAACTTGTTTGCCGTGGGTATCACCCCGCGTCGGTGGAAGGAAGTATCCTGGTAGTTATGCAGATGCTTTCTGACGTAATATACGGCTTTGGCTTATAACTTTTCTACACTATTGATCGTGAGTGACCCGGTCTCGACAAATCGCCTTTTCACGCCGAGCCCTAGAAAGTCTTTATTTACTTGCTCATCTTCTTTATCTTTTTCATGTATCTCTCTTGATTCCACCTTTGACACCACTGTATATTCCTTTAACGTTCCCTTACCAAAGTATTAGAAGATTTCGTAGAAGATGGTGGCTTCACTGGTCAACCATGAGGTCATTGTATTGATCTTAGAAGGTGGTGACTTCATGGGTCAATAATAGGTAATTATATCGACTATGTATAGCATATGTGTATCCCTGACACTTGAAAAGTGTCCATTCATTGGGCTCCATGTTGTACAGTGAGCACGAGTACTAAATGATAAATAAACCGACGTGGTAATTTCCACAAACAAATCAACTTACTCGAACGAAAACTCGGATGACGAACCGTTTAGTTTGGAGTCATTTCCACACTTCATGGTTATACAGTCGAAAGATGGCTTACAACTATTTTAGCAATGTTTCCTTTTGCAATTGAGAAAACAATATCGGTATATATTGGTACACCAACAAGCGTTAACACGATTGTAATCGGTTTGCCTTCTTGTTAAGTGTGTGCGACGAGTACAAACAGATAATATCAAGAACATGAAAACTTTCGTCGATATTCCAGTCAGCTCATTTGGTCACACGACATTCAATACGTCCAAAGCCTTGATATGTTGTCATGACTTGGCTGGAGTCAGCTACACAGACGTCTTTGAAGGGATTTAAAAGGAAGGTGTCACTGCAGTCCGTAGAATACATGTTAAAGGTAATAACACTCTGTGGGACACAAACATAATTGTACTCACCTTCACGAAACCAACATCAGCCAGAGTAAAGTTGGTTTTCTGCAAGTAGAATGTTGTGATCTACATAGAAAACTTCGATGCTCTAAGTGTCCGAACTGTGTCCATCATGACGACCGCTGATCAAACGTCCAAATATTTGGCCGCTGCAGGGACAATTCTAATCAGGAATGAGTGTAGTGCATCTATGGATTGTGTCAAATGTGGAAATGATCATCACTCAAATTACACGGATTGTGATACTTGGACATTAAGAATGGTAAACTACACATCTAACATTCGCTATCCAGAGGCCAGAAAAACTGGACAGGCAACACACCCATTCCTGACCCATCCTTCTCCAATGTGATTGATATAGAAACAATCCCAAAACAACAAAGGACGCTCAGACACAGACAGATGCAACCGATCTAATATCAAGTACTAAAATCCCCATCACCAACCACATAAACACACAGCATCTATACCAAGACAGTTCAATAACACCCCATCACCGCAACATCCAATGAAGAAATATACATCGCAAGGGAAAACACAGCAATGCGAGTCAGATGACCCCATCAAATTCGATAACAGGTTTGGAGATAGCATCGATGCAGGAGAAACTGCTTCATGTACCAAAGGTAGCTCCAGACCTACCAACAAAATGTATACCACCGTACGTCCTCCAGAGAAATAGCCACACAGATTGCATCTACGTAAGATCTAACCCAGCACCACAATCGTCATCTTAAACGTATAATGAACGCCATCATACAACGGAACTATCGAGGACATCAAGCTAACAAAACGATATTTTCCTGCTTTTAAACGAACACGATCCTGCTGTAATATGCCTTCCTGAAACATTTTGAACTGTATGGATAACATCACATTTACAGACTACTCCCTGTTTAAAACTTATTTTGAAAATGTTGACAGTTTCTCAGGAGGCGTTTCTGTTGTTGTGAGCAACAGAGCGCCTCGTAGCGTCATACCGTTAAACACAAATGTGTAAGACATTGCCATAAGCGTCATTCTGTACCGTATTATTACCTTTTACTCTATTTACAAACCACCAAACACTAACCAAGTACCCAGAAAAATAGACAATCTTGTTCCACAAATTCATGCGGCATTTGTTTCCCTCGTTGATTTTAATACCCATACATACGGGTACAATACGCGTGATACAATGTGCATGAGATGAAGGAACTTTGTCATACAATACACATCACTTGCATTATAGAATTCCTGAAGGATGTTAACATTTATTCTAAGCCTTAACTTTTATTCCATCACCTAGAACATTTGTATGTATGTAAAGACCATCCTTTATTTTCAACATCTTTGCATCTGTCTGCATTAGCATATATCATTTACATCACCCATCGGTAGAGAAGATGTATATTTTACCGTTACAATCATACCGTTTTACTTTCAAATATTTGGTGCTTGATTCTGCTTGTCGATATTAAACATTTTATCTTTTGCAAACATTAATCATAAAACCTAATGTATGGCGCTAAATAGCCTAATAATGATGGTGCACCTTTAAAATATAATCACTTAATCAATCTATTAAGACGCTATGAAATATACTTGTTAGATACCATTCAAGAAACAATGTTTATCATATCGTAATACAAATGTTATTTAGCGTATAATTCCTTAAGTTATAAAACAGATTAATACAGAAATTAATTGTATAATCACATGGTCTTCTGAAGGACTCAGAACTTATGGAAGAGAATTCAAGACATACATACAATGTATGCTGCAAATACACAAATGTATCATTTGTATGATATTCTAAACGCGAAAAACAGTATTTTATTGAGTAGTCTAAATACATTCATGTTATATCTACTAATACGTAAAACTTTAAATACTACTCTCTATTTAACATAGCGCTACATTCTACAAAAGATGATTTATGTATAAAATCAAGACCGATGTACCTTGACAGTTATGTATAACGCAATATGCTATTTTAGTACACGCAGTATAATAGCAGTGACAGTTTAATAAGATAAATCTGTGTTCAACACCTGTATTCATCAAACAAAAACAATTTGGATGTTTTCATCTGTGTGCACCATTAATTAATTCTTCCTTTGTTATGTAAATGTAACATTTTTGGTTTATTCAAAACGTATTAATAATTCTTCCAAGATATGCAAATAAAGCAAACGCAGAACTAACAGTAAACATAAAATATTGCCCCATAACGGTGTAATTATTTGTTTTGTGTGATAGTTGTTGATATACGACCTCGCAGCTTTGTAGCTTGTGTTGTTCATCCATTTTTGGTTTGGAATAAACTTTAATTCGATATATGGTCTTACCACAACAGTAGTGTCTGTCAGTTTTATCCCGTTATTAATCTAAACACGAATTACGTTTTGCATTTTAGGTTCCAATGCTTTAAGAACAGATGTATATTCCGTCTGCATAGTTCATTTAGTAAGATGCACATTAATAGTCACATTGCCTGCCGCATATACAAAATGGGAGTTGAAGATTGTAATTGTTCAAGAATTTATAGCTGTTTTCAATATCAACAGGAAATGAAATTAGCAGTTTATGAAATGATGATCAGTGTGCTTAATATATGCAAGTTGTTGTTGTTATAGTTGATTGGTGTCTTGTTGTATAATAACTGAAGAACACTGAGGTTATTAGAGCAAAGTGCCTAGCCCAGAAACATATTCACGTTGCTGACACTGCCGATTTGGTATTTACATTTTTCAAACTTTCTTTCCTACAACGCATCTTACAATATTTGACCTTTTTTGTCATATACGGGTACAATAAACAAAATGAAGCAACCTTTATTAATGAAGTTTGAATGGTTCATAATTATAAAAAGAAGAATTATGTTTCCATGCAATTTGTATTCCTGTTGTGTAATAACTATTCACTGAAAAGTTCATTTCTCCTAAAGAGCTATACAAATTTATTTAGAAATATGTATTCAAAGAATAAGATATATATAATGAACCATTCGAAACCTACCCTGATAATTAAATGGTATTTCACATTGGCTAACATTAAATATGTATTACGAAAAGAAAAGAGTACGTGTTACTGCTGATACATTTGTAATTACGAATAAGCCAGTAACTCATCAGTGTTGTTAATGATCTTGCATTGTTAACCACCATAGCGTCGTTCGTTGTTATATATTGTGTAAATATTGGCAATTAGTGACTTGATACAATTAACAATAAAGACAACCATCATTCGTAATTAGCCTGAAATGTTCGTATGTTTGGCAGACTTGTGTTTGTATATGGATACATAATGGGACGACAAATGTTTGGCATTATCGTCACAAAATGAAATAATACAGTGTCATTAAGTGCATTTGGAATGTACACTGAGTATATTGATTATTTATGGAAATGTTTTAATGACTTTCAAATATAAATGAAGATATTCCGTACTGTTCAAACACATTAATGAATCGTTTCGTTGTTTGGACCTGATGTGACCACATGATACACCACCTAAACTAATGTCTTGTATTAAGTAAGATATACACTGGAGCAACCAAACCTCAAGAAACACATTCTGTAACTCACGTTATGCCTCAGTGTTCTTGTAGATGCATATGAAGCTTTCTGATATCTTCAAAATAACATTACGCCAATGTAACTAATTAGCTTTTATTCAATTGTATTGCCGTCATTTTGCTTCTACTAGAGATTTGATAGCCTTTGGCGAATATCATTGTTTCTAATAGAGACCAAAAAGAAGATGTATAGTTTAATGATTTAATGCTGTTTTGTTGTTGCTACGATACTAAAAAAATAGGAGGGATAATACAGAAATCTTAAAATTGTACTATGTAATTTACGCAAAGTATATTTAATGCCTTGAAACATATGATACACTGTAAACTTATTATTTAATGCGAACGTGGACTTTAATTTCCATACTTTCGTACAAATCTTGATCTACTATTTAAACATGAACATTGCCCAAACCATCTATGACGTACTTAATTGAATTCATTACATTGATGTGTAATTATTTCTCCTTAACTTGTATATAAATGCAACTCATAAATTAATATAAATTCGAATCATGACTTAATTGTTCAAGTTTCTTGTTAAGATGCCATTTATAGTTTGTTTAGATGGTTCGGCTATCAACAGAAAAAAGACATTTTGAAAAAGGTCACCATATTTGTATCCACACTCTATCCTTACGTGTTACATTCATTATTGATATTTATTATAGAGCCATATTTTTACCCACGACAAGACGTAGTTGATTTTATTATCATGGTCAAGATACGCCACTAATAATAAGTCAACACTAAGGTTTAATAATGTGATTGTGACACGTTTTATCATGCAGAGCTGTTTACGGTCTGCTAGACTTCGTTCATTAATTCAGCGAACACGTAATAAAGAAACACTTACGCGGACATGAAATTATATTCTTTCAAATATATCTCACCACTCCCTTATTTGCCAATAATGGATAATTCCAACTGAGGTCATATCTGTATTCATTCTGATGTCAATTAGGCTGTCAGCAGATTCATCTCTTTAAATACCTATTAACAAGGATATTTAGTAATATCGCAAATAAATTATGACCTGTCAAATAAATATGGTCTTATTTGCATGACAAATTCTATATTCGCCCTAATATACAATTAAAATTTGACCACTTGTTCCAAGAGTGTCAAGTATAAATAGTGACCGAAACTATAGACCTGGTCATATCCGCCTAACGAGAGTTGAAATCTGACGTTTATAGACTATACAAGAATCCAAGGTAGGTGTTGGGTTTTGTTCTTATATTATGAAGGGTTGTAAATTGTAAACATTTAAACTTTTTGTAATCATATTTTGTGACTATCTAATAACGGCTTACACTTTTCTTTTCTCGGTTCTAAGCAATACAATATGAGTGATCCATGTCCGCAGACCGAATGATGTTTCGAACAGATTTGGATATAAAACCATAGTTCAAAAGAGACGATAAAATTACTAGTATTTTTAAGTGATATAGAGATGTAACCATTTACAGTTTACATAAATATGTCAATGAAGTAAATACGATTGATTATTATATTGTCGCTTCCATTATTATCACCGATACGATGTATTTAGTAACACACGTACCCTTCCAAAACAATATATTTTCAAATAATCATTTACTAAGGTTTATATAATAGATTTTTTGAGATTTAATTAGTCTACTATTCATGAATG
Source organism: Unio delphinus (assembly GCA_029339505.1). NCBI lineage: Eukaryota > Metazoa > Mollusca > Bivalvia > Unionida > Unionidae > Unio > Unio delphinus. The sequence continues at coordinate 9,863,724 of JAQISU010000206.1, read as the reverse complement.
CTGATAGTTTAGAAGACAAATATAACTCACAAGTTTAGACAAAAATATAAAATAAGTTAACATGAAAAGTTATGAAAGTTATAATGTTTTCAATTTCAAAATTTACATGATTTGAGCATTCGCTTCCAGGAATTCTTATGCCTGACATATATTAGTGTAAATATTAAAAAATGTATGTGAATATAGTTTACTTTGACTTATCTTAAGATATCGAAAACACAAGTTCCAAGCGTTTAATTACTGTATGCATATGTCCACCTCAGCCCGTTTCCTGTCAAAGTGTAAAAGCTATGAAAAAAGGCATCCAAGTTTCTTTCCAAATTTGTGCTAGACGCCAAATGTTAATGCTGAAGATAAATTACAAGCAGCCTTTCAATTGATTTCTTGAACGTTGCCAAAAACACCGACCTTATGAAATGCACAAAGAACATTTTGGGCAAAGAAGACCATATTCATTATTCTTTATTTTCTACTAGAGTGTACATTAATAGATAAGTTTTGTCTACAATATATGTAAAGCCAAAATATATAATTACAAGGAAGATTGTTTCACTCGTTCATAAATATATAATAGTAATATAACTGATTATTTTATATCATACGATATATCTGGTCAGTAATTAATGCCTTCTAATTATCCATATTTTGCAGATGATCAGAGTATTTGTTGTTTTGTCCTGTCTTGTGGTACTTGCCGCTTGCACATTCTATGGATACGGCGGCTATGACGATGATGACTATGGATATGGCGGTGGATTCTATCCAGGTTTCTATGGCGGCTACAATGGAGGCTACGGCTGGTATGGTGGACTAGGCGGTGGATATGGTAGACAAGCCGGATATGGGGTCGGATACAACCCATGGGGATGGGGACACTGGGGGCATCGATTCCCATGGTATGGTGGCTACGGCGGTTTTGGGTACAGAGGACTCGGATACTATGGTGAGTTCTACCTGAGCAAATAAAAGCATTAATATGCTTGTCATGTGTTATATTCTAGATATATACTCACACACTTATGCAGATATTTTCTTCTGTTCTCAAATCGGAAACAATTACTTTCTCAGTTATTATTATTAATTTACTTTATACGTTAATTGTATAAACGATTGGCAATAATTACAGGTCAATACTAAATGTCATCGGTTTCTCAAAATCAGACACTCCACTGCGTATGTTACGTAAACATTTTAAACTGACTCTTGCTAATTTTTTGCTTGATTTTAACGTAGAAAGTTAAAACGTTTGCGCTTTACCTTGAAACAATGCGTATGCTGTAATTTGCTATTGATGATGCCATAAGACGTTGTACCAACTAAATAATGGAACGAATAAAATAAAGAACCATTAACTTAATGCGCAGAAATATTATTATTATTATAATTTTATATTATATTTATTATCATTATCATCATCATTATTATTATTATTATTATTATTATTATTATTATTATTATTATTATTATTATTGCAGGAAAGAAATACTAAACCTACGTGCTACACCCATGACTGCTACAGAACTATGAAGTCTAATTTAAACATATCATTTACATCAATAAAATATCATGCTTTAAACATTAAATCTCGATGTTGCCTTTTTCTTGCATTTCTTATATATATATATATATATATATATATATATATATATATATATATATATATAACATTTATTAATTTATTCCAACGGTATGAAATACATATTTGAATAAACAAAACTCAAGAAAATCGAAAGAATCACGACTGATCATATCGTTTCGCTTCATTTGACCCGCCTCAGCCTTGAATCTGATATGATAATCTGATGTATATATATATATATATATATATATATATATATATATATATATATATATATATATATATATATATATATATTACAGAAAATATTAAAGGACATTATATTTTGCTTTGAATGTGCAAAACGGTAATGTTGTAGTCTTCATTGATTATATCCAGAACCATTATTCCAAATATTTGCTAACAAATATTGTGTTTTTTTTTAAAAACATTCCCAACGTGGCGTGTCCATTATGGATGCTTACGGTCTGTCTTCTTTGAGCTTGTCCAGACTTAATTATTCCACTCCATTCATTCGCTCATTCTACCTATCTGAGATGGACCAATAAACGGGTAACTAGAGAGCCCATCGGATAAACATTAATTTTCCTAAAAGTATAATGTCCCGTTTGAATCTTCTTACTTCTTTGGCGCTAACAGGAGGATAAAAGTCTCACAATGTTTTTGGTCCTGAAAGTGAGAACAACTATATGTATAGAGTGCGACATGAATATATATGCTTGATCGGACGTAGTTAGAAATGCAGAAAGGAATTTACATTTATGGATCCGTACTCTTGAGGTGTATAAATTGGGTTGGACTTGCTAGAGGGTAAATAAGGTAAATTCACTGTTACACTTCAACACCAAACACGTAAGATTCGATACTGGTGTTCTATAAACTATGATAAGATATTAGATGGAACAAAATACTATTTCCATTCAACCTCAGTAAACATCCTCCCCGTTTGACGAATACTTCTCTTGCAGTCACGTGTAAAACTCGGCGCCCCTTAAACTGTGACTTTCAAGTACAAGTAACTGTGATTAGTTGATGAAATATACTGTTTGTCTTTCGCTTACAAATTAAATGCGGAAATGATCAAAGACGATATTGGATGTTATCTTTCCTATTGCAATTCTGACATGATCATCATCCTGCCATAACAAACATATCGCTTTCTGACATTAGCAGGAACATCATTCTCCTTCTTTCAGTTAGTAATCAGAAAGGTAAAATATTATCTGTTATTTGCTGCTTTTGTCCAGACAGGCTGCGTGGCGATGAAGACTAACGAGATTCCGGTGTCACATTCTGCCTTATCATTGCTCTTGAATAAAGGTGGAATTATTGTTCTTGCCAGAAGAATAATGTTAATTCATTGAGTGATATAGCGCCTTTGGATGTACGTTCATGTTTGACCAAACACATGTGTCTTGCTTGTTTGTCAATGAGTATGTTTTGGAGAAATTTTGTTCCTTGTGGCGAGGGTGCATCTACCAAAGCGTGCAATTCTCCAATAACTATGGGTTTTAGGATTTGTGCTACCACGCGAAATGTTTATTTTAACATATCTCTTAACGCTTACCTCGTTATCGAAATACTCCATCGTACAGAGGACACATCTACAATGAGTGGAGATAAAGTACTGTTACGTGCTTATGCTCGAATAAACAGCAACATATAAAGAGTGAGAAAAACAAGCGTGTAAAAACTTAAAAAAAAATGTATTGAGCACAAATATTTTCCAGAAAAGAAAAAAAATAAGCTTACGGTTTTTAGAATCAATTCCAAAATTAATCCAAAAATAATTCAAAATATCATCCACTAGAGAAATTGCAAAAGTCCTGGTAATAAAATGTCCAAATAATTCCAAGTTCGAATCCCAAAGGAGTATCCAAGATGGAAGACGATGCCACTTGATGAAGTCAGTTCTTGGTAATAAATGCTATGAGCACAATTCTTTTCCAGATAAATAACAAACTAAATCCTCTTGAATCCAAAGGAACTGAAATAATTTCCAATACAAGGTAACTCAAAACGACACAACTTAATATTCTAACAGCCCCAGTTCTACGAAATAGTTCGCTCCAAAACATAATTTATATACCTATTTTTAAATAAACAAGAAAGGGGTCACGTGCTCTTCTAGAATCTTTTAGAACAAATTTACGTTCAAAAAATCACGTAAACACCGTATGACCCAACTAAAAATAGAAAGATGTTTATACAAAGCTCCATAATGTCCTTAGAACCAACCAGTCATTTTAAAAGCTTGTTTACAACTCTGAAGCCAGGTCATAAATGAGGTCAACACCTGGTGTTTATTTTGTAAAGTAAAGGTCATCCCCCCCCAATGAACGAATCTTAAACTTAAAATGCCAAATCTGAATCTAACAAACAAATAAATTTAAACATAAATGACTTAAATCAATTATACGTAACAGTACATATACAAAATGAAATTTATTTTGGAAAATGCAATATCGTTTCAGAGATATCTGATGTTTGCTAATATCTATTCTGTCCAAAAACGATTCACTAACACGAAAAAGTGCGAATGTAATTATCTCAGAAAGTGGTATGCGTTTCCTGATGTATCTTTATCAAAGTTCACATTGAAAATAATGAGTCTCAGCAACTGGGTAACTGTTTTTCCTGGATCAGAATTCGCAAACTTGAAATAAAGTCTTTTGTTCCATTCAATATTGAAGCGACATTAAAGATATTTAGTAAATAACTCAATTTTCAGGATACATTTTATTCTCCGTTAAAAACCTTGGCCAGTTTATAAATATATTATTCTTTTGATTATTATTTATGTTAGTTCACTTATGCAATGATTATCTTGCGTTAAAACATCGGCACAATATATGCACATTTATTGACTACATGAAGATGACATGTGTTACTGGTAATGCTTATGCATAAATCTCAGATATTTGTATATAACCACTAGGAAGTAGGTCGCTGCACAAGGCATGTTGTTGATATAATGTGAGGTTTTGGATAGAAGATAACGGTGTGTTGGTAACTAGAGATGGCTTCATGAATTGATATTGGTCATTATATAATGAATGTTGATGTAATATATTGATTGTTGGATAATATATGATCTGATATTGGTCAGTACCCACTGCGTGTTAATGATATACACAAATGTTAGTTTCGAATAACAGATTTTTCACTGTCACAGAATTAGGCGAAAATTTAATTTATTTTCTAATTGATTTACAAACTAATCTCACCATTTTCTTTGTTTCGTCGTACATGCATTACCTGGGGTGAATAAGTGGTTTTCCCCAAGGTAAGCGGCGTGTAACGATTTGCATGTGCCTGATTTTGAATTACATGAAATCCGGAACATTTAGATTCACAGGGTGCACGGTAATCTTGCCGTGATTTCTGCTCACCTATTTGAGGGTATATAAGGCAGAATATTTATGATCAATATTACGGGACCTAAAGTATCTAATCACAGGATAGATAGCTCGTCTTTCAATCTCCAGCCAAAGGGGTGAGTGTTAAATTTATATTTCATTTTATTGTGAATTTTATTCAGTTTATCATTTCATATAATGATGCCTTTATTGCAATGCAGATTTTAAAAGTGGAATATTTCGAATTACTAGTCACTATTAGACTTTAAATGCAATAGCGTGATCTAAGGTTAAGATTATTTTTTTGAAACAACTATTATTAGTCTGGTTTCTTCATTGTAGCTGATAGCGCATCTGATAACACATCTGATAACGCATCTGATAGCGCATCTGATAACACATCTGATAACGCATCTGAGAGCGCATCTGATAATCTCTGATAGCATTTCTGATAACGCATCTGATAACATCGTTGATAACGTTTCTGAGATCGTAGCTGAAATTGTTGCTGATTTATTGTGCAATCGAATTGAAGTATCTGACTGTCTGTCTGTCGAACTGTCTGTTCGTCTACATCTATCGTGACGTGTAAATATCCGGAAATCTAGAAGTCCGAGTGTCGGAGCTGTCTAGAGTTGTAAACATCCGGGGCGACATCTAGAGTATTGAGGAACGTTAGTTCTAGTAGATGTTGTATGCTGTCTGTACGTATAACTGTGGTGGACCCGTGAAGGGCAAACGGCCGATAAAAGTATTGGTCAACCCTAGGTCTTCGGGGAAACTGGGCGGCGATTCAACAGGTGGTGAATCGTACGGTTATACAGGGTCGAGACACATGTGTGTGTTGCAATTGTAGTACAATTGAATACATTGTTGTATTTACATGGTTATTTCAGAAAACAATAGTATTTCAAGGGATTGCATGAATCTCAATAAAAGCTAGCAACTTGATTGAATACATGTACATGTTCGTGCTAGTTGTCGCAATCCATACGTGCGATAGTATAGTTTGATGTTTTGTGTTTGTATCGTAATTTATACATGCGTTAATATAACTTTCGTAAGGGTTCCTTGGATCTGTGTATAGTCCAAGAGATCGCTTTATATCTGTGTTTTATTTTGTATTGATATTTCATTTATTCATGTATTGTGAATGGTTGTGAGTGTAATTGTGGGTTGAGCGCATGAGCTATTGTGTTGATACAACATTATTTTCCATTAATAATTTATTTCATAAATTTATATTTTCTTTCACATATTGTGTTTGTATTGTTCATTTAATCCACCATCCTCTCGGTAACAATTATGTTACTGTCACTACTCACTGCATTGGGGGGGGGGGGGGGTTAAAACGTCGCGACAAATATAGATTTAAAACTAAACTTCTACACTGTAGTTTCGCAGCCATGCCTGTACAATCCTGAATGATAACAAGACAAATGACGACACATATAGCGGCAAGTAAAAGAGTCTCAAGATGGCGTATAAATACGCCAAGGCATGATCTGGATAGCCTCTGGAAACAAGTCTCCACGTTGAGGTACATATTTCTCTATATCAACCATTGTCTGGATCCATTTATATACCAATACCAAAGTGGAACCATTACCATATTAACTGTAGCGAAATGACGTGTCTCAGTACGTGCCGTAAGAGGCGACTAAGTATAGGTAAACTGTTTGCCGTGGGTTGCGACCTGTGTCGGGGAAGCAAAAGATCCTGGTAGTTGAGTGGAGGCTTTTCCGATGCAATGCACAACTTTAGTATCTACTTCTCATAGACGGGTGGTTGGGATGAAGCCTGTCTCCACAAATTGGCTGGTCACGCTCTAGTCTTTATTTACTTGCTCACCTTGTTTATTTTTCATCTTGTATCTCTCTTGATATCATCGTTGCCCCTACATTCTATCCATTCAGCTTTCCCTTTCCCAAGGTTTAGAAGACTTCCAGGAAGGCGGTGGAGTAACAGGTTAATCGGGAGGTAATTTACCGACCCTAGAGGTAATTGTATCTACTGAGTATAGCATATGTGTACCCCTGGCACTTGAAAAGTGTCCCCTCGTTTTGCTCCATGGTGGGTGGGGAGCATGGGTGCTGAACGTTTAACAAACAATCATGGAAACTTAATAAAAAATCTCAATGTAACGTATCAAACCACTGTCTCACTCTTATAACGAACCATGTGGTGTTGAGTCATTTCCACACTTCATGGTCATTCAATCTAAGAATGACTCAAACTCACATGCAGCACTATATCCGTTTGTTATTGAAAGAAAAAACATTATGGAATATATTGGCACACCAAAATGTGTCAAAAATTTACAATCGAGTTGCATTCGTGTTGAGTGTGAGCGAAAAGGTCAACAGACATAATCAAATCATGAAAATGATAACATTCTTCGATATTCCAGTGACCTCAGTCGCCACACTACACTCAAGACGTCCAAAGGCGTGATGCGATGTCGTGACTAGGCTGGAGTCAACGACAAAGACATCATCGATTGTATAAAAAATGATGGTGTCACTGCAGCGCGTAAAATACGTATTAAACGTATTAACAGTATGCAGGACACTACACACTTTTTTCTGAATTTCAACAAACCAACAGTACCCAAAGTGGGCAAAGTTGGGTGCTACAAGTCATTACTGTAAGTTTCTCTCTACATCGAGTGAATACCTTTTGCTCTATTTACATACCACCAAACACCAACCTAGTCCCAAACGAATTCGACAATCGTGTTAAACAAGGTTACGCGCCCTTTGTTTTACTCGGGGATTTTAATGCATATATTTGACAATTAGATCTTTTTCGCTGCCTTTGAACTATGATTGATAGGTCGCTCATGACCTTCATATCAGTGACGAATTTTCAGTCAACCTTTAAAATATCAGTTCAAATACTTGATGATGCAATTCCACAATGGAACATAAAGAAGGCCGACTGGGCTATATTTTAAACACAGTAAAACTAGACAAAATGATGACACAGTATTCAACGCTATTAATGCTTTACAGCATTTTACTTTCATTCTAATCGAGATAGCACAAAAGTCTATTCAAAAGTACTCATCAAACAGTAAAAAAAAAACTTGGTTAACCAAGGAATGTAAAGAAGCCTGTAAACAACGCCTGGAAGCATTAACAAAAATTCAATAATCGTCCAACGCCCGAAAACGTATGCAAATACCGTATTCTCCGGGCTAATGCTCCCCGCACAATCAAAAGAAAGTAAACGCTGATTATGGAATTAATATATGTCTTCTTTAAACTCTCGGTCCGCAATTAAAAACGTTTGGGACACTATTCGAAACATAAATGGAAGGAGAAGATACAAAAATTCTCTCCGACACAAAAACACAAACAATAACAATTCTAGTTCGAAACATGACATAGCAAATATTCCTGCATAAAGTTTCTCTAAATATTCCTCATCATCTAATTATTCAAACGCCTTCCGAAGATAATAAAATAAAACAAATCGCATTTAAAATTCACATTCGACAACTCTGAAAGTTATAACCAGCTGTATTCAATATTTATTGGAGCTTTAGGCAAGGCCCATAATACATCCGCTGAGCGTGATGAAGTACATTACCATTTCTCTTCCAGAAATCTTATCATGAACTCCTCACCAAATTTAGAAACTAGACTAGATTGTATACTGCCGGTTTAATGTAAAAGGCCTTGTTTATTGGCAAACACACAAGAAAGGATCGTTTAAAAATGGTACTTCATTTTTTCCGCCGAAATCAGAGCTTGATCTGAACTACTACACTTTTAAAAACGTATTTTTAACAACCTTATCTTCTGTGACTCACTATCAGTGATTATGTCACTACACAATGGAAAACTAGAGAACCCTTTATTACTCAACCTTCCCGTGAAAAATATATAGTATTCTGTTGGTTTCCTAGTCATATTGGTATTAAAGGTAATGAATAAGCAAATCGCGCTGCTAAAATGGCCTTATCCCAAGAACCATCTGATTTTAAAATAATGTATATTGATTGTAAACCTCGTATCAAAGAGTACATAATTCAGAAGTGCAGGCATCGTGGAATGATGAAATGAATGAAAACAACTTCATGCAATAAAACCAACCCTAGGATAATGGAATCCTTCTCACAGGATCATCCGCAGAGAGGAAGTAGTCATAGGAAGAATTCCAATTGGTTATACTTATAAAACCCAATCCCACATACTAAAAGGTGAAGATCCACCAGAGTGAATTACTTGCAATGCACCTTTCAATGTTAAGCAGTTTATGACAGCAGTGCTTTGACCTGTGATAATATTGTAATGTGAATGATATGAAGGAACTTTTTGCTACATATTACTTGTATTTTATATTTCCTGAAGGAAGTGAACTTTTATTTTAAACTATAACCTAGAGTAGTTTTGTCTAATGTAAATACCGCCCCTTATATTCAACATCTTTAAATCTGTCCTCATTAACATACACCATTTACATATCCCGTTGATCGGCAAGGTTGATATTTTATTGTTCCCATCTTACAGTTTACTTTGAACCGGTTGCATTTTGATATAATTATTTGATATTAAACCTTTTACCATTGTTAAACATTATACGTATAACCTATTGTAGGGCGTTAATTAGACTAAAGGTCCTGGTACGCCTATAAAAAAAAATCAATCAATCAATCTTGACTGTCCTGATTAAAATGGTCTTGAATGTCCTGATGTTCTAATAGTCTTTACTGAGTTTGCAATCGTCCTAATGCACAATGTTAGTCCAGGCTTATATATATGTTTATATATATATATATATATATATATATATATATATATATATATATATATATATATATATATATATATATATATATATATGCCATTTAATCCCAATGATTAATTAAAATAAACAATTTTTGTCGAATGATACCTGAACATAAATGTAAACTAATCGGCAGAACGGCTTTAAGACAGCATCGTCAATACCCGTATGCGTGCATTTTTCAAAAGTATAGAAGAGCAATAGAATGTTCTCGAAAAATAATGTAAATTTAATGCAACTTTCAAATACCTGTATGTATTTAACGTTTGTTTCTTACTTAGAAACATGACAATTGTCATGTAGACAAAGTCTCCGTTCACGACCTTCAAAAAGAGAAACCATTTAAACGCACAATATAAGCAGACATAACAAAGTGCACCTGTATGACGGTAACATACTCCAAATTACCTTTATTCATATAAGTCGGTCCTAGTGATTGAATAATATCAGATAGCGATTTCACATAAATAAATAAAATTTACAATGAGGCAATGGCTAGGTCTGATTTAGAAAATAATAATAATAATAATAATAATAATAATAATAATAATAATAATAATAATAATAGTAATATTGTCATAGCACGAACGTCAGCAACAGAGCGTCGTTAATACATTTACGTCAAAAACAACGATCATATCAGTAAGCTCGAGCAATCCTGAATTTAGCGTCAACTTTCCAAATGGGTCTCCTGCAACAGAAATTGCGCATGCGCAGTTAAGAGTGCATCATAGTTAGCTGAATATTATATCAAAATCAATCAGGTTCGTTGCAGGCGAATAATACTCTGGTATTTGCAAATATGAAAGACATCATACGCGTAGTAATCAAATCGAACAAATCAAAGATGAATTTCAGCGCAGAATTAAATATATTACAAGAAAAAACTGAAACATTACTATTACCGTACTGTTCATGCACCATCTTTATCAGCCGCAATTTAAATAAATTCCCAAGATTAAGTTGTATATATTATCAATCATCGATCAGATCAGTTTTAGAATGGCCTTCAGTTCCACCTTTTTATGAAGGACCACAAGAACCGCATCGAAATGATTTTTGTTTCTACTAACGAAAACAATTATCCCAAAATATCGAGATTGTTATATATGTGGCGAAACAAATCACACACTTACTATTTAGTCTGTTGAGAAGCATTTCCTATGGTAAAAAGTGCATTGTCAAAAACAAAATATAGTCGCGATCTACCTCCTATTCCATAATTTTATGAAAATGATCTAAAATTCTTCGATTAAAACATTAAAAATGAGAATAAAAAACAATTACCTTAGCACTGTTATTAACGATTTATATTCAATAACAATACATTTATATCAAATCAAAGACCTTGAGTATGCAAATCTATCTATCGTCAAATGTTAACAGGATGTTAGTACTTATACAATAGATCAAGTAAAAAAAAAGCAACACTTTGGCAATTATATGCTAGACATTATAAAATAGCCGACGAAGATCTACTAAAACTTACACTGCCGTTGTTTAAAACTAACGAACAAACAATGTTAGTTAATGATATCATCAATGAGTATTTTTCACAAATCGTTGCATCATGGAGACGATAATCATTCAAAGTCAGCGATTATTCTCAAACATAACAACGATTCATATGGTGGAGGTCGTCATATATCACCATGAACGATTAATACACCATCAGCAATCGCGGTCAAGTTTGCATGTGATGTCGATGGTAGCTGTCAAGCAAATCGTAAAGAATTAAATCAAGCTCAGCAAGGATATATTCTATATACATTTACTCTGCAAGTACCTTATGGATATGTGACTGTAGGAGAACCCATTACTCTCATTATCCGTTATTATCAAGAAGACAATTAAAAATTACTGAGCAGCGGGGACGCTTTCTTGATTCAACATATATAATTTGATTTTGTATCTAGGATCGTAAAGTCGAAGTTGGTGATTTACCAATTAATCAAATGAACATTATATATGTACCAACACGAGAGTTTTTTTATCAATACAAAGAGGTATTTGAAGATGCCAACAGAATAAAAGGTACACTATCCCCCATAACATATTTAGTGTTAAGTTCCTTATATAATCCGTAACAGTGTCTTGATATTTTCAAGGGGGATATACTTATTCAGCGTGTAGACACTGTAATCTTTCATTTATTGATTTTAGATCGATCTTTTAAGAAACATTATCTTCATCTTTATGCATCTATCAGGATTCGTGCTTTATTTAGATTTCTTCAGCAATAATAAGTAAGAAAAATGAACAGCAAATAACCGCATACCATTACATGATTTGGGGCCCCGAGTGGCCGAGTGGTCTAAAGCGCTGTCCGTTACGGACCACTGCCATCTCACCTCTGTCTGCGTGTGTTCGAATCTAAGATTCGGCACATGTAGTTATGTGAGAAAGCTTGTCATTAGCTTCTCGTGGGTCGGTGGTTCTTTCCGGGCTTTGTCCGGTTTCTTCCTCCACCATTAATACTGGCCGCCATGTATAGCCTATATTGTGCTGAAAAATGGCGTTAAACCATAAAAAATTACATGATTTACTTTTGATACATAAATAGCTTATTTTAACCCTGACCTTGTCAAGGCAAAAATATAATGTGTGATTATTGTATACATGTGTTGATGAAAATGGAAAACAAATCCACGCTGTAATGTTACTTACTACGCACTTTGCAAAACAAAACAATTAGTTGAAGCTATCACGGTTTGAATTTCGTCAGAATATATATAACAGTTGTGTATAACATGGACACGGCGGATTGTACAATACTAAATATTATTATAAAGATGTAATCTTGGTTGATATCGCAGCATGTTATCCCAACAGTGTTCTGGGAATGGGAGAATACCATGGATATTTGAAACAATTTGGACCTCCATCCCACGTGATGACCAGAGTTGCGATCCACTTACCATTATCGAATTTTGATTTTACTGGATTCGCATGTATCGAGTCATTCGAGTTTGCAAAACAGTTGTCAGAAACGAAGTGGGTACTGATTGTATTGTTGCCTCACATGGAAAGACGTTTGGTTACCAAAATAAAAGAAATTATCCGATGATAAAAATCCTGTTTTAACCGATTTTGAAAATATAACCGAAAAAAGGTCATAGTAAAAAAATAACCGGAAAATGTACGCATGGTGGACTATATGACCATAAACAATGCTACACAAGATTTATTATGGAGGATGTTGAACTTGATGAGAAATATATTTGTAAGTTGCAATTGTTAGTTACATTGATGGCAAGTCACCACAGTTTATCGATTTAAGGTTCTCAATGCTCGCCTATGTTTCGATACATTTATTATCGATAATAAACAGCTTACCTAAATCCGCGATTAGAGTATCTAAGGATTAATTTGATATCGAATGAAAATACTGAGAATTGCTGAATCAATTTTATATATGTACTGTCTACTACGGATCATTGGGCGAATGAAGGGGAAAACAAGACACGTTACATAATTATCCTGAATCTGCCAATTTGCAAATCAAGGATATATATCACAAAAATAATCAACACATTAAAGCTCTCGTCTGCGCCGTCAGTGTATGGACCTGTGATATTAAACAGTTTATCTTAATGGGCCTGGAGGTTCTGGTTAAACAACTAGCGTTATTGAATTAGTTCGACATATTTCGTAAAATTCTGTTGATGTAATCATTTTTCACCTACACACAGCCTCAATAGTGAACCAACGAGGAGTAAATCAGGAACTTACACATTTTCGTTGGAAAGGATAAATGGACTAATGAACGAATGGGTGAAAACTACATTCCAAGGTTCATCATTTGAGATGAAATATGTACGGTATCTAAATATATATTAAAAATATTTATTGACTGGTTGTTGGCTCCAAACACTGCTGTGATAATGTACGACGATCATGGTCAGTAAGCACCATTTGTTGGATTTTCTCTGCACGAATGGAAGAAAGGTTTTATAGATTCGTATCAAGAAATAACTAACGATCATAGAGATCCAGACTTACGGGTGCTTAAAAAATGAATCTAAAACAACCAAATACAATTCAGTTTTAAATAATGCGTGATACAATTTCATAACCAAATATAAACGATTTTTCGAATTTGTGGAGACCAGATGATTTGATAGTTGCAAGTAGAAAGATCGTTCGTGATACACTTCAACAACATCTATCTTTGTTATCTAAGAACAAAAATTCAAATATACCCGTACCATGATGTTAGCGCAAAGAAGATACACGCAAATATATATATATATATATATATATATATATATATATATATATATATATATATATATATATATATATATATATATATATATATATATATAGTGTGTGTGTGTGTGTGTGTGTGTGTGTGTGTGTGTGTGTGTGTGTGTTTTATGATTACATTGGTAGGTTTCATAGCAATTGCACGAGTATCCTCATTGTTTAATGCAGCTATTACACTTGGTAGTCTTGTAACCCATTCACGATATCTCATATCTTTTTGAACTATTTCTTTTTCTCAGAGACACGAACACAGGTGCCAGTCAAACATCATCCAGCGCTACCGAATTATATCAAAATGATAATCATTGATCTGCCTGGAAGTGTTAAGACACAATTATTGCTTAATTTGATAATTAGCTGACTCAAATGGGATACGTTATATTTAGCGGCACTATCTGGTTAGAGATGCACCGATCTTCTTAGAGATTTTAATGGGAAAACAAACTTATTAAATGAAGAAGGTGATGATATTATTTATTTTATCACCAATATTGACGATGCGCTTAATCTTTGACAAACTTGATCGATTTATTAATAATTTAGTTGTTTATGATGATCTAATGATGGATAAACAATCAAATCAGGCAATAATATTTTCTTGAAGCAGACATAAAAATACTGATATAATGTATGTAACTCAGCAATACACGCTGATACCTAACGTGATCAGAGATATTTGTAACATTATAGCTCTATTTAATTGAGTTGATACACATAAGCTAAGAAATAAAAATCAGACTTGGTGTTCAGGAGATATGCAAATAATTAAGTTGAAAAACTCTTATTCACGTCCACATGCTACGCAACACAGATTTACATCAATAAATGTACAAGATCGAAGGTTGCGATATCGTATACGTCCTGATAAAATGTTTGGTTAAGAAATAGCAGTTAGTCTGATATAATAATGATTTGATTACAGCAGATATTGAGTGCGGCCATAGTGAAACATCCGATGGGTAAACGAACGCATATACATATTTTGGAAAACACCTGATAATATAACAAAATAACTAACCCAATCCGTTTCACTCTCGGTCAGTTAGAAGATTTGGTTTGACGTAACAGACCTAGCATTTTTCATCTTCGTTGGAAGCATAACTTGTCATAAAATGATGTTCTAACAAAAGACATGCACACCCTCTATGGTGATAGTTGTATTCGATCAACGCGCTGTTATGTTGTTAGTTCTTTAATGACATTGTATTTTGATATCACTGATACACGCTCAAGTCAACCAAGGCTATATAATTGCACTATTGAGAAGCTTTTATCCATGGTTTTATTTAGTTTATAACCAGTTATATATATATATATATATATATATATATATATATATATATATATATATATATATATATGTATATATATATATATATATATATACTCACAGACAACATCAGTGCATTGTAACATATATGTAAATCCATCCCACCACAAAAGCTCAATTCTTCATTTAAGAAAGTTTTCTTTCTTCCATCTTATGGTACACTGAGTCCAAATCCTATACTACACACTAAGTGTCCAATTTAGTTAATATGAACGTGAGAGTAGCGTGCGTTCACCTCAGTCCAAGCTATCTTGACTATATAAGTATCTAACCTGGGTCGATTTTCAAGAGGGTATGAATAAAGGTATTAGACCTATCAACTTGTATGATAAGAGAATGAGAAAATAATCACCTATCAAAATATTAAAATATTGCACACAAAGATATATAAAGCTACGTTAAAAATCAAAATCGCACGCACATACATAGTTAACGGGGATCTACGTATACTGATGTTTCAATTATCTGTCCGGGAGCATAACTGTAGTAGAAGGCTGTCTCTCTATGCGACGAACTACTGGTATATATATATATATATATATATATATATATATATATATATATATATATATTATAGATAGATAGATAGATAGATAGATAGATAGATCGATAGATAGATAAATAGATAGATAGTCTGAGGCGGATGATTTTACCTTGATCGTCTGGTGAACTTTAAACACAGTGAATGACCTTGCAAGATTATTAGTCCCTCCAGGTCTTGTCACTTCCTTTGGTGCAATTGACAACCATGCTTGAAACGCAGTCATGTCGGACCCTAGTGACACATCTCTATAATGTCTTTGGCAATGCCCTTATCAAGGTTTTGATGGCGAATGATTAATAAAGCATCAAATTTTAAAGGAGCGTGGCAACCAATCATTCTGAAAGGCCATTTAATACGAGCTTGCAAGCCAGTGTCAGATATAATGGACATAACTGAGTCCATGGCAAATTATCCACAATGTATAATCTCTCTTTCCTCTAACATGCATACACAATCGAAGAAAGGTACATTAAATTTGAACAATCATTTCTGGTATCAATGTAGTTATCACGTGTAATGAAAATGTAAAACACCATTAACACAAATGAAAATCTAAGTTAACCAGTTTTCTTAGGACGTCCATTTATATTTTAGGCTGATCTATACTGAGCTTGTCAAATGCAATTTTGTTATATTGTGTATTTGAAATTTGCGTATCCGTTAATGGTTAAAGCTGTACAATTTGCCGTGATATTTCTTAGCTTTTAGTTTTGCACACGCATGAATCCATAGTTATAAGCGTTTGAGCAATTTAGCATAATTAACACGAAGAGCCCGAGTCAGAACCGGGGACCCGAATGCCCGAGTGGTCACCGTTCCGGATCAATGACGTATCAGCTCTTGTCAGCGTGGGTTCGAGTCTCAGGCTCGGCTAACGTGGATTTGCGAGAACGTTTGCCATTAGTTTCTCGTGGGGTGGTGGTTCTTCCCTGAGTTTTCCAGACTTCCTCCACCATTTAAAATGGCTGCCATTTATAGCCTATATTGTGCTAAAACAAATGGATTAGAACCCTACTGCATCAACAACAACTATTAGTATTGATCTGAAGTTCTGTGTTGGCATGATACTGTCACTGGCCACAGCATACAACAAGTAATCGGAGAATCTGAGTTGCCTTTAAATCTGAACGGCAGATACAGTTTTTGGTGGCATGGTGGCAATTTTTGTGCAGTTGTATTGGAGAAACGTGCCTGTAAATCATTAGGTGGCAGAGTCAAAATAGTTCCCTGTGTTAGGGGAGAGTTGTATTTTTTCTACAGCGTGAACTGTTTGAGGTACGGAAACCTGATGAAGAAAAAACATGTGTATATATATATATATATATATATATATATATATATATATATATATATATATATATATACGTTACTGCATCAATTAGAAAATGTTTTTCCTTATAAACAGACTTGAAGACTGTGACTCATATTTAGCAATCTTCGCAATAGCGATAAGTAAGGATTTCGAATAAGCAAAGCCAACACACTTGAGGTGTAACAGTTATCTGTAAATCTATTTAGGACGATTAGACCAAGAGCAGGTTGGACCAAGAAAAGAAACGTTGTATGTGTGTTAGGAATATAAATTATATAGAACCGTTACTTCGAAACAATACTGTATGTTTAGAAAAACTAAATTCCAATCAATAATTTGTTGTGTTCACATAATCTTCATTGGAGTCCGTGATATATTAGGGATAGTATAAATCGCATCAAAACTGTTCGGCCACTTTGTTTTAGATATATATGTCCCATAAATGTAATTTCAATATTCGCTCATTATGCTTGAATACTAAAGAGATCTCGTATTGTAAATGCAGGCGATATAAATTGTATTTTACGATCTCATACAACATATAAGCATTGTTTTCAATCTAAGTCAGTGTTTTCATTTCTTTGCACATATATCACGTCATTACAACGAACGATTGAACTATTAATCTAGGAGTATATATCACATTAAATGCGTAAATCCAGCCGATTAACATGCAGTTTTCCAAATCATCAAACTCACTGCATATTCAGTCCAACCATACACGCCAGCCCGTTTGGCAATATCGCTTGTATAGTTATATAATCCTACGACACCTGCAAACTCTGTTTGATGGTGATCATTGTGCATGCTTGCTGGAATTGAACAGACGGATTCTTTAAAATCACTTGTGCAAAATATGTGGTTATGAAACAAGTTTCTCACGTGGACCAAGCTCTTTTCAATAGTCCACTACGAAATTAAACAGAGGCCAATCTAGTCAGCAACGCATGGAAATAGATAACCTACGTTTGGTTTCAAACTAATGTTTGTGACAACTATCATTTGATAATAGGTTGGTATGCAGGTTTCTATTCACAAGAAAGGTTGATGACAGTATAAATTTCATTCATACGTCATTGGACACTCATTTTATATTTGTCGAGCGGATGTTTAACGATTTCAGGTTGAGATGCTTATGATCAACCTCGACCAAATGCGGGCCCATCGTTCACAAACCATTTCTAGTTGTCATTGACTCATTAATATATTAACAGCATCTGAAAGATTAATGTCATCATAATAGACGTACTTGCCACTTTATTCCAAAACTGTAAGTCATTAATTATTTACTAGCAGTACTTACCTAATTAAATAAATATAGATTAGTGGGAAGATCAGTCAACCTTTATATGATTTGAAGAGTTACATCAAATTAACAAAGTGGGAAGTATTTCAAAACGTTTGTTGTAATATGGAAAATGCACATAAACTTTGAGCTATTGTATATAAGAACAGACTGCTTTACTTTGTTTTAGCGTTCAAATATATTCATGTAATTAAATACACTTGGTATTTAGTTTTATTATTGAAATGGTGGTAACATTTAATATTAACTAGGAAATAAATTCGTACTTATCTACTTTGATTTTAAGCTTTCAGGCCTGGTATTTGTACAATTATACATGCTATGGATGTTATCTCGTTATGTATGCTAGAGTGTTTATCTTGCACATTGATTACACATTAATAAGGTCAGAAACGTTTACTGTTTGCATATTTGTACAATTTCAATGTTTGTCGATTTTCAATATTTCTCATAAGTATTCAATATATAATACGAACGTTTACATGCAAGATAAAAAGTAATGTGATAAAATACAAATATCGGTAGCTCTCGCCTTGATACGAAATGGTATCTGATACATTGCTTCTATAATGAATGTATTATCCAGGCAACCATGGTGTCTAACGATGAAGAGTTTTACACATTTTGCTTCAAGGACACTAAATGACGTAGACTCTAAATCTGTTTGGCATGGTCTGTCTGTACCGCTGGCTGAGTATAGTATTCATCTTAATAAGGAAATACAATTTTGACGTCATCTTATGACACCGTTTGGTATAAATATTCAAGCAAAGTGCGGCTATGATGGAATCATTCCGAAGGTAGCTGATAAGTGACATGAACTGCTGTTTCCGTGACCACTTTAAGGTAGAGTCTATTCTTAAGTTATCCTTATATATATATATATATATATATATATATATATATATATATATATATATATATATATAAATATCTTTTATAGTTTCATTTTCAGTTTCATTTTTAGTACGCAGTCATGACACAAAAGAGCCAAAATTTATTTCGATCAGCTCACATTAAACAAATACGTGTTTTTTTAATTATTTGTTCATGTACTCTTCAATATTTTGTTCATGCAGTTTTCAAATTTTATTACGTTTCAACACGCAGACTGGGATTAAAGATACAGGCGACAGCAAAACACGTCTAGTTAGGAGAAGCAGCAGAGAGGGTGAACCTCACAACTTTCCGAGCGTCGATTCGAAAATCTGAGGCTTCCACCAAATAGTAAAAAAAATGGCGTCTATTCGATAAAATAAGATTTCCTTATATACGCCAACGTCGTTGTCATCCACCCTCTCTGCTGCTAAAGTTTTCAGTTCTAGGTTAACAAAAAATAATAAATGATTTCAACCAAATATTTGATCGAGTCCGATACGATATCGTGTCCGAGGATCATGTAAATTTATTGTTACAAATCCATGCGGGGTTGACTGAGCATGACTAAAGAAATTTTTAAATTGATTGAAGTCCATATCGGAACACCATGTCTGCCAAATATTTCGTAGCGTATGTGTATCAACGCCGTTAAACACAGCAAGAATATTACAGTTATCTCTGATCACTTTTGGAATCTGAGTGTAGCGTTGAGTGACATATATCACATCAGTGTTTTTGTGACGCCCCCGGGAAAATATTCTAGCTGGGTTTTTTTGATTGTCTAACATCACATCGTCGTATACGACTAAATTGTTAATGCTCCCATCAAGGTCATCCACGGATGGCGCCTCGTCAATATCAGTTATAAAATCAATGGTATTCTCACCTTTAATTTCTGATGCATTCTCGTTAAAATCCTTTAACACTTCATAGCATCGTTGATCATCTACGCTAGGGGCAATTAAATACAACTTATCCCACTTCATCCATCTCATTATTAAATTGAGCAACAATTGCGTTTTACCGGATCCAGATGGCCCGATTATAATTGCACGGATAGAGTTTGGTAGCGCTGCATGATGCTTAACTGGTTCTCTTATTTTAGTCGCTGAAAAATCAATTATATTCATATCTCTATACATAAATTATGGATCTATATTGTGTGAAGTGTAAAACGCGTACTAGCACAAATGATGTGACGACGGTTACAACTAAAAATAACAGATCAGCACTAACTGGTAGATGTGCAACATGTGGTATAAAAAAGTTTAGATTTATTTCTACAAAATCAAAGATTTTACAATCCGGAGATGTTTTAAAAAAAAACGAGGAGGTGATATCGCAGCCAAATTGACAAAGCTCCCTGGAACCCCATGGGCAAAGTACCCCGGAGAAAAGCACCTTCCAGGATATAGCTATTGTGGTCCCGGAACACGATTAGATATCAGACTTGATGATCAAAATCAACCCCGACCCGGCGAAGAACCAATAAACGCCATTGATAAGGCCTGTCACCTTCATGATGTTGCTTATAAAAGCAGCAACCTGCAACACAGGCATCTCGCGGATGTGAAATTAATTCATGCGTTAAATGCTATTCCTGATAAATCTTTTAAAGAAAAGTTGGCTTCGTGGTTGGTAAAATCAGCTATGAAAGGCAAATTGATGGTGGGTGCTGGTAATTGAAAATGCTAGCATTTTAATATGGAATCAATTTATTATTCCCCAAGAGGATACTGGAGGGGTAAATCAGCAGTCCATAAACTCGCTAGCGCTGCAAAAGTGAAAAAAACTACAGCGGCGGATTGGTTATCTAAACAGGCACTATGGCAAATTTATCTACCACCACCTAAACAAATTCCATTCTCGCATTTTGATGTGACCGCTCCTAATGAAGTTCATCAGGCTGATATATTATTTCTGCCACATGATCGTGGTTACAAATACGCGTTAACCGTAGTTGATATTGCAAGTCGATACAAAGAAGCAGAACCGTTAAAAACAAAATCAGCCACTGAAGTTGCTTCTGCATTTGAAAGGATTTATCGACGAGGTCCTCTGCACTGGCCGAATCTATTGCAGGTTGATCCTGGCAAGGAATTTCAGGGTGCAGTTCTATCTACAATGAAAAATCATAATGTCACCATACGACGAGGGCATACTGCGCTACATCGCGATCAGGCCATTGTCGAACGATTTAATCGGACGATTGCTGAGCGGTTATTTGGATATCAATACGCAAAAGAATTCATTCAAGAAAAGCGATCCCGTGAATGGGTCAAAAGGTTACCAGCTGTGATTACTGCACTGAATAACGAGATTACTAGAACAATCAACATGAAACCTATCAACGCGATTAAAAAGAAGTCTATACCCGTACAACCACAAAAAGATTTCCCTAGAAACGCTAGCGTTTCCCAACCAATTCTTGGTAGTAATGTCACTGTTAGGTACTTATACGAACCAGGAGAGCTTGAAGGGGGTAGAAAAAGGGCTACTGATCCTATTTGGAGCGTCACTACGCATAAGATATCTAGTATAACACGATCAACTGGTAGACCAGCAATCTATAAACTGGATTCAACTGCTCCTCAGCGAGGATTTACTCGACAACAACTGCAAGTGATTCCCGAGGATACTCAATTGCCACCGCATGGTCTTAATTAGCACCCGATGCCAGAGGCATTGTGCTTTCACCCCGGCGTCTATTGCACTCAAGACAAGTCAACATCACATTATTTCTGACATGACCGAGATTGTTATTTTTTCTGTCTACGGTGAATTGGCGAGGATCCTTATCCGAATACTGCCAACGCATTATACAATTGCAACTCGCGCAGTGATTATTCTGTTGTTTCTTCAAAGTGATTATTAATTTAGCATCAATATCAAATTCTCGTTGTTTTTTTTTGTCCTGTTGTTTGTAACCGGAGAGTTTTTTATTAATGATGCTAACATCAATATCACTTATTGTTGTGTCATTATCATCACCAATGATTTCATCATCGCCACCAATGATTTCATCATCGAAGACAATTCTTCGAAGCTGATTTATTCTTCGTACTCTGGATACTGCGAGATAGACTAAATTCGACCATTCGATGCGATTATCTACCATCCAAACAATTGTATCCGATATAGTCAATCCCTGTGAAGAGTGTATTGTTGCTGCGTATCCTAGCGTCCATGGGGATTTATTAGCACGCAATGCATCTTCAACGACATTGATATCAACCAGCACAATATCATTTAACACGAGAATCTGCTTTTCACTTCCTGACTTTGTCAGGCTTGGAATATCAACTTCTATATTCTGCTTTCGTGTATCCGAAGGCCTATAACACAACGGTACTGGAAGCGTTGCAAATTTTTCTTTATGCAATTCAAATAACTTCATCTGAAGTGTGTCTCTGACTATTTTTCTACTTGCTACTATCAAATCATTTGGTCTCCACGTTTCCCAGAAATCATTCATAGGAGTTTCTGAAATTATTTCACGCGCTATTTCGCATTGGATTTTATCCGGTTGTAATCTAAGCAGTGCTTTGAACTCGCGTAATTGTTCATCAAGTGATCTATGGTCGGTATTAATTTCTTCATAATAGTCTACAGAACCCTTTAGCCATTCATGTGGAGATCCACCGACAAATGGTGGTGGTTGGCCGTGATCACCGCACATGACGACTTTTGTGTTTTTGTTTAACAACCACTCAAGAAATGTTTTTAATACATCTAATGACACTGTGCATATTTCATCCCAAATTATGATTTCAGGAATGAATTTATCACCCATACGCTCAGGAGTCCATTTGTCACCTTTCCATCGAAAAAAACTATGGTAAGTGCAAGCATTTACCCCTCGCTGTATCATCTCTCTGGCGAGTCTGTGAGTCGGTGTTAACACAATCATGTTAGTAGGAATACAAGTATTTCCACCACCACGATATAATTCAATTGCACGAGTTGTCTTTCCTGACCCACCACAACCGTTTAAATAAACTGTCTTGTATCTACATATTGGATCAGATACCGGTGGTGCATTAGAAAATTCTGATTGAATCTCATCACATTTTAAGTACTTTTCATCCATGGCAACGTCTGCGGATTCACAATACTCATGTAGCATCTCCTTTTTAAATCGCCAACGCCCCCACGCTTCCTCCGGATCTGTGAATGCCGCTACAGCTGATTTGTACTTATTGTGTATATACATCGAATCAGTGGCTACTCTAACCGCGGTATTAGGAAATCTATTTATCATCGAAAATAAATTGATAGAAGCATAAGCTAGCATAGAACTTCTCAAATGTGTGTACTGGGAATTATATCCATCACAGTAGGTAACAACCGTACCCAATTTCTCACCATTGGATAGAAAAGCATCCTTACGGGATACAAGTTTTCCCTGTTTCGTTAAATCCGTTACAAGAAAATCGCATTCAGCGACGTCTATGATCAACCGCGAGGAAAATTTTGCATTGTCGTATCTTCCACCCTGGGTAAATTTACCGATTATTTTTCGTCCAAAATCCTTTGCTTGTTCTTTTTTACTTTCAAATAACTTCTTAGACCAATTTATGATTTCTTCTTCATTGAAATCTGGACACTGTTTTCGTAGTTCGTTGATTATTCTATCTAGATCGGGTTGTGGTAGCCAAACTTCTTTTTGAGCTCGATAGCATATAATAGCTTCGGAAACAATCAACGATATCAGCATGCCACAATCAATCATATATCGTAGTAACACTATTGGCATCCACGCCTTTTCAGATAGGTGTCTACCGAGCCAAACATAACTACACGGATGTAACCCTGTAGCGAGTTCAAATGATATCACACGAGCGAATCCGGTTAAATCAAAATCAGGTAATGGTCCATTAATCGCAACACGAGTCATTTCATGCGTGGGGTGTCCAAATCGTTTGAAGTACTCAGCGCATTCCCCATACCCGAGAAAACTTCCAGGATAACACGCGGATATATCAATTGAAATCATACCGTCACGATGGTATTTTGTATTCCACAGTCCTCCATGACCAAATTCGATGCAACTCAATTTAACGTCCTCGAGAAAATCACTTCGTGTTGGACGCCATGAGTTTTTTTCTCTTGCGAAGTGAGCTACCACTGATGGAATAGTAAAACTATCCGTGAGTAGTTTTTCATGGGAACTCTCCGGTGAAAAATCATTAGCGATTTTTCTCATTCTGTTATCTAATTCTTCAACGCGATATAATTCACCATTTGGTCTTACAAATTGATCAAATCCTGATTCGGAACCAGCACTACTAAGTAACCACACTGACACAGGATCATCTTTACACAACGCATGAATAGCATCAAATAATTTCTCTTCATAGAAAACATCCCCGGAAAATTCCCCGGAAAATTCCGGGGGGATATATTTCACGGTTCTATCTCGTGGAAATATTGTTACTGCAGGTGTCCACGCGTGTTCGTTATGATCAATAATTTGTATTGGCGCTCCTTGTAATTTATATTTCGGTTCGTGTAATACTTCTCCGGTTATCGTCATAACGGTTATTGGGAATCTTAATGATGTTTCTAATTTAGCTATATCAGAAATCTTTGCACCGTGCTGTTTCACTGTCAGTTCCCATTCTGTTATTTTCCTACGTCGCAGATCAGTTAGTTTATTTCCTCGGGATGCATTTGTGAAGTGTTCCATTACCCGTGTTGCTACACAATTGAGCCTTGACGAAGTCAATGGTGAATATTTCATAGGAGCTAGTTTTGCAATATCGGGTTTATCATTTAACGGATATATCCCATAAACGATTGCTGTTACGGGATAAGATCTCTCGTAGTATGGTTTGTCAATTCCAGTTAGAATTCCTGGTTTGGAATCTCTACTCACAATAACAGTTTTTTTATCCTTGAGGATTGGTTCAAATTTATCCCTGATAATCCATTCACCTTCGTCGTAGATAATGAATTTTATTCTGAAAAAATACCTCTTCGTGCCAAAATGTGAAATTATCTCAGCTGCTCTTTTATCGTTCATAGTAGCATCGATGATGGGTACATTGACATCTTCATCAATAATTCGAAATGTCGACCAACAGTATGCTGCACCGTCTCGGTAGAATTCATTAAAACACTCCCTGATTTTACCGAGTATAGTTCTATCACCGATTAGACGTTTTGGTGTATCAGAGACTCTATCAAGATTGAATTTAGTATTTCTCCAAGGCTTAATTTTCGATAATCTTTGGAACTCCCTATCAAGATTGAATTTAGTATTTTTCCAAGGTTTGATTTTCGATAATCTTTGGAACTCCCTATCAAGATTGAATTTAGTATTTTTCCAAGGTTTGATTTTCGATAATCTTTGGAACTCCCTATCAAGATTGAATTTAGTATTTTTCCAAGGTTTGATTTTCGATAATCTTTGGAACTCCCTATCAAGATTGAATTTAGTATTTTTCCAGGGCTTAATTTTCGATAATCTCTTGAACTCCCTATCAAGATTGAATTTAGTATTTTTCCAGGGCTTAATTTTCGATAATCTCTTGAACTCCTCCATGTTATAATTAAAACAAGTATTTAAATAGAAAAATATAGTATAATGAATCACTGCAAGTGGCTAATGATTGGATCTACAACCCCGTGTAACAAATCATGCAGAAGCGAATTCTGTGGGTATCATATGCAAAGCGTGAGAAACGGTTCAAAAGGCCCTCTCGCATGCCTCCAATGTGGGGTGGGTGTTAGAGGAAAATCGCAATTATGCCTTGCTTGTGGGGGTAAACGATACAGGGAACTAAAACGCTACTATGACAAACGAATCATTGACTCCGTCATCCTTGATAAAATCAAGGACAAAGTAATAAAAACCCCTCAAGATTATATCCAGAGATTTATAATTAAAGCAGATAATAAATTAGACAAGTAGTATTATTATACAAATGAGCCAAGATTTCAGACCTCACCCAGTGCTTGCTAATTACGAAGCCTCTAGTGATGGTGTTGTCAGGCACCGCAGACTCAAAGAACCTGTTGGGTATCTGAATAATATGGGCTATTTGATGTTTTCAGCTGGGAGGAAGAAGTATCTCTGTCACAGAGCCATCTATGAAGCATTTTACGGATTAATCGAAGACGGTCTTGTGATTGATCACATAAATGGCGTGAAGACTGATAATTGTCTTGGGAATCTTCAAGCCGTCTCGCAGCGCGATAACCTTTTAAAAAGCAACGCTGGTAAGCACGCGAAACATCCCAAGGGTGTGAAATCGTTTGATTTAGAAAATAATGAAGAGAGAAGCTTTCAGTCGATAAATGCGGCTGGAAAATATTTCGATATTTGCAGTACTTCCATTCGATTTGTTGCTGAAAAAATCATTAAAACATCTCTGTCTAAAAAAAATGGTCATAAAATAAAGTTCGTATACACTGAAACTATTTAAGGGAGATAAATCCTTTATGGATAAATCCGCACTACAATTCACACCCTACCTACTAAGTTCCCTTGTATCATGACGTCAAAGGAATTTGTCGCCTGCTATATTACCTGTACTTGACTAGGTGCGCCCACGTGACTGTAATGGAGATATAATGCATGAGTTTTCGATAGAGAATAAAACTTTTTATTGTCACTTGTGGGCTAAAACTGCATTATTAGTTTTATTTATCTACATATCTCATGTGTGGGGTGGGTGGACTAGCAGTAAAGCAGACAGCTATAACTCGTTCTTTTCAGTACAGACGTTCTTTATAATCCACGCATTACCTATGTTCGCTCAGCCGGAACGCGAGTGTTTCCTATTCATTGAAGTATGTGGGCGTGGTTAAAATTCCTTGTATGTGAATGTATTTTATCTAGAGAATTATAACAGAGTATATAAAACGCTGTTTTATTAAACAACTGTATTATTTTGTTTAAAATATTTCTCATTGTTGCAGCATAAAATTGTCTATTTTAAAAATCTCTTATTGTTAAGTATACATGTCTTCCCTCTCCTCTATATTGATCGGTATTCATGTGACCTTCAGTACACATCGGTATTTCACTGACGCAGGCATGCGTGATTGATATTTACAAACAGTTAAATTAATTTTTTTTTGTGTACTTAGTATTTTATATTCCTAAATACAGTAAAATTGTCTATTTTAAAAATCTCTTATTGTTAAGTATATCAGATATATATATATATATATATTAAAAAATCTCTATTCTGTATGACTAGTCCGTGGTGTAATGGTATCGTGTTTGTCTTGTAAACATAGCTATCAACTACTACGTGTTCGGTCCCCATAGCAGACACATTATTTGATGGCGAAACGGAAGATGTTTTTTTCTATTAATTGGGGGGGTGGGGCGGTCCCCTCAGCCAAACCAACATGGCAACCCATGCTATCGCATTCTCGGTAGCGTGGGTTGGTGTTTTTTTCCAACTCATGCAACCATGAATGAGATTTCATGGGTTGCCATGTTGGTTTGGTTTACCACGCCCACATCATACCATCATCGTTCCATTGAATTATAATCCATCCTTAATTATGTTAATTAAGTATATGTTATGCCTAAAATTTGCCGCAACACTCGAGCGGAAATATATCATACCATCATCGTTCCATTGAATTATAATCCATCCTTAATTATGTTAATTAAGTATATGTTATGCCTAAAATTTGCCGCAACACTCGAGCGGAAATATGTGCCGTCCATGTTGTGACGTTATACCTCAAGCATATCTTCTGGGCGGTCTAAGATGGCGTTTGCCACCTTAGGCCTCCCGCCGGAGATGTATGTTTCGGGTCCCCCTTGGGCTTACTTGGATGCGAAGGCACCCAAGGAGTTCCAAAGATGTGTTGTCATATATGTTTTATTTTTATTAATTAGAGATACAGTATACTATATTTATAAATAAATTTATTTATATAAAAATATAAATAATGGATATCAATGATGTAAATGCTATAATTGCTGAAATCTCAAATTTAAATAATAAAGGGGTATTATTATCTGAAAGTCTCGACGTTGACAAGATTACCTCGGAATATGAAGATATTGAATATCTGTCTAGTAAGGGTCGTTATGTTTTACCTAGGATGTACAGGCTCGTGAAGGGAATTCAAAAATCCATTAATGGTTGTTTGTACGGTAACGACATTAATTTATTTATAACGCTATTTAGCACCGTTGAAGCAATACGTCAAAAGCTTGGCCAAGAATATCAAAAACGAGCTGAAATTGGTTCTAAAGTTCGTGATCTTAGAAAAATGTTAAACGAGGAGCGACCCGTATCTTAACCACGTGAGTGTTACTAAAAAATAATATAGGCTTTCGTAAATAATTTAAATAATTTATTTATTTATTTTTTTTTTAGCGTTTTTTTGTAACACTTGTTACATAGGATTTTCTCCTGAAAGGATACTCATCAGTTTGGACTTGCTCATGCAGTTATGTGCATAATGGATGATCTGGTCGTAGTAGCAAGTAATCACCGCGACGCCTCCATTTTCACGTAATTGTTCTTGTTGCCGCGTCGTTAACACAAATCGTTCATCGCCATTCTCAGATATTACAATTCTGAAATCCCCAGCGATGTTATTTCTGAAACACTCGCGAATAGCGTCGTACAGTTTAACCCTGTCGAAGATGAATACGTTAGCTTGATGGTACATTATTTAATAACTAAGTTATTTAATAACTAAGCTTTTAATTATGATGGAAACCCTCCGGATTTCACATTTGAAAATTTAGTTCACAAACAATATATGGTTGGTGAATCGCTTACAACTAGATTAGCCCGAGAGCGGCTAGCAGCAATTAAAAAGTTTATACCGGTTCGAGACAGAGTTCGCGATCAACTTCAACAACGACAACAAGCGCAGACTGACTTTTCTGTGTCAAGTGAACAACTGTTCGCCCCGGTAACTAAGGCGACCAGCGATGTGAAAACAGCAACTGAACGAGCAATATACGGAGATATTCCTAAGGAAGGCAAGCGACGAGAAGTGCCTGTTCTTGGTGTGCTTGAAAAGGTAGCAGCAGAGACCGGACAAACACGCGCAGGGATACAACAGTTATCCAGTGATATAAAAACTCAGCGTGAGTATGAACGATTAGCTGATATTGATGATGAAACTCAAAGAGTTTCCACACCTGAACCACAACCTGTTGATGTCGTCACCCCAAGAGGTGTTTCCTTTATAGACAAACTCACCGAAGGAGCTATAAAGGAAATCAAACGACCTCAATTAATAAAACCCAAAGATTATACGACTTTTGGTGATTTTGCCGCCCAAAGCTTTCATTCCAGAAAAGACTTTTTAAAAGACGAGTATAAAAACAGTAGAATAAGCCGAGATGAATGGGCTGATTGGTTGTATAAAACGAATAAGGGGGTTGGCCGTTTAAATAAAAGAGAATTGGGATATAAAGAATTTAGAAGGGGAATTGAAGAGTATGATGAAACTGGTACAACTGAGAAAACAAGCGGAAAGGGATATTCGATTAAAAATCCAAAGGATGTCTTTGACTCTACCGTGACATGCCCTGGTAACATTCTCAGTGATATATCACGGTTAGAGGTTCTCATCGGAGGGAAACGAGCCGGAAATAACTCCGTCGAGATAATTAACGAGGCCGCTGATATCTGTAGACGATTATTTGCTGGTGGTATCATGGACATTAATGTATATCGAGAACTTATTGCTGAATTAGTTGAAAATCACAACGATGAAAATCTTATGGATGTAAGCGATTGATCACTAATTGAAAAACTACTAGTTTTATAACAAGATGATTATACACTATAACCATGATAAACCCGTAAGTGTCTACGTGGTGAACTCACGATTGCCTGTTTATCGCGCGTGGTACGGAGATGGTTTCGGCAATACCATTGCGGGGTTATTTACAAGAATGGCTCCCAAGGTGGCGCCGTTAGCTAAACAATTATCAATGAAAGCCATTGATGCTATCCGTGATAAGGGAATTAATTTCGTTGGAAATCTTGCAGGAAAGGCATTTTCTGCCGCGAAAGATAAAATAGCATCATTGGTGCGAAAGAAACCACGAATGACTTCGTCATCGATGACTTCGTCATTAGTGCTGCCATCAACTACAGTGATGCCTGCAAAAATCAGCAAAGCAATAAATAACGCAGTGGAAGAAAAACTAGCGCAATTGACAGCTTCGCCAGTAACAGATAACGCTATCATGAACGCGATAGCAGGAAGTGGTTTGAAACTAAAAAGAAATTCGAAGAATTTTCAACGACGATGATTACAAAGATGAAATTGCTTTGCAATTCACCAATTGAAAACACTAGTATGTTATAAATGTTTAAACGAACAGCTGATCCCGCGCTTGATATGGAAGCCCCAATGCGAAAAGACGATTCCGTCCGCGATTATCAATACTATTCCTATCATGCAATACAACCCGACCTACGATCGCGAGTTGAACTTCAAGTTCAAGATACCAGTAAATACTTTTTGCCGTGTGAAGCATTTATCGAAATCGAAGGAAAACTCGTAACAAATGTTGCAGAGGATACCCCATATGCAGATGACCCAAATATCCGAGTTGGGTTCGTTAACAATGGCATAATGGCGTTATTTGAAAGTGCAAGATATCTCATTGATGGAAAAGAAATTGAATCAATAGAACGCGAGGTTGATGTTGCAACAACAATAATCGGACTAGCGAGATATTCCGATGATTATACAAGATCGGCTGGTCCGTCTATGATGTTTGCAAAGGATACTACTGATAACGCTGACCACCTTCAATACATTAAAGTGTTAACACCGCAAGACACTTCAGTTGATAATCAACGAGAAGCAACTAATCCAGAACGTCGAGCTAGACCCGGAGCTGCGTTTGATATTCTCGGAGGTGTTAATGGTAATTTCAATCTAGGGTTTGCAACACGAAAATTAGCATTGGAAGGACAAGAGAAAAAGTTTTCGTGTGCAATTCCACTCCATCACATATTTGGATTCTGCAGAAATGTCAGAAAAGTCATCTATGGAGCCAAACACACAATCGCGTTAGTGCGAAAAGGGAATGACAACGATGCAATTTGGCGTACTGGTGCCGCTGAGGGTAAAGTTAAAATAACTAAATTGGTATTGTGGATGCCAGTAATGACCCCATCAATTACCAGAGAAGAGCGGCTACTCTCATTTATGGAAACAGGTGGCAAATCATTGCTAAGTTGGCTAACAACAACGACTGATGTCAAACAGGATAATGTCGATGATATATTCACATGGCACCTGGCATCAAAACAAGGCGTTTCAGCTCCACGTCATATATTTATAGCGTTACAGAATAATGAGCGAGTTGGTAATCAACAACGCAGCCATATGATATTTGATCAGTTAGGTGTTAGAGAAGTCTCGCTGAGAATAAACGGACAACAAGAACCAACCGAGGATATACAACTTAATTACACAGAAAATCATATAGCACGTGTATATCATCGGATGCTGTCATATATGGGTCGTGATCAAAACGTTGATACTGGTTTGCAAATATCTCAACTCGATTTTAAGAAATTGTATCCGATTTATTACTTTTCGCTGGAACATCTTGATTTAATGAGACAATCCGTTGTTGACATACATTTTAGGGCTCGTATAGCTCCTGGTGGTGTTAATTATAGAGCGGTTGCTGTCATTCTCAGCGACAAATCAATGTTGTTAGAAGGGGTTGGCGGACGAATGAGACTTGTTGATGCACCAGTGGAAAATCTGTAAATGTAAATGAAACTTGAAAAGTTTCCATAGGATTTCCCCAATTAGATCAATTGAAAGAATAAATATGTTTTACAATAAAATGCCATATAGTGTTGTTAGTGTCAAGCTGACTGATGGTCAGGTCAAGAAATTAAAATCAAAATCCGCTAAGGAATGTGGAACCACAATAACGTTGAAACCAGCGCAGATGTCCGGCGGTACACATAAAATATCATTAACGGATCGTCAAATAAAACATTTCAATGATGCATTGAAAAATAAGCGAGGGGTTCAAATTGATTTTTCGAAAGCCGCAATCGCGAACATGATAAAATCAGGTGGTATATTTCCATTGTTAGCCGCAATACCAGCATTGATTGCAGCGGCTGCCCCAGCGGTGGCGAAGGCGGCAGCGTTGGGAGCCGTTGGGACCGCAGCAGGGATGGCGTTGAAAAAGGCAACTGGGAAAGGATATAAAAAAAAGGGAAAGGGGTTGTACCTACCAGGAACCCCGTATTCATGGTACAGCGGCAAATCCGTGAACGGATCGGGTCTAAGAAAAATACCAGGAACGGTTTATTAGTTGAAAAATCTTCGATTTCCGGCCCAATTGTTGAGGAACCTATGGTTGAGGAACTTATAGTTCCCATGTCCAATTTTGATTTAATTGATGCTGCTAAAAAACTAGCGATTAAAAATTTCAGAGGTGTTTTTATGAGAGATCAATTACCGAGAAAACCAAATAACGTTGAAACCGGTATCATCAATCTTGATAACAGCAGCGGATCGGGAACTCACTGGGTTGCATACGCGATTGATCCACGTGGGATTGTCTATTTCGATTCATATGGGTTAGCTCCGCCAAGCGAGTTTATGCGGTATATAAATTCCTCGATGAAACTCAAAGGGTTTCCGATTTTTTATTCCACGCTGCCAACACAACAATTAAATGATCCACCGATATGCGGCCGTGAAGTATTAAATGTCCTCGCGGAGATTTCATTAAAATCCTTTGGATCTCCGTGGAAACCACCTCATATTATTGTAAACGAATACACGAGTGGGAAATTACAAGGATCAATAAATTGAAAACACAAGTTACGCTAACAATAATGATCGATATTTGGGGACAATCTCTGTCAATGTTGGAACCCACCGAGGAAACATCTGCGGGTTCTATCGAGGATGTAAAAAAAATAATAGAAGATGAAATCGCTGAGACGTTAAATTTAACAAGTGTTGACCCGAACGAAATAGTTGTATTTCAAGATCGCCAGGGTAAATTGAAAAGCAGTAATGTGTCATTGGATGACATTTTAAAACGACAACACGACGCCGCTGAAAACTCTATTGCGCTGTATTCCAACGATGGACGACTTAAACCAGGCGCACTTGTGTCTACGATCACCGACGCGATTGCTACCCACGAACGTGAGCTGAATGATTTTATACGAGGTTATAATAGTTTTCGCAAAAATGTCGTACATAAATTTTTTGGAACCCCGCTTGTGGTTGGCATGACTCTCGCTGAAATTAAAGACTTGTTGAATTCATTCTTCGCTAACAAGGAAGCTGGAAGGATGATGACTGCTTCAGAAATCAAGGCAAATTATCTCGAGATTTTTAAAGTAAGCGAAGATCAAAAACCCACTAACGACGTCATTGGTAGATTCTTTGGAACCCCGCTTGTGGCTGGCATGACTCTCGCTGAAATCAGTGAGTTTATCGGCAAGCACACTCACAATGCCTACATCGCTAATAATTTCTTTGGTGTCCCGGCTACATCTACAATGACTCTCAAAGATATTAATATGTTTATGGTGAGACAAACAACACTTAATACCATCGTGGATAAATTTTTAGGGAGAACACCTGTGTCTGAAACCACATCGTTGACAGGCATGACTCTCGCGGAAATTAAAAGCGCTATTGACAAACAAAAGCACACCAGCGATATTGTTAATAAGTTCTTTGAGGGCAGTAGCCTCCAAGATATCACGACGAAATTTTCTAACATCGACAACCATATTAAAACCCAAGCAGAGCTTAAAGTTGAAGACCTTCTGGTTTCATTATTCTTCTCTAACAGGGAGGAGAGTAGAAAAACAATAGATCCTACCAGAATCACGGTAAATTATCTCGATATTTTCGACGATCTTTTTAACCTGAAAAGAATATCTGAAAAGGTAAAGATTCCACATCACTACACGGGCGTTAAAAATATCGTGTATACGGTTAATCATGGAACCATGGATTGGATAAGAGACGGTTATACTACATTATCCATCGGTATCTTGGGTCTCCCCGGCATAGTGGGCCCTGACTACAAGCCAACATGGGCCGATGGTATCTACAGGCTAACGTGGATCTCTATCGATCAATTTAATATGATCGCGGACGGTAAAACCTACTCTGGTGGCACCGCGACGTTAATTATGGATGGTCGCAAAAAAAGCTTTAATGTCGTCGCGGTTGATAGCTCCACCATTAGATCAAAAATAGCCTGGTGTTTAGAACTCGTAGCTCATTTTTCCGACTGAAGTACTAACAATTCCCGCTAACGATGACAAATAATTGAAAACACTAGCGGGTTTAAAATAACAATGACTTTGTCATCGACGCAATGTCGCTATGATCAGGTCAGAGAATTTCAGAATAGACTCAAAACCCTCACTGAGGAGTATCAAATAAAAATAAAAAAATACCGACGAAGAATCACCGCAATTGATGTTATTATATACTCGGTGTCAAGCGTTCTCACTGGCGCCGGAATAATACTTGCATCGGTTACAATGATTGCCCCGGTCGTAGTTCCAATTTGCATTTCTGCGGTGGCTACAATCGGGGGTATATTAACCGGGATAGCAAAAAAGATATCATCATGCAGCCAGAGTAAACTGCAGAATTACTTACTTCAATTTCATATTGCATCAACCGCATACTCGCAATTATCATTGATGATATCGTCGTCACTCGATAATACGATTATATCAGATAGTGAATTCTCAGCGATGGTCAGTATTTTTGATTCCGCGATATCGAAATTAGAGCGACAACATGAATATAATAACAATGACAACACCGATGGAATCAGAAAACACGAACCCAAAAAAACAAAAAATGATCTCAATAATATCAACATTACCAGATTGTGAGTTCTCAGTGATGGTCAGTATTTATGATTCCTCGATACCAAAATTAGAAATAAATCATGAGTATAGCAGCGATGACGACACCGATGGAATTACTTCAACGAATAGTGGAGAACACGAACCCAGTACAAACGAGTATGATATCAATAACATCAACGAATCCAGAATTCAGTGTGAATTTCCCCTCTCCGGTCCCAGTGAAGGAGATAGCGCTAGCAAAACTACGAGTGTATCACAGTTGGCCTAATATCAGATCGGTTGCATTTAGTGGTCAGCAACCCAATAACACACTGGTGTTCTCGTATAAGAATAAACCCGATGGTACTCCAGAGTGGGAAACAGTTTCGTTACCAACTGGGTCGTACCAAATTAAGCAAATCAATGCTGAAATTCAGCGTAGAATAAAATCAATCACTGGAAAAGAATCAAAAATAGCTATTAATCTTCATCAACCGACGCTCTCGTCATCGATCGAAATAAGCACAGAGGGATACATTGTAGATATATATAACAGCTCGTTAAGAACAGTGTTAGGATGGCCTGAAAAACCACCGGAAAAATCCGCCACCGACTTAACCACGGACATACAATCATATCATGAAATCAATCCCAGTTATCAAGATAATTTATCTGATATAAGAAAAGGAAGAATCGCCGATAGATTTATATTTACCAACAAAGAAACATTGCAATGGGATTTTATCATTAAAAGAACAACCGACTCATCTGTTACTATTTCATTTACGCTAACTGACGTCCGTGGTTATTTTAATGAGATTAAACAATTATATGACACACAACTAGAACAACTACGGAAAACAAAATCGCAAAAACACGTTGAAATAATAAATCAGCTTATATCGGACATGAAATATATCTATGAACTAATTATTCAAACAATAATTAATGATAACAGCGACAATAAACAACGATTCCTAACCGATTACAATATCACAGGGGACAATCTGCGTAATTTCAAGTTTCCCAAATACAACGCTGATGAACTAGCAAGAATTGTTAAAACCGATATCAAGGCGCTACAAAAATCAGATTCAACTGTCCTCTTCAGGTATAATAATGATCCAGATGGTGGCGGTAGGCATATTGCCCCTCATAATGTGAATATTTCAACGGTGATTGCGCTCAATTTAGTATGTGATGCAATTGAAGGAAGCTATCAAATTAATCTAGAGCAATCAAATCAAGCTCAGCAGGGATATATTCTTTATTCATTTGCACCAACAGCTCCTCCAGGATTCCTAATTATTGAAAACCCAATTAATCCTGTCTACATGCGATGCCATAATAATTCGTTAACGAGAATTAATTTCAAACTCACTGACCAGTCAAATAATCTGATTGATTTACAAGAAGAGGTGTTAGCGATTAGTTTGTTTGTGAAATCATAAATGATTTTCGTCCTAAAGACACGATCAAATATTTGGTTGAAATCATTTATTATTTTTTGTTAACCACAAATGAAACATTTGCAGCAGCAGAGAGGGTGGATGACAACGACGTTGGCGTATATAAGGAAATCTTATTTTATCGAATAGACGCCATTTTTTTTACTATTTGGTGGAAGCCTCAGATTTTCGAATCGACGCTCGGAAAGTTGTGAGGTTCACCCTCTCTGCTGCTGGAGATATCGGTACCGGGGGTGATACAATGTCTTAAATTCGTGCAATGAGCTAAAATATAATAATACAAAAGGTGCTGAAAAATTTAGCAAACTGGTTATGGAGTAGGGCGCAAAAGATTCTTCGCCTGAGATTCAATTCTATCGTTGGCCAACTCTGTCAACAAGGCGAGTTCGAAAATTTCTAACTTGCAAGGATTGTTCTAAAGGATGATGTGTCACATAAATGCAAGAAAAGAATACAATAAAGAAAATGTTATTAAATGGCAAAAAATACATTAGGTTTTTATTCAAAACTATTCTGTTTGGTTTGCATGTATTCACAACTTACTAATATATTATCGCTATGAAATAAATATAAACATTAAGGTAATCGCGAATGCCCGCTACACCTCGTTTCTCTGATATATTAATTCACCTCGAAATTATCTACGACTTATATATTGACATTCTACCATTTATCATTTAAGTATAGTAAAGTATCAACTCCAAAGCATTTACAAAAGCACGATACATAAAGGCATTCAAAGATTATTTTGGTAAACATTGCGTTTTCGGTATGTTAAATCGGCGCAAAATTTATATTTCTTTAAAGTCACTCACAAAAGTGCTGATGAATCTGGTAACCTAAGGCATAATACATATTTCTTTTGTTACTTTCAAATAGCTGTACATTATGTTATGAGCGTCAGCCTTGAATGCTGGATATCGCGGTTTCGAATCGGCCGAGTTATATCAAAGACTGACACAAATTGGACTAGCAGCGGCATCAATTGGCACTCAGCATTAAGAGATTAGTGCTAGGAACTTCGGCTTGCTGTCTGCATGATTTGAGTGGGTGGGACATGATGCTACATTACTGCTAGACATCACTATAAACTGTTGTACTAGAGACCGTTTTACGATATGACTGACAAATTGTTAGAGCTATGTAAAACTCTCTCTCTCTCTCTCTCTCTCTCTCTCTCTCTCTCTCTCACACACACACACACACACACACACACACAAACAAATACACACGTATAGATATTATACAGGAATAACCTACATTCTCGCACACTCATAAATACCAAAGTGACCAGCACATAGTTATTACATGTATTGTTTTTGTTTTTGTATAAAAAAAAATAGATTAAACACAAATCGATACCACTGTTCTTCTCAGAAGAGTTATATCCACAAAAGGAAGCAAACGTCGACAAATATACATATATTGAACGTATTTGTCTTGTCATGGTAAACAAGCACACGATTGCAAACTTTATCTTATATATATTTATTAAAAGTAGTTTAAATAAACCTTAACCTTGTTTATTTGAGATTAGTATGAAATACGTGACATTTGTTTATAGTGTGCTTTTGTTTGGTACACCTGCAGTGAAACATTTTCAGGAATGACGTATACAACTTGTTCTCCATATTAAAAACCACATTAAATTAAGAGTCCAATCTTTATCAAAGCCATTCCCTGTGAGCGCTTGTTCTGATGTATTCATTTTCTTGTAGATGCTCAAGGTCGTTTTATTTGTATGCTGTCTCGTTGAATTGGCTGCCTGCACATTTCTTATGTATCCCACGGACGACTACGACGACCATGGGATAGTCGGCGGATTTCATCCAGGTTTCTATGGTGGTTATCCTCTGCATGGTGGACTAGGTTACCCAAATATGATGCGACATGGTTTTTATAGATACAAACCTTTTTCCTCGAGTCATGTCTTTCCCTATAGAATAGGGATCCTGTGATTATTATTCCACACTCGGATACAGTAAGTATTACTTCTGAAATACAATAGTATTATGTATCTCTTTCAGTTTCCTTATTTAATGTAATCATACTATTGCATATTTTAGTTGTTACGATGCTTGCAATCTTCAAATCTATATATGTTGGCTATATTGAATACCATACGTACCATTGCTGAACAACTTTTCCAGTGCCTACATCAAACACCAATAGTAATTCAAAAGTTAAAGTCGCAAATTGGATCAAAGTATTTTCAGATACTGTCAATGTACTGAACCGTTTAACTGGAACCATATCACCTTTAGTACTGTATATAATTGAATATATTTCATTTTAATTTAACACGTTTAAAGTACACAAAACTTTATTGAATATAAACGGGAAGTATTTATATTTTAAATTCATATATAGTACTGTTATTATTATTATTATTATTATTATTATTATTATTATTATTATTATTATTATTACAGGATAGGAAAAACGAATGGCATTGCAATAACACGAGAATCCTAATAACAGATTGAATTGAATCGATCGAAGGCAGTTACTCCTGTATATGATGTAAATCCATTTGAATTAAAAACATTCAACGACCTTACGCAATATTTTCTTGATTTTAAATGTCATTCGACTACAGCCACTGTTTGTAAGACATATTATTCCATTCATATAGACATACATCACTTAGCGTCCTTTTTCGTTGTATGTGTGTATGACAAAAAGATGCATTTGGTAGAAAGTAACCCTTTATGACCATGCACGTTAAAATGAAATCCTTCTGATATCATGAAAGTGGCAGTATTTCAATAAAATTCATTTGTATTAAATTATTGTACGTATTGAGAATATTGAACAATTATAAAAGAAAATTATCTATGGTTCAATATTTAAAATCAAAACATTATGTCAGGTTTATGTCTTGCAATAAATCATTAGCGTTATATTCAAAATGTAATGATACATTTATATTCCAAGCTTAATTTCAATGATACAGAAATACAAATAATGGAATACAAAAAAAAACAGAAAAAGTAAACACGTGTACACATCAGTTTCATTACTGAATACTGTGTATTGATTCACAAGAAATTTAATAGAAACTATTGAATCCATTTATACAGCATACACGGTATTAATTGATATTATGTCCGATCGCTCTGTTTGCTCTCATGCCAACGGAAAGTGATATAGCGATTGAGAATGTAATCTTTTGATATTAATCGTTTCGAAAGCTGGAAACGAATGGATATGAATAAATGATTTACATATGAGAAAATAACATAATCTTTCTACTTTTGCCAAGGTGTGCATGGTTATATTTTAAATCAAAGTCTAGTATGACGTCATCAATTATTAAATATTTACAATCTTGCTTTCTTAGGAATTGCACCAGTTACATTTATATCACACATGTATAAGCGTCATCTAAAAAACATTTCCTCCCAAATCTTAACAAAATCCAATTACTTTTATCTGATCTACGATGCATTTCGTTTATTTATTATCAAATATTAATCTAATTAAATTTCGCAAGGACATTGACCATAAATGAAATAAAACAGTTATATAAATGTTATTGGGTTAATGAATGGACGTTTAAGCCTAGTTAACATGTATTCTCAGTTGACCGGATACAAACATTTTATAAGGGTAGCATTGATATCAAATAAATATTAATTAGTTCAGGTAAATATGAAACTCTGATTTAGAAGAATGAAAGCATAATGGCGAGTCTAAAAAAGGAGGTACATGTACCGTCACAAGATGTATAATTGAATATGCTTTTACACTTGTACGTTATGAAGCCTAACTTGTTTTATCTTACTTTAATAATGTCATAACATTTTGCAGGTGTAAAATAAACGTAATCTGAAAAAGACATGTTTCATTTGAAATCAGAATAAAAATATAATAAATGACAGGACATGCTCTGTTGTTACTTACCGTGTCAGGTTCATGGTTATAATATTCCAAATTTAATTTAAAAGGAACAAAAGGATTAAATAATTAGCCAATATGTTATATTTTAAATGAAATATAATATACAGGTTTAATATAAGCATACTGTTAACGTAAACGTTTATTAAAGTGTTCATATGACCATAGATGTTCCGTTTATTTTAAAACAGATTTTTCTACACACGTAACGTAATGTATGATTCGATGATGTCATCTTTCCGTTCTAATTTCTTTTTTAAACTACGAAAAATTAACCCTTTATTAGGTTCATAATAGCAATAGTCTGGATTGCATACACCCCAGGTACATTGGCGAAGCATTTCAGAGTTATATTTTCGCTGATTTTGTGCGTAAGCTTTAAGAACCCTTCGCAATGTAATACCTTTTTAGTAAATGTACCTTGTCTGAGAATTGGAGCCTGTTTTGACAGGTCGAAGCTAATGAATGTGCCTGATCTGACCGACAGGTCAGTACACCATTGCAGTGATTGTTTTCCTGAATATTGCTAACGCGCCTATGGCATTGCTTTGTGTAAACCTCAATGTTATCTTGTAATATTGTTATTGAAACTTTAGTGTCCTTCTAAGGAAAACTACTCAATTTGTCAAACTTTGAATTCTCTCAAAATTTACCACACAATTTTGCCATCATACCCTATTTATCACGTTGACTAGATCTTGCGA
The DNA here is from genome assembly GCA_029339505.1 of Unio delphinus. Taxonomy (NCBI): domain Eukaryota; kingdom Metazoa; phylum Mollusca; class Bivalvia; order Unionida; family Unionidae; genus Unio; species Unio delphinus. The sequence goes on along the minus strand of JAQISU010000206.1, from coordinate 9,822,452 downwards.
TGCTAATAGTTGGAAATCGGAATAATTACACTTTCGTATAAAGCGCATTTCATATATGTTCGTGCTAAACGCATACAATCAGTCATTATGGTCGTATGATACAAATATACAAGAATCCTAAGATATATTCCACTATTTTGCATACCAATTGGTTTGTATAACATTTCGATTTTACCAAACTATGCACTTACATAACGCGCTTGATACAGTGCAGTATTTGATTGAATTACCTGGAATAGTCTCCACCGAAAACGTGACTATTTAGCGACCAACAGACCCAAGAGACTTATACATTTCTCAATGTGAATGGTAGATATAAACGCATCTTATTTAACATGAGCTACTGTGTTACTTCACGAGGAGACAATTTATGATAGTGGACATTTTAATGCTTATCTGGAGTATTAAATGTTTTTCGCGAACCAAACAATTCCTGTTTTATATGTAACAAATTTATTAGAATATTCTGACCGTTGTTTCTTCTTCTATCACTGCTTTTGTGACACAATATAGAATGTGACCTGTGCTGTAAATAAATGCGAATTGGATGCAATATTTTTAACTGACATCGCATGTATTTTTTATTATAAACTTACGTGTCGGATGGTATTGTGCTTTAACCGTTCTTATACGGGACAGCTTTATAAACAAGTATTCGTTGCCTTAAACAAGTGTCTTCAAAGCCTTAAAACCATTCAGAGAGGGGATTTATTAAAACTAATATTTATAACATGGAATGAATCTTATTAGAAGTTCGCGTGAATCGTAATAAAATAAAATGTCCTTATTAAAAAGTATATACGATAAAATATGTTTATATACATAACAAATAGTTTTAAGTATATAATATGCATAATTACATGTGTGTCATTTGTTCCACCAACACATTAATCGTTATTCGAAAGGTTTAATTAATTTATCCTATCGTAGTTGAAACAAAAGTGGTTTTCAGATGCCAGTTATCCTGCTCTGCACGTCTATAAAGACTCATATTGACCTCACCCAATAATCCAATATTCCTATCATACCTAACTACATTATTTCAATTTATATTAGTACGTGATGGCCCACAATTCCTCATTCCACACTCTTTATACATAGACTGATACCATATGATTCAGTTATCCTACATTTAAATCATTTCCATGTAATTTTGTGTCACTTGGTCAAATACTGTCAATATATGTACTATTTATGGTAATACAATGACGTATGCTGGAAGGTCTACGTTTCAACTGACACCTATACATTTTTGAATGTGTCATAGGTTTTGATGAAATATCTTCAGCATATTGATAGTTACGTTTTCTAAAGAAAAAATATTTGCTAGCGGAATAAGACACACACACGCAAACACTAAATAGATAGAGAGATAGAGCAATATCTATCTATCTATCTATCTATCTATCTATCTATCTATCTATCTATCTATCTATCTATCTATCTATCTATCTATCTATCCATCCATCCATCCATCCATCCATCCATCCATCCATCCACCCACCCACCCACCCACCCACATACATACATACATACATACATACATACATACATACATACATACATACATACATACATACATACATACATACATACATACATTCATACATACATACATACATACGACGGAGAATCCCCACATTACCACTTACATACATACATGGATGAATGGATGGATGGATATATATATATATATATATATATATATATATATATATATATATATATATATATATATATATATATATATACACCTATCTATCTATCTATCTATCTATAGATAGATAGATAGATAGATAGATAGATAGATAGGTATCTCTCTCTCTCTCTCTCTCTCTCTCTCTCTCTCTCTCTCTATATATATATATATATATATATATATATATATATATATATATATATATATATATATATATACGTATACATGTATACATATTCATATATATGTATGCATATACATGTATATACATATGTATTCCTCTAAATATATATGGGTGTATATATATATATATATATATATATATATTCCTCTGTCTGTCTGTCTGTCTGTCTGTCTGTCTGTCTGTCTCTCTCTCTCTCTCTCTCTCTCTCTCTCTCTCTCTCTATATATATATATATATATATATATATATATATATATATATATATATATACATGGTCTCTGCTAACCTTGGTTGTGCCATTTTTGCTCCCCAAAATTTTGGGAATAGGTCAATTCTATTTTTATTTGTGAAGAGCATGGAAAAGGAGGTAATAAATCAACTGAGATAACAACCCTTATTGAACAGGCCTATACAAAATAATCGTTTTTTCATTAATGATCTTGTGGAAGGTGAAAAGTGTATAAAACCATTTTACTGAAAATGGTGTATAACCAGCAATTACTATGAATTAGATGAAGCACATCAAGAGAAAATGAATCATCTCCACCATCAACAACAGAAACATATAAACAATTCCCAAATGCAAAGAAGAAAACAAACATTTTAATCGGCTTGAAATACCCATTATATTAAAAGTAGGCTAGATATGAACATGATGCAACAAATCTCCACTAAATAACATTTATCAGTGTAAGTAGCTTAATTACTTTCTCTTTTGAAACAGTCACGAAGCAGTTGCTGCCCTTATTCTTTCGTAAATAACTCACAATATTTCCATGAATTTTTTTATTGAGAATTGTTATAATGCTTTAAATGAAGAAAATTTATTTCTTAAGCTAAATGATGTATACACCATCGATAACGTTTTAACTCAGTCAGAGAGGCAGAATGTTACTTATTATTATACAGTAAATGAGAAAAGACATATACAGAAAAACATATACATCAATGTACAAACGTACATTAAGAGATGCATGCGAGAAAAAAATCAGGTGATTGTATTTAAAGAGAAAATATATGTTGACTAAATTACTATAATAAGAAGAGTTCCCTATTTGAGGGTCATTTCATCTGCATGAATAGATACGTAACTGCACGACAATCAAATTGTTGTTACTTTGATAATTCAGGAACGTAACCAGTGACTATTAATCATCATGGCATGGGGACATATGACTGGGCATGTAGATAAGAAGTAAGCTATGACTACATTTATTAATCCAAGCATGCACACCGTACTGACCTCCTAAAATACTGAGGAAACGTCAACGTGGAACGAGCACCCTCCATACATACGTTCCAGCTAGAGAACCCACACATTGGCCATTGCATCGTGTACACCGTTTAAATTACTTTTCTTATACCAACCAGTAGTAGCATTCTGCAGACCTCACAATGTGAGAGACATCTGGATGAATCCACGCATATTAGAAAGGCAAATCAATACGATTGCAAGGAGCCCGGTAACATACCATCTTTTCTATCCCAGTCCTGCTTTTCATGGTGACGTCAACATAATATACATTTACTATTTATGTAAATGACTGTATTTTGATGCCTCGTAATTTATCTTTACCAACTGCAATTGGAACAAGTTTGCCATTTCTGATATGGTTAAACAGAACATTATACACTAATATAAGTTACTAAAACGGGTAGCCATTAGTGTATTTTATGTTCATATGTGATTTTTGTTACATACATTGATTAGTTCTTATGAGATTTTATTTGCAAATTGAGAATGATTATTGTACAAGATATGTTTTTAAACCACTGACTCAAACAGGTAAGTTTAAATTGTTATGGCATGTTTGTCTTGTTCTTTTCTAAACTAAAATTAACTCAATCAAGGCGCTTACGTTTACTGAATAATGCCTTTGTAGGCATGCTTTAATCAATGTATGTAACATGCCCAACAAAAGTAGTACTGGTCGTAATAATAATATGATATTAATTATAATATAATATACCAAAACCTATTCCTTGGTTTTTCTGATGTTTGCGGAATTTGCGTTCCACGTCTACACGTAGTTGAGCTCTATTTTGATGTAAGACAGCGTAGATATGATAATATCAGTCTTACAAATCCTAAGGCGCACATGCAGATAAACGTAGATTAGTCATAATTGGTCCATGTACACAAATAGAGAGAGAAATAGAGAGAAATAAATCCAATTGAATATACAATGTTGTGCATTTGTTATCATATACATTGAAACAAAAGTATGGAAGAATTGAACAGAAGTTTTAGCTTTGCTTTTTAATAAAAAAAATAGAACGAAAAAAATCACACAATTGGCAATACAGTAAGTAGATTGTCCGTTTTGTTACGGTGGAGATAAGATGGATTGTGAAGTTATCTATTTTTAGTAAATAGCTTTTCTAATAGCAAGATAAATACTTGTATGCATCTAATTGACACATATCAACGTACTACACTTCTCGTTTGTCTAGACCGACAAAATGCAAATCCGGTGGCACAGCGATTGTAGATTTGTTTTGACGCAAAGCGCCCTAACTTAAAACTAAAATAAACACACCCTTTTCAAGATGTATTACTTCTTCGTGTCCGTGCTCAAGTATTTGGTTCGTTTAGAAACGTTGATTCTGAAAATGTATAAATCAGTTAATAAATATAACAATGCATGAAATTTCTTTTGCATATACAGTGTTATAGGAAACTATTCAACAAAACTGACATAAACATGTCTGCTACGCTACAACTGGCTTAACGAATATTTGAATTTGTTTATTCATTTATTTGTTTTTTTTGTGAGCTTACATTCCAGTGTATAATATTATTACCATAATAGCTTCCTAAGGCAGAAATGGATCCACAAAGTCCCGAGTAACCCTGGTTACATCCATACCCCCTGTAAACGTATCGAATAACTTATACAAAGGTTTATCCTCGGACCGAGGGTATATTAATGTCCACAGTTTAGACCAGGGTACCAATATCCCAAACGGTACCCAATGCATAGATCCGAAGTGAGTAGCTAGGATCCGCCCCTTTGGTGACTATTAGTACGAATCCCAAGCTTCCCATTAAAATGACTGAATCCTCACAGAATAAATGCATCATGTTAGATTCTCTTTCGCGTATGACCAATAACATTTCACTTAAATACCTTCCTGATCAAGCGAAACGTACCAGTAAAGTGTTGTACAAGAGTCTGAATTACTTTACGCAAGACTAAAACACGATATCAAAGTTCTGGAGTTAGATGATTCACGCAGAAGCGAGATCCTGGCCATCTCTGAAGAAGAACCAGCCCCCGCAACGGCTGCCCATTGAACTGACATAAGAAAAGTGTGAAGATACATACTGTTCATATAAAGCGGGGTATGATTTAATGTTTTGTGTTTGTTTTATGAACTACTTTTAATGTTTCAACTGTTTAATACCCTAAGATAATGGCAACTGTAATAGTACAAGTCATGCAGGTCACATTGGCGATCTGTACCGACTATTTACACAAATTGTGTGTTATTTTTTACAATTTGATTTAACATACATTAAAATGGCAAGCTTTTACTTGATCTGGATCCTCATACATCCATATTCCATTAAAATGTCTTTATATACACACTGTTCAAAAAGAAGATTCGGCAAAAACAAATTCTAAATTACGTAAATGGATATATTTGGATGAGATCAGGCCAAAGGTGTTAGTGAGCTGTAATCTTGCGATGACAGCTGCGGATGTTGTAAATAATAATCATATGATCATGTTAGCTGTTTATTTCACCTTTTCTCTTGACTTCACTGAATATAATTTGCATAAGCTATATTACTATTCATTTTTATAAATATTAATAATTATTTTCAGATGATTAAATTCACTTACATGACCATGCTGACATATAATATACTTGAATACTAACCTCATATAAGCTGGAATCTCAGACAGCAGTGCTAAAGACAAAAAAACGTATTTGACATGTTTGATTTGTATTTATGTCACTGGGAGGAGTTACGATTTGCAGTTATCAGAATTGTAACTTTGACACAGAAATAAGTAATATATTAAGATTTTCTTTGGCATTTCACTGAGTGGTGTAAGCAGCGTGTTTGAGACATATGCACCGATAGCATATAGTTTACTTATTAATGTGTATGATGCTGAAAAATATATAATATTGTTGCATTTTGTCACATGGCATTGCTCCTATGTGGTAGAGCTTATTAAGTCCCTACAGGATTTTAAACTATATAAGTACAGCACTGTTCCTGACCAATTGAGCAGCACAAGCTTACCTCAGCAATGACATGTGCCAAAGGGATCGAAACTAAAACCAGTGTCACTTAACCCTGTCGTGGATGCTAGACCAACAGAGAGTAGAAAAAGGAATCCAGTGGTTTGCCAGACAGATATAAACAAAAAGTATGAATTTAAAATACAAAGAATTTACCGACAGAAAAACGTATCAAGTGCTATCCAATCATAGTATATTCAGTGTTCATCCTTAACAAAAACATCTTGCAAAAGTTTGAGAAGACAACACTGTCCATATTTTGTTGGCCTTTGGAGAAAAAGATGTAGAAATAGAATGTGATAAAAGTTTATAAGTTTAAACTTTACGTATCAGATGTTCTATATGTACACTATGTTTTGCAATTTTATTAGTCAAAAGTATCGCAGTATCTGTCATTTGCCTATTTGCCGATGCAAATGGTGTAATCTTTATTATCCAATTCATTTATTTATTGTGCAATTTTAACACATTTGTCTACCATTACTGACATCTCATTCTTTAATATAACCTATTCAGTGCCGTACCTAAGTTTTTCATGGGGGTTGGGGTGCCAAACTTGTTATTGGATTAAGCGAAGTCTCGAGCCTTCTACGGGGGTCCGGGTGCATGCTCCCTCGGAAATATTTTTTTTCAAGGATGCAAAATGGTGCATTCTGGTGCTATATTCTTCATTGTTGATAACACTGCACCCTGAAATTCCTTGCCAGGATCAACTTGTCATAGATTTGATCAATGCAGAGGACCCCTCTGATAAATCCTTTCAAACGCAGAAGCAACTTCAGTTGATGATTTTGTCTTTAGCGGCTCTGCTTAATAATATCGACTCGCAACATCAATTAAAGTTAGCGCGTATTTGTAAACACCATCATGCGGCGGAAATAATATATCAGCTTGATGAACCTCATAAACGACGCTGACATCAAAATGCGAGAAGTTAATTTGTTTAGGCGGTGGTAGGTAAATGTGCAATATCACCTGTTTGGATAACCAATCCGCTGCAGTGGTATTTTTCACCTTTGCGGCACTAGCGAGTTTACTGATTGCTGATTTACCCCTCTAGTATCCTCTTGGAAAAATATAAATAGATTCCATAATGTTATTAATTACCATCACCCAACATCAATATACTTTTCATCGCCGATTTTATCAACCATGAAGCCAACTTTTCATTGAAGGATTTATCAGTGATAGAATTTAATGCATGAATTAATTTCACATCTGCGATATGTCTGTTTTGTAGATTACTGCTTTTATAAGCAACATCATGAGCATGACAAGCCTTATCAATTGCGTCTATTGGGTTTTCACCGGGTCGGGGTTGGTTTTTATCATCGAGTCTGATGTCAAGTCTGGTCCCGTGCCCACAATAACCATACCCTGGAAGATGTTTCTCTCCTGGATACTTAGCCCATGGTGTTCCTGGAAGTTTTACTAACTTGGTTGCAATATCACCTCCTCGTTTTTTTTTTTTTAACAAATCTAAATTTTTTGCTACCACATTGTACACACTTACCAGCAAGGGCTGATCTGTTATTGCCTGTTGTAATCATCGTCAAATCATTTGTGCTAGTACGCTTTTTATATATCACACAATATATTAGATCCATAATTGATTTATAATAACATGAATGTAAAATTGATTTTTTTGCGAGAAAAAAACGAGAACCCATTAAGCATCATGCAGCGCTACCAAATTCTATTCGCATGAATATAATCGGACCATCTTGAAGCGGCAAAACACAGTTGTTACTTAATTTGATAACGAGATGGATGAAAAGGAATAAGTTGTATTTAGTAGCCCCCAAGTGTAGCGATCAGCAATGTTACGAGTTGTTAAAGGATTTTATCGAGAAAGCAAAATCGGAAATCGATGAGGATATTATTGAGTTTATAACCGATATCGATGATATTGATATAAGCATTAACAATTTAATCGTATATGATGATGTGATGTTAGGCAATCAAAAGAATCCTGCTAGGATATTTTCCAGACGTAGGCATACAAATATCGATGTGATATATGTCACTCAACGATACACTCAAATACCAAAAGTGATCGGAGGTATTCTTGCTGTATTTAATGGAGTAGACACACATACGCTACGAACTATTTGGCAAACTTGGTGCGGAGGTGCTATGGATTATAATATATTTCGCAATTTCTTCAGTCAAACTCAAATGGATTTGTAACGATAAACTTGCATGACCCGAGATCAAGATATCGTATCGGACTTGATCAAATGTAAAAGATTTTCAATTCGTCTCCAAAACGCAATCAGCGTCGGGTCTATCTGGAGACAGAGTCTCAATATCTTTTTTTGTCTGCCTGAATTGGTTTCGGCTTGAAATCCTTTAGGATTTTGTTTGAAATAGTTTCCGTTTGCTTGAAATAGTTTCCGTCTGTCCACCCTCTCTGCTGCTTGAGCACATAAATATTACAAAGACCAATCTTGTGTATAATACAGGCCACTTTTTGTGAAATTTTATTGATTCAATGATCTGTAGTAAACATAAAACTAAACAATGCATTTTCAGCTTAGCATTACTATTTAGACGAAATCAATTGAGAAAACGTGCTAATGAATTTTTTTAACAATGCAACAAACTGCATTATACGTTTCTTGGTTTAAATGGCCTTACACAGAAATACAGCAATAGATCTTGATGCAATTATAGCAGCCAAAAATCGGCGAGGTGACGCGGGCAAAGTATATAGACGAGCCTGCATCAAAACAAGGAAAAGTATATTGTTGATAGGTTAAGAATAGGTAAAGTTATTTCATTTGACGTTCCAAAACGCTTCGATTAGGTCCAAGAGTATATGGATCGATATCATTTATCCGGGCGATGTAGAATGAACAGTTAACGGGACAAAGGCCTACATCTTAAGGATCATTATGGATAGCCCAAAAAATCATCTTATTTCGATACAGAAATGGTAGACACCATTTGGTTTGGGAACCTTGTAGATCATGGACGGAATGGCATCATTATTCGCCCAAGTAATGATGCTGTATCATGTATCTACCAAGGATGGATGAAGGAACTTTGTAGCAGATCACTGCAATGTCTGCATCCGATGTTGATATCTAGGAGCAGATAGATTACCTCATGACATTCCGACCGTGCATATGGCAGGTAGATGCATATTATTCCTGATGGTTTTGTATGTCACTCCAGAAAATTACAGTTCGTGCACAAGTCGCCAGGTGTGTGAAACCTACAATACGGAAATGAGAAGGGACCTCTAAAGACAGAATGATGATCAGTATGAGAGGGGAGGGTAATGTTACAAAGCTGAGACCCTTTACCTAACATTAAGTATGTCGTATTTGCATTTGATTTCCAGAGGTCTGATTCCTTATTGTGGTTGTCACTGAAAACTTGTCTGACCATCTAGTGAAAGCCCCATGTATGAAGATATGGGGTTTAACATAAATTATCACAGTTATCGCCCACAAAGCAAAGCGCACTTGTACGTTTTGTATCAAAATTTATAGATGAAATATGATGTCGCTTCGATACATATAGAACGGCCCTGGATTATTACCTTTCCTTAAAGGGGTATGTGTGCAGGTATATGAGCTATGGGGTATGAGTCAGGTGGGACATGCTGTGATCTGTGTAGTAAATTAATTATGAATTCTTATATAGGTATACATAAGTTTAGCATGATCATAGATCGTAGTAACAAAGATCCATACCGGATTAACGCTGCACTGTGTGCATGTTACATCGCTGTTCGCAGACAGTGTTAAAAATTAACAACAAGCATCTTCAAACTGTCTGAATCGCGTATGCAACAATGATTGATCAAATGTACATCATTTCTGCTGCGTCCGTAAAAATCTGTGTCAAACATGACTTATAAACACGTCAACAATTGCTGTAAAATGCATCAGGAAATAAAGACTATTTCGTTTCTAAATTATTCATGGCAAATATCAATTCCTGTCATGCCTTTTTTGTATAATGTAAACTTCTAAATTTAAATATAACCCACGTAGCTGGCTATGGAGACAAAACCATTTAATTCGGCTCTAACTCCAGCTAGATGTTTGAATATTAGTCTAATTATGTGATTTTGGTGATTTTTATATCGGTGTTGGGTGATGTGCGTAAGAAGATGTCTGCTTTGTATATGATGGCCTTTTCTCCTAAGAAGGAAAATAAAATCAAGCGTTGCGAAGTGGACAAACCTTTGGGCACTTGTCTCAATTATTTTCCTTTGTATGGATACGACAATATTCTTGCTTACACCAGGCTGGAGGTAACATTAGCAAATGTGCAGGTATCATGCTCTGACATGTCAAACCTTAAATTTGTCCATATAACAGTATTTTGACTTTTAAGGAGATTTGTGAATTCATGATATCTTCAGCAATAGGAGACAAACTGCAAACACAACATAAACTAAATGTCAAAGCAACTGATTATACGGCATAGAACAATATTAACTCAGAAGTGTAATTGATTATGTTAACTGTCATGGTAACATCGTGGTGCCACTATAATGTTGCGCAAAATATTTATTATAGGGCTATCTTACATAGTTTGAAATACAATGTTTCAGACTTTGAAATTTTATATATTCCACATACACAGAAAAATATAGCATTTGAAGTGTTGTTTAAAGGCTTGTTGAGATATTAAAAGAATAGGAATACATACTTATAAATTTAAATTATAATTAAAATTTCAGACTTGTTATAAACTAGTAAGGTATACGAATGGTATATGTATATGACAGATTGATTTGCCCATAGTGTATGAATAACTATAATCATTCAGGATTTAACATATGATGCACTCTCTGAAGATCGTGATCAAACGATGTGGCTTAACATAATAGTGCATAGGTTTCCGAGTACAGAAACAACTCGGTATAATTGAAAACTGAGGAATTTATATTAAAACACAAACATACATGTGCATGGGTACTTTGGTACTTTTAAAATGTGAAAGTGACACACGAAATAAAAGGAAACGACGCGATGAATATCATGGTTATTAATCATAAACTACAAAACAGAGATAACTAGGAAAAATATCAAATTGCAATCTCATACATATATGCAGAGCCAGTTGAAGTTTGTAAGCCAGAAGTTCCTTTCTATTGCATCCAATCCTTTGCTTATCACAGCTGGGTCATAACAACAAGTTGTCACAATTGACAGACATCAGTAACAGGAAGCATCTAATAATAACATTCTTATACAAAAACAATCCCAACTCACAGCATGCAATTATCCAACAACACTAATGTACCCTTCGTTTGTGGCTACTCAAACACCAGTTAAAAAAAACAAACAATATACACACTCTGCCGTGGAATGGTAATGTCACCCTACAACCTCGCAACAAAGTTTTTTCAGATTGTACTGTAATAGTCTGCAACGTTTCGAGTTCCCATACATGTCATATACATCGTAAGCATATCATTAACATATTGTATAGTTCAAACATTTTATTAAACAACATGTTATGAACCTCCAGCATAACAAAGTAAATGAGATTCCTAAATGGGTCAACAATTTTGTACAGCCATCGTCTCATACATACGAAACACATGCAAAACATAGCAGAATTGGAGAAGGTTCCATTACCTCTTTTTACTTCCTATTGATGTTTCTGACTTCAGTCTAGCAAGCGTTGCTTCTCAATGCACATGGACGTGTTATCATTGTATTTGAAATGCTTCGGATTCAATATTTGTGCTATTAAGACACATTTAATATTAAACATTATCCGTGTATGTTCAGTAAAATTATTAAATGCACAAAATTATTATCGCTTTTTACGTTTCGCAAAACTATTTAAAAGTTGTTTTAAGAAAGATGCCGATGTATCTGCAATTGTGAGGTATGGTAACATTATTTTGCTAACCAATTTTCACCTTTTACATTATACGTGATTTGTAATCGATAGAAAACCAGTTTGTTTAAATAATTGACAAATTATTGAAAAACGCATACTGAATTGTGTATCTCTTGGAGCCAAACATTCACGTACGTCTGTAGAAGTAATTTAAAAACCACATATACAACAGAATATGATGCAGGCTAACACTATCTACAATGCCATTATAAACAACAGTTAGCCCATATCAACTCGTCGAGTTATGACCGTTTGACCACCTTTTCATATTACATTACAGACTGTATACATTCGGCAAGACTTATACAGGTCTTCTCCACGCTAGGTTAATAATGTCTGATCTCATAAACAAACATTGACTCCTCAAGGTGTTTCTTTGTAATTTTGTTAATTAGTTACGAATATCTTTTTTAGAAAATTGTTTTATTTTGTAACTGATCATGAGAGACTTACATTCAACACTCATATTAATGGTGAGTCATGTAATGCAGGCTTACTAGTTTTGCTTACCAATGCACCAATCGCACAATACTAGCTGATATTATAGCTGGTTATGATGCGAAAATTATTTTAAACTATAACCAAAGTTAATTATTGTATTATGCTTTCTTAAAGTTACAGAATGCAAACTGAAAATGTACTGGGCTCAAAACTAATCGTATCCTATATCTTTCGTAGATTTAACTAAAATATTAAAATAAAATAAGGTAGGCTAACATGATTGATGCACTGATAACATTACCAATATATGTAAAAACAAAAGCAGAAGGTGTGTGACATATATGTGTCACCTTGATTCACATATACGCAAGCAAACCCATACAGATTTATTAAAACAATCACTAAAACCTCCAAATGCAAATAAACTTTTTAAGTACATTAGGAATAATGTATTCCCATATATAGCTTGCTGTTGAAATATAAAAAGCACTATGCTGTATGAATGCTAATTAATGAAGCAAATGAAACGTGTATGTTAGAAACCCTGACATTTCCTTATTGAGAAAAAAAAAAGTTTTAACTGGCTGGGACTTTTCGGCTTCCTGCTGGGACATGGATGTATGTGGAAATGTGACATAACTAATGATGGGAAAACAATGAATAATGACATTTTAAAGACTTTACGGAGAAAGGTTTCATAAGATCAAGAGTGAAATGACCTCCAATAACTATATAAGGCTGACAATTTAGTAGAATATTATACGATTTCCAGCTCTCGACAAACATAATCGATCGACAAACAGGTACACTCGTCTTATCTCTGTCTCTCAGCTTCTATGTCAGTCTATCTCTCCGTCTTTCTCTCTGTCTCTCTTTGTATCTCCGTCTCTGTCTTTTTTATATCTGTGCAGGATGAACTAAATTACACCTGACAGTACAATGTACAAACTGTTTTACGTATAGGTAAATCTATACAGTGCAAAATCAGAATAACTTGTGTGTGTGTGTGTGTGTGTGTTTGTCAAAGAGAGAATGAGAAAGAGGGAGATGAATTCAATATTGGCAATTTCATGTCATACAGTATGTATATACTGAAAATAACAGCTAAATATACCTTGCAAACAAAATTATCTTGATATTCTTAACGAGGCTTTTATGTATATATTTGAAATATAATAAAAACATATTAGTTTAAAAGACAAAAGTGCGAATGTTTCCGGTTCGTGTATTTTCAAAACTTGATATAATCTGGAAGTAATATTTTTCGGTCCTCATGCTATAATAAACAATTTTTGCAAGTGTAGATATTAATGATCATGATTTAATTTTGCTTGGCTTTCTATATATATATATATATATATATATATATATATATATATATATATATATATATATATATATATATATGTATATATATATAATTATGTATATATATATATATATATATATATATATATATATATATATATATATATATATGTATATATATATATATATATATATATGTGTGTGTGTGTGTGTGTGTGTGTTTTCAAATGATAATACGATATTATTTGATAAAACAATGTTCAGCTAAGTATAAATGGCAGACATCCAAGCAAAACAATCATCTCCATTTAAGATGATTAGAAATGAACTGATTTCGTTATATATTAAACTTTATGATATAACATATTTTAAGCGAATCAAAGGTTTTCTATTTTTTTATTGAAATATCCTTTGGAATGGCTTCTAAAGCAATCTTGACACCACCATTATTAAGTTCGGCCCAAAAGTGAAATCAATAATTATGAGACAGACGTTTATCAGCCATACCTTCTTCCTTGTTGTTTCTGAAGAAAATAATGTTGTTTTTATTTACAGCCCCTTGATTAAAATGAAGACGGTAGCCGTTCTTTTACTGCTCTTGTTTGCTGTTGCTATAGCAACACCTAGCAACTATGGAGGAGGATATTCTCACGGTGGCAGTGGATACTCACGTGGTGGCTATAGCCGAGGCAGACCCGGTTATTCTGGTTACAGTAGAAGTGGATACAGTGGACATCGTAGACCTGGATACAGTGGATATAGTAGACACTATTAGTAACGTAGCGAATACAGAGATTACTTTATGGATAATACCATAATCTGGTATGTGATTCTTCAAATATATTTCGTCTTGCAATAAAAATAAGGGTATATTTTCTAGATTCATGAAACGCTTTCAGATCAATTGCCGTACTAAAGTAATTCATACACTGGATATTAATCAATATCATTATTTATAACTTGCTTGACAGTCTATACAAAATTGCAGTTTTTAAAGTTTCTACTTGACAAGCGTTTGGATGTCAGGCAATTAACAGAATATGATATCATATAAGCCAAAAACGAAAACAAACTTTAAAAATATATTTGATTCAGCATCGCAAATGTCATTTTTGTTTTGTAGTATCTATCAAAACACTAGACATAAGTACTGTCAACCTAGAAACTATTTGGCGATTGTACCGGTTGCATCTCTAGTGATGTTTGCCACATAACTAACTCGAACAATATGTAACTTTGTGTTTTTAATCGTTTGAATTGTTTTTTGTTTTTTTTGATGGTTTAACGCCATTTTTCAGCACAATATAGGCTATACAAGGCGGCCAGTATTACACAAGCTATTGTTTGGCATGTATTATAATTTAATTTAGGTATGATAATAGGAAACATATCCCAGTAACCAGTGAACATATACAGTTTATATATATATATATATATATATATATATATATATATATATATATATATATATATATATATATATAATTCTTAACAATGAAATGTATAATAAACATATTAAATTGTCTAAAATATCGTGTCTGTATGGAAAGCATAACAGTAAGATCATAATGTAGGGAACTGTGACGGTTTATCATTTGTCATAACGTAATTGTTTATATACCCCAAATTCGTTTCTAGAAAAAGGTATGGCCTCAGTTGAAACGGCAATCACAGACGTCAGTAGTAGGTGTTATATCTTTCAATGATATTATTACCTAAATAATATATATATATATATATATATATATATATATATATATATATATATATATATATATATATATATATATATATATATAGATATATATATATATATATATATATATATATATAGAGAGAGAGAGAGAGAGAGAGAGAGAGAGAGAGAGAGAGAGAGAGAGAGAGAAAGAGAGAGAGATTCTCCTCAATATTATCAAAATGTAATTTAAACAATTACATAAACAAAATATAATAATATAATATTATTAGTTTTCGCTTTTCATTTACAGGTCATGGACACAAAAATAAACAATCAGCCTATTATGACGCGCTACCTATCATGTTGTCACAAGACAATTTGTATAATCATCCAAACTGAGTGTACTATTAAAGAACTTGATGCAGAAAATGCAATGTTGACTCATTTCTCCTTGCCGACCTAACTACATACTTAAGCACTTAAAACATTAATATCTCTATATATTTGCTGTCTTTTGAAACGATATTTTATATAAAGTTTTAATGTTTTCATATTTATCATATTTCACCGTCAATTCTCTTTCTGTTCTTCAGCAACTAGTCGTTCATTCCTGCATACATGCAAGTATCCGTTTAAATAATGACAGTGAAATTTAATATTTACTATAACTTACTAAACACGCTGAAAGTAAAGTAGCAAATGAATGCATTGATTTTCGGCGATACGCAGCTTTTAAACATGTGAAAGAGTTATCAACTAGATAGTAAATATTTTCGCAGAGTCTGGTATGATTTCACGATGTTAATCGTAAATCTGAAAGCTTTGCCCTAAATGTTTATATTACACAAACTATTAAGTCACCAATAATGTATGCTGAAAGAAACATTCACCTTACAATTGAATATTCAGCCTAATATTTGCATATTGTCTAAAAAGAATTATACTAGATCATATTTTATATTCGTGGTTGCTGACAATTCTTCTTCGTTTCCATTTCTACTATAGATGGAGGGTGTATAAAATGTTCTGATTATTTGAGGTGAATAGATTAAAGGATTATCTGGGACTTATATTAAAATTATCTGACGAATGAGACAGTGTGAACATTCGATCTGCATATAGCAGGACAACAAAACAAACGACGCTTGCTAAACACGTTAAGGAGAAACTGTAATACTTATTTTGTCTAAGAACTAAGCTGAATACGACTACGACCACTAAGGAGATTGATTAGGCGAACATAATATTCGATTTAGAAGAGGTAATACGTTGCAGAATTGAATGCAAAATGGCCGATCATGTATTTAGCTGAAGTGTTTTGATAGTAGTTAGATATAACTACAATTAAAATTAAATGTTTTAGATCTTAATAAAGTGCCTTTCTCGTCCAGTACAATGTTCTAGTTAGCTGGCCTCCTCTTCATGTTCTCCAATTAGCAATCATTTTCTTTGACCCTAGACGACTTTTGTGTTTATAAAGTTGACTTTTTATCAATGAAAACAAAATTAGTTTAATAACAAGAATTGTTAGCCGCCTAACGTTTTCAGAACGAAGAGAAATATAAAAATTAAATGTGTAATTTAGCATTGCCTTCCTTGATATCTAAAGGAAAACAAGCAAACACTGAACCTCTATTAATGATTCCACATATGAACAAAAGCTCGACTCATTTCGTCTTTGATATCATCAAACAGTCCCAGTATAACGCAACACTGAAGAATTTGCTAAACAAGTCCTAAGTTTATATATATATATATATATATATATATATATATATATATATATATATATATATATATATATATATATATATATTTATATATGGGGGTGACGGGTGAGTCAACTCTGAATGTCGTATTTCCTTTCTAACATAACCAATGAAAGTCTACATAATACATACTCTTTTATAAAAGAAAAGTGTAAAGAAATTTCAGAGATCATCTATTTTTTTTATCAATCATGAATGATTATGATAATAAAGCTACCTATTTTTCAGACAAAAATATTTATACTCATCAAAGCACCAATGTAGAAGACTTTCTAAAATGTGTGGTGAACATGTTTTCCTTTACCCATATTAAAATTGGATGAAGAAGAATCAAACCTATATGTGCGGTTTTCTTTTGGTAATATTTTAAATTAATATTGGTAATAATTTAAATGTTTGTGTTTTATTTATGTTTCTCGTTTCTTTATGTATTCAATATGAGATATCTGGTCCTAAATTAGAAATGTACACCTGGTTTGTATCTCCTATATCAAATATATGTTTGATATTATTTAAATACTTTATGTATTGATTTGCATTAAACTGAGAAAAAGTAACTCCTTTTGTCTAACGAAAACATTGTAATCCAACGTTTTTGGTAGATAACAGTAATACGAAGAGATATTTGATCTTATTACATAATTTTCAAAAGACAGCGATATAGAAATATGTGAAACTGACCATATTTATGTCAGGTCTTGCTCGTTATCACCTGCATAATGCAATATAGTCTGTAACATACGAGGACGTATGGTATTGTATTACTTAAACGAACAGGATGTCGTCTTTAAAAACTTGAGGAAAGTCAAGAAATTTGTTTTCAGATATTTTAAGATTTACAATATATTTCCTGCATTTATATACCGGTATATAGATCGTTTACGACATGTCATTGTGCATTGTGCGAAGTAATGCTAATTATGAGACAAAATATCTGATAGCTCCTCCATTCGCCATCAGCAATTATATAAGCAGATGCCATGCATGATTGATTGATACACCAGAGGGGTAATTATAATCGTTGTTATTATCCATACTATGCAGTTACTGTTCTCGTTGCAAGAGTGCTTTAAAGCAAGTGATTGACATATTACTGCATCATTCGTGTAATTGAGACAAAATGTTGTCTCAGTGCATTTATAGTCCAATGATCTTACCGACGAAATATGATCTGACGCTTAAAGATAACGAGGAACGCCTCTTGATGTATTACATCCCAAGGACAAATGTGTCGTGAGATAGAAATATTGTTGTGGAAAAGGTTTGTTTTGGTTATGGAAGGAACATACTCTCTAGTTTGTATTTTCTGGCAGTTTTGTTACATGTCAGTTGTATTTTGGGGCAGTCAATAAACGAGCTAAACTGAAAATCACTGCTACCACTACTACTACTACTACTACTACTACTACTACTACTACTACTAATACTACTACTACTACTACTACTAATAATAATAATAATAATAAAACGTATGTCTTAAAATGGCCAATTCATTCTTTGCTGAAAGAGCAAATCTATTTATGTATTAGGAAGCATCAGCTTCATTAGTATATTAAAACAAAGATGTCAGCAATGTGACAATGAATATGCCCGTCTCTTTTATAACACAATATATTATGGGCTCTTTGAATAGGAATGACCAATAAAAAATGAATTGGTGTTAGCACAGTCATGTTTGATTTCCCTCGAAATAATTCAATCGCACGAGTCGTCTTTCCTGACCCACCACAGCCGATTAAGTAACTGGTTTTATATCTGCATATCGGATCGGATATCGAAGGTGCATTAGATAGTTCTGATATCTGATTTTTTCAAGTAATTGTTATCAATTGTAATAGATTTGGAGTAAACACGCAGTATTTTTTTTTTTATTCCCCATGATCCCCAACTCTCGTCTGAATTAGTGAATTCAGCCACTGCTTCTTTATGTTGTACCTCTATATAAAATGAATCAGTGGCTACTCTAACTGTGGTGTCAGGAAATCTATTTATCATCAAAAGTAAATTAATAGAAGCATAAGCCAGCATAGACGACCTTAAGTACGTATATTGAGGATTTTCTCCATCTGTGTAAGTAACAATTGTACCTAATTTGGTTCCATCGGATAAGAAAGCGTCTTTACGATTTACATATATGCCCCTAGATGTTACATATGAGATTATAAAATCGTATTCAGCATCATCTATAATCAACCGCGAAGAATATGGTTTGTGGTCTTATTTTCCACCTTGTGTGAATTTACTAATTGTTTTTCTACCGAGATCTTTTGCGTGTTTATTTCTAACTTCAAAGATTTCTTTAGACCTTTTCATGATATATTCTTCGTCGAGATCGGGGAATTGTATTTTGTTTTCGCTGATTATCCTATGTAGACTATCGGGTTGTGGTAACCATAATTCAGTTTGTTTTCGATATGATATAATTGATTCACTGACAATCAGCGATATCAGCATTTTAGAATCAATCATATACTGTAATAACACTATTGGCATCCAGTGTTTTTCAAAGATTGTCTACCAAACCAAACATAACAACAAGGATGAAGTCCTTTATCCAATTCAAATGATATCACACTAGCGAATTAGGTTAAATCAAAATCGGGCAGTGGTCCATTAATGGCAATACGGGTCATCTCATGTGTGGGATTCCCAGATCGTTTAAAATACTCTCCGTACCCAAGAAAACTTCCTGGATAACACGCAATCATATCAACTGAGATAATACTTTTGGGGTCGTATTTTGTATTCCATAATCCACTATGGCCATAATCAACACAATTGTCTTGGATATCCGAGAGAAATTCTGCTCTTGTTGGTTTACATAGATTTCTCTTTCTCGTAAAATGAGTTGCAACTGACGGTATTGTAAAACAGTTTGTTAGTAATTGTTCGTCGTGTTCCGTTGAAAAACCACAACCTAGTTTTTTCATCTCATTGTGGAGGGCTTCAGTACGATATATTTCGCCATAGGGTTTTACAAATTGATCGAATTTACCCTCTTCGTCTTAAAAACTCTGAAATAATCACACTGACACAGGATCGTTTTTATTTGACTGAGAAATAAAATCAAATCAATATCCCGTGTAATATTTTACTGTTCTGTCCCGAGGAAATATTGTTACAGCGGATGTCCAAGCGTGTGCATCATGGTCAATAATGTTGATTGGAGATCCTCTCGATTTATATTTCGAGCTGTATAATATCTAGCCTGTTATTGTCTCTACGGATATTGGGAAGTTTAGTATCCGATCTAACATGGCCACATTTTGAATTGTTGCTCCGTTCTCCTTCATTGTTAATCCCCATTCATTTATTGTTTTGCGTCATAGATCCGTCAATTTGTTTCCACGCAACGCATTTGTAAAATGCTCTATTATTCGTTCTGCTATACAATTCAACGACGAATATTTCATGGGTTTTAATATTTTTCAATATTCGGTTTATCATTTATCGGATAGATCCCATAAACAACCGCGGTTACAGGATAGGATCTCTCGTAATACAGTTTGTCAATCACAGTCTGAATTCCTGGTTTGGAATCCTGACTCACAGTGACAGTTCTATTTTTTTCAGGATGGGGTTTCACTCTAAAATAATACTTTTTCTTGTCAAGATGTGAGATTATCACTGCTGCTCTTATAACGTTCATGGTAGCATCAACACCACCATCAATTCGAAATGTTGACCAACAGTGAAATGCTCCATCGCGCTTAAATGCATCACGGATTCTACCTATCATGCTCCTATCACTTATTAGACCCTTTGGTACATCAGTTTAGACCCTATCGAGATTGAATTTAGCATTTTTCCAATGAGTAATTTTCGATAATCATTAGACCAAATAATTAATTAGACAAATAATATTATAGTATATAAATGAACCAAGAATTTCTACCACATCCCGTGATTACCAGTTATGAAGCATCTCGTGACGGTATTGTCAGACACCGCAGACTGAATAAACCATTAGGGTCGCACAATGGTATCGGGTATTTGATGTTTACTGTTGGAAAGAAAAGGTATCTCAACCACCGTATAATATATGAATGTTACAATGGATTGATCAAAGATGGTTTTGTAGTTGATCGTATGGATTCTAGTCCTAAGAACAATTCTTTATCGAATCTACGAGCTATAACAGAAAGTGAAAACATCAGACGAGGAGGGACTGGAAAGCACTCGAAAAATGCGAAATCTGTAAAATCATTTAATACAGAAAAAAACGAAGAAAGAGTATTTCAATAAATATATGAAGCTGGAAAGTATTTCGATATTTGAAAACCTTCGGTACGAAAAGTAACAGAACGAATATATCAATCAGCGATTTCCAAGAGAACCGGAAATAGAATTCGATTACATCTGAATTATTATATATAACACCAAGGGGAATAACTCGTGTGGGCTTGTGTATGTAGTTTTGAAACAACGATAACTCCATTTTTGTAGTCATGGATCTCAATGGGATTTTTCGGCGACTGAATGGCTTTTTTTGTGGTTTACATACACATATATCGTATTCAAAATTATACACTTGTAGATAATGAACACTAGTGTATTCCATACACGGCTGGGATCTCGTCCTGGGGCCCATCGTTCGAATCTCGTGGCAGGCATTATTGTCGACGGTACCGATCGGAAGGTTTTTCTATATAATAATTGGGGCTTTAAGCCATTAGAAATTCAAACCGTGAAACCACCATATGTCACTCACCGTCACACGGTGTGAATGTGTTTTTGCATTCAAACCGGATGATTTTGCTGGGATATGGTGGTTTCAGTTTGAATGTAGAACAGCCCGTGTGTGTATGTGCTGTGTGTCCACCAATAATCCATTGTTATATGTTGTATTGTCTTGTGCTGTTCTCTTAGTATATATCATTGTTAATACCATATTATTTCATTGCAAATACCATTATGTAAATACCGTATCATTTAATTGTAAATACCATTATGTAAATACTTGTATATGTATATATCTATATATCTATATGTAAATGTGACGTCCATTCACCAAGCATACCTTCTTGGAGTTATTAGACGAGTTAGATCCCCTCTCGGAGACTATCCTTCGTGGTACCTCTGGGCTCTCAGATGTGAATAACACCTGAGGGGTTCCAATGGAGATGTGTTGTCTTATATATGTAACCTCTGGGCCTCTCAGAAGTGAATAACACCTGAGGGGTTCCAAATGGAGTTTTATATGTATAACACCTTAGAGCGAATGGAGTTCATCATATCATATCATATCATAACTTGCATAATATATCTAGGCGCAATAAGATGTGAATAACACCTTAAAGCGAATGGAGTTCATCATATCATATATAATCATATATAATGATATATAATCATATTACATATAATCATTTCTTATATAATCATATCAAAACTTGCATAATATCTTTAGGCACAATAAGATGTGAATAACACCTTAGAGCGAATGGAGTTCATCATATCATACGAAAACTGGTAAAAAAATGACCCCTATTTTTATTTCATATTAAACATATAATATATCATAGAATGAATTTCGAAAATATGAAGGTCATTATTAACGAGATTTCAAATTTGAAAAGTCAAACGAATTAAATTGTCAGATATTAGATTGTGATCGGATTCTTTCTGATTTTCAAGATATTGATGATAGCGCTCGGAATAATAAATATGTGTTACCGAAATCCTATTCTTTATAAAGAGAATTCAACACGCTGTAAATGATTCATTTGCATTTTGTAACGACATCAACAAATTTATCCCACTGTTCATTGATGTCGAAAAGGTCAGAAATGAATTTGGCAAACAATATGAAATCAAACGCACAATAAACTCGAAAATCAAAACAATAAGAGAATAAATCATCAGACAAAATGAAAATCCCCCTTTGGTTACCTCAACAGAGTGAAAAATCTCTGATGCCCAACCCGTTGCAGGTGAGTAATCCGCATACAATAAAAAGCCCCATTGACAAATAATTATATAGACAGGTATGCGCTTACTCGCATAGAACGAATTTGTATGAGTTGAAATTCTATAGACAGATAATATAGTGTAATTTTTTTTTGCGTGTACGCGAAAGTAATGAACACGCTGTGAAGTTCAAAAGAATTCTGGGTGGGTGAGTTTTCACTTACAATTTAGATCGCATATTATAGTTATAATGGTAGGTGAAGCCCTAACAACTAAATTAGCACGCGAACGATTAACTGAGATTAAGAAATTTATTGCGATTAGTGATTGCTTTCGAAATAAGCTCCAAACGAGACAAGAATTTCAAACCGATTTTACAAAGAGCACTGAACAATTATTCAAACCAATAACCAATGCAACGGGGAATGTCGTATCGACCACTCAAAAAGCCATATGGGGAGATATTCCTGAGGAACAACGAGGGCAATAACCATACCTTCTTCCTGTACTTGAAAAAACAGCAAAGTGATCCAAGCAAACAAAGTAATCTTTAAAAACACTTCCTGGTTATATATTTGCCGCTGCACGACTTCATGAAAAACGAGAACAAGAACAACGTGAACGACGTGAACAAGAACAACGTGAACAACGAGAACAAGAACAACGAGAACGACTTAAACAACGACTAGGTGACATTATTAAAGAAGATGATGAACAACAACAACAACAACAACAAATTGAAGTAAAAGAAGAAATTTCGAGAGAGAGAATATATCTGCCTGAAAATATATTTACGAAAGAAGCGATGAATAAATTAAAACATTCCACGGATGATGAATTAGCAAATTTTGCTGCTAATTCATTTTCACAAAAGACGAGGGAGCAATAATAAAAGATGGAGCTGAAGATACTATAAAAAACGCGGACATCTGGTATAAAAGAATCTATTTGGCAAAACACACTGGAATTAGAACCTCAAAAGATGGTAATAATTTAATGCGTACATGAATAAAATAGAAAAAATAAGGAGTGTTCAACCACTATATGATCGAAAAGAAGATGATGCACAAGGTACAACTGGCATCACTAAAAAACAAATCGAAATGGATTTTCTCAAAGTGGAAATCCAAGGGGGTTTCAGGTAGTGGTCTAGTCAGTTGTCCTAATATTATTCTCGGGGATATTTCACGATAAGAAGTTCTCGTAGGAGGGAAACGAGCTGGAAATAACTCACCGGAAATAATTAATGAGGCCGCTGATATCTGTAGACGACAATTTGAGGGTGGTATCATGGATATTGGTATATTTCGAGAGTTTATTGATGAACTAGTAGACAGTTACCACAGTGATTAAGTCACCACATTAGATAAATGTCATTTAAATAAGATGATCATACACTACAACCACAACAAACCAACCATGGTCTATGTAGTAAATTCACGACTTCCTGTTTATAGTGCGTACTATGGAGATGGTCTCGGAAATACCATTGCAGGGCTATTTGCAAGAATCGCTCCAAAAATAGCACCAATCGCAAAACAGTTATAAATGAAAAGTATTGATGTTATTCGTGATAAGGGTATTAGCGCTGTTGGTGATGTTGCCGGGAAAGCATTTTCCGCGGCTAAAGAAAAACTACTAGCGTTAGTTCGGCGAAAAAAGAAAACACCGATGACTTCGTCATCAGTGATAAAATCACTAGAGAAACTACCATCTACGGAAATTATGCCCCCGAATATTAGCAAAATAATTAACAACGCAGTGGATCAGAATATAGCATCACGGATAAATGAAGGATATGACACTCAGGGAAATATTACTGCAATTATAATAACGGGAAGTGGTTTGAAATCGCGAGCGAGATCGCGATTTAGATCAAGAAATATATAATAATATGTTCAAATCGTCTCCTGATACAGCGTTCGATATGGACGCCCCAGTGCCCAAGAATGAATCTGTATGCGATTATCAATTCTATTCCTATAATGCAGTACAACCGGATTTTCGATCAAGAATCGAACTTCAGGTCCAGGATACCAGCAAATACTTTCTACCCGTTGAAGCTTGTATCGAAGTAGAAGGAGAACTCGTAATACATGTTGCAGCTGATACACCATATGCAAATGACTCAAATATCCGAGTTGGCTTTGTCAAAAATGGTATCATGGCGCTATTCAGAGTGCTAGATATATGATTGATGGAAGAGAAATCGAATCTATAGAGCGTGAGGTTGATGTTGCCACAACAATAGTGGGGTTGGCAAGATATTCTGATGATTATACAAGATCGGCAGGTCCGTCTATGATGTTCTCTAAGGAGCTCACTGATCACGCTGAACACATTCCATATGTTAACCTGCTAACACCAGAGCTACTGCAGTTGATCCACAACCAGATGATGTTGAACACGAGGATAGACCAGCTGGTAACTTTGATGTTATAAAAAGTACTTATCCTAATCACAACTTGGCGTTTGCAACACGTGTAGCAATGTTGCAAGGACAGTGTCCACAATTTTCATGCGCGATTCCACTGCATCATATTTTCGGATTTTGCAGAAATGTTAGAAACGTTATCTATGGAGCGAAGCATACAGTAGTACTCTTGCGAAAGGGTAGTGATACTGATGCAATCTGGCGTGGTGCTGGTGTTGCTGCTGGTAAAGTCATTATATCAAAAATATCATTGTGGGTGCCAGTAATGACTCCATCAATCACCATGGAAGAAAGATTACTATCATTTATGGATCAGGGAGGAAAATCACTGCTAAGTTGGCTAACAACAACAACGGATACCATGTACTCTAATATTGATGGTACACTTACATGGCACCTGGCATCAAAACAAGGTGTTTCAGCTCCGCGTCATATATTTATTACGTTACAGTATAAGGCGCGATTAAACTCTCAGGAACGGAGTAATATGATATTTGATTAGGTGTTAATGAAGTTTCATTGAGAATAAACGGCCAACAGGAACCATCCGAGGATATACTACTTGATTACGGAACCAACCAAATAGCACGATCGTTTGTTGACATTTATTGGACGCGATAACAATGTGGATACTGGTCTGCAAAAATCACAATTTGATTTTAAAAATCGATATCCCATCTATTACTTCTCGCTGGAATATCTTGACTTAACAAGACAATCCGTACCTGACATACACTTCAGAGCTCGTGTAACTCGTCCGGTTGTAGGTGGTGTTGTCACTATCCCGAATTACAGAGCAGTTGCTGTCATACTCAGTGACAAGTCAATGCTACTCGATGGTGCTGGTGGACGAATGAGAGTAATTGATGCACAAGTGGAAAATATGTAATGTAACAATTAGATCAATCTGTTATTAAATAAAATGTCATATAGTTATGTTAGTGTTACGTTAACTCCTGGTCAAATTTAAAATTTGCAATCGAAATCAGCTAAAAAATGTGGAAGCACAATATCGCTGAAGCACAACCAGATGTTTCGTGGTCAGAATAAACTAATTGACGGCTCGTCAGATAAAACACTTCAATGATGCCAGCAAAGATGAAAAAGGTGTTCAGGTCAATCTCTCTGCGGCCGCAATTAAAAACATGATAAAATCAGATGGTATATTCCCACTTTTCGCAGCGTAACCAGCTTTGATTGCGGCAGCGGCCCCAGCGGTTGCAAAGACCTCCGCGCTAGGAGCCGTTGGTACAGCGGCAGGGATGACACTAAAGAAAGCTACCGGACAGGGATACAAAAAAAAGGAAAGGGTCTAAGACTACCCGGAACTCCGTATTCATAGTACTACGGAAACGGCCTGAAACTAGGAACAGTTTACTAACAATAGTTCCCATCACAAAGTTTGATTTACTCGATGCTGCTAACAAAACTAGCGATAAAAAAAACCTTTAGAGGTGCCTTTATGAGAGGTCAATTACCAGAACAACCAAACAACGCTGAAACCGGTATCATTAATCTCGATAACAGCACCGGACCTGGAACTCACTGGGTTGCATACACGATTGATCCGCGTGTGATTGTTTATTTCGATTCATATGGGTTAGCACCGCCTAAAGAATTTATGCGTTATATAAAACCGCTTAAAAACTATCTGGTAATCCACGCTACCAACACAGAAAATGAATGACCCACCAATATGCGGCATAGAAGTATTAAATGTACTCAACGCTATTTCATCATCGGGAAAACCACCCCATAAAACAGTAAATGAATAGACGAGTAATCACTTTTTAGAGAGAAATTATATAAAATAACATGATTGATATTTGGGGGAGATCTTTATCAAGCCTAAAGAAAACCTCCGCTAAAATATCTACAACCGGTGATGTAAGAAAATAATCGAACATGAAATATCCGAGATATTAAACCTCGCAAGTGTTGATCCAAATGAAATAGTTGTATTTCAAGATCGTCAGGGTTAATTGAAGACTAATAATGTTTCCCTTGATGATATTTTGACAAAACAGCGCGAAGCAGTAGAAAACACCATCGCGTTGCTTTCCGATCAGGGTAAACTCAAACCGCGCGTCCTCATTTCAACTATTGTGGAATCCCAACAAAAATTGAATGACCATATAACAAAATTTGAACATTTACAACAGAGTATAATTGATAATATCGAAACACCGATAAATAATTTCTTTGGAATTCCACGTATTCATCCCACATTGAAAATCTCAGACGTAAAACAGCTATATTAGAATTAGCAACACTCCAATCTAGGTATAGAGATCACGTTGAGACGTTTTTCAACTTTTCGTAAAAATCTCAATGAGAAATTCTTTGGGGGGATCTCATTCGATAAACTCGACATAAAACTCACCGCGACTGTCTTATCGATTAACACTAGTGTCGCCGACTCAATTTAATATTTCATCAACGAGTTGATCTGGGGTCATCAATATGATATCAACGATCATCGACAAAGGAACAACTGAAATATTCACAATAATATCCATTGATAATAATTTGGCTAGGGTTTCAGTAACATGGTATGTGGAATTAGTAGCGGATTTAAGTAAACAACTGAATAAAAAATCCATAGGATTTTCAACACTGGCGAATTTAACACTAGCGTTTCAAAATAAAATGTCATCATTGGCAACGTCACAGCAGTATCTCTATGATCAGGTCAGAGAATTTCAAAATAAACTCAAAACACACACTGAGGAGTAACAAGTAAAAATAAAAAAATACCGTGTACTCGGTATCAGGTGTAATCACCGGAGCTGGTATTATACTCTCCTCGGTGACAATGTTTGCCCCAACAGCTGCTCCAATTGTATATCAGCGGCGACAATAATCGCGGGAATAATTTCAATAAGAACAAAAAAATATCATCGTGTAGCCAGCGCAAACTGCAGGAATTTGGAGGTAAGTTACATATTGTGTCAACCGCGTACTCGCAGGTATTCTCGATGATATCTTCGTCCCTCGATAGCACATTAATATCCGATAGTGAGTTTTCTACGATGGGACGTGTTTATGATTCCGCGATATCAAAATTAGAAAACCATAATATAACAACAATGGCAGCGTCGCAAGAACTACTTTAACGAATAGCGGAATATACCACACCTTTGAAAACCAGCATGATATCAATAACTTCAACGAATCCTGAATTCAGTGTGAATTTCCCTACTGCGGTCTTAGTTGAGGAAATAGCACTAGCAAATCTAAAGAGTATACCATAGTTGGCCAAATATCAGATCAGTACCATTCGGTGGTCAGCAACCGAATAATTCCCTGGTGTTTGCGAGTAAGAAAAAACAAGACGGAACTCCAGATTGGAACGTTGTTTCATTACCATCTGGGTCCTACCAAACTGAACAAATTAATAATGAATTTCAGCGTAGAATAAAATCCATTACTGGAATAGAATCGAAAATCGCTATAACAGTTCATGAACCAACACTATCATCTGCCATTGAGATAAACTCACCCGGATATGTCGTAGATATCTATCAGAGTTCTATAAGGACTATACTGGGTTGGCCTGAAATCCCACCTCGGACATCTTATCAAATACCAGAACCAAACAACTATGATTATGTCACAGATGTACAATCGTACCACGAAATTGCTCCATCATATCGAAATTATTTACCTGATATAAAAAATGCAAAATTAACTGATAGATTCACATTTCTCGATAACAATACCATGCAATGCGAATTTGGTTTTAAGAAAACTCCTGATTCATCCATTGCAATTATATTCACTCTAAATAACGTCATTGATTATTTGAAAGAGATTAATCAATTACATACAACACAACTAGAGAGACTACGACAGAGTTTCCAGGAGCATCTCTCTGATATAACGAGTTCACGCATCGAGATTATGAAATATGTTGAGATATTAAATCAGCTTGCATCCGACATGGATCTAAAGTATTTCTAAAGGATTTCATAATCTAAAGGATTTCTCTTTTTTGGTCTGTCTGAACTGGTTTCGGTTTGCTTGAAATAGTTTCGGTCTGTCCATCCTCTTTGCTTGAAATCCGTTAAGACTTTGTTTGAAATAGTTTCGGTTTGCTTGAAATAGTTTCGGTCTGTCCACCTTCTTTGCTGCTCCATATGACAGGTATTAAGGAACCATGTTGACTTTCCCAGGTCTACTGAATATATCATATTGGTTTAAATAAGATGTAATAAATATAATATTAGTGAGTCTTTAGAAAATAATAGACAAAAGCATACACTAACGTTTCTTATATTATTAAATATACTCTTTCCAAAGTTATTTCCAATGTTATATCAAACATACAGGTATGCATTTTATCGCGCCATATTTAGACATGTAACTTGTCATCCAGGGTACAGGCCTACTGTCATATCGTAACGAGCATCCACGATTAGTCAGCTCAAGTATGGTACGTGAATTCGATATCACTAAAGAAACTTCTCAAGTGGTCACTATAAGGCCGTAAAATCAGAACATACGGCTCAAGGGGTAAAAGATTAGTTAAATGTTATTGCAAGAAACACCATGACGCTGTCCATTTCGTGAGAATCTTGCTTTTTGTTTTGATATGATTAGTTTATGTTCGGTGTGATTCATTTGTTTGTTCATTCTCCATTCAGTTTAACAGGTTTTCAACATTAAGATTGTTGTGTTCCTCTTAACCTGCTCATTGGCAGTTTTCAGTGCCACTTTTCGTTAGTACGGTATCTATAACGGAGGACTGAACCGTATACGGTATGGAAACGTTTAACTTTATTGAATGCTTACAATCTCTTATGTATGCTATGGAATTTGGTATACGCTATAAGGAGCTTTTTCACCATGGCATTAAGACTAACCGTAGCTCTACAAGATATCATGAATCATTTGGGCTTGTGAAGTCCCCAAGTGTATCTTTTTCCAACCATGATGTTTTATTCCACCCATCATTATCATTCAAAATTGAAGAATGGGCAAGCGTTTGGAAGATAATATTAGTGTCAAAAGGAAGTGGTCATGAAAACTGTTGTCTCAGTTTTACTGCTACTAATAGAAGCGTAGTAATTACACGTGTGCATATGTAAATATATTCATCTATAAAGAAAAGACATACTACTTAATTTAAAAACTTCATACGTTGTTGTAAGATTTATACATTTATTATGACATGTATTTACTTCATATACACTTATCTCAGAAACAGCATCATGCATTTCCGATGTGTCATTTCGTGACATACAATATACTGGAAATGAAGTCAGTAGCATTACTTTGTGTAGACAGTATTATGCCATCGCTTGCTCGTTTCTTCCATTTGTCTGCAGCCAAATTCCCATCGCTATCTACGTTTGGCATGTTATATCTATCCGGCATACACATCATTCTGCAGCATTTCTTTAGATCGATATAATGTTGCATTAGTTCATTAGTAAAGTTTTGAAAATAGGGCCAATTTATCCAACAATGGATGGAAACCAATAAGGATTACCAGAACATATTGTATCAGTTACAAGAATGAGCAGTAATATATCAATAACGTGCCTAAAACACTGGTACAAAAGTTGTAAACAACTTCATAATGTGCATAATAAAATGTGCATAATAACAAATAATGAAATTTATCCTTCAGATATATCAATCATACATTCTTATGCGTATCCGATTGCCAATAGTCAATGGCAAAACGGCATGGCTATCCGCTTATTTCTTGTTTCTGAACGTGCATCACATCACACAGTGCTGGAGAATATCGGAAAGGATACATCAACCAGTTTATGTGTGTGTAATATTGATTTTCAACATAGCCTTGACTGTTTATTCAGTCATATTGATACGATATTTGCAGCGTAACAGTTGCTGGTGATGTCTGGCACTGGGCCATCATTCAGTAGTAATATAGTATTATTATGTTCCACCCATTTAAATTATCCTCGCATCAAGCCGACCAATTCTAACCATACCCTCTAAATGCTGAGCGCTTGCCAAGGCAGTTGTTAGTAGCATTTTTATGGATTTGCTATGACTGGGAGCTCCGACATCTGGGGCGGACGCCCATGCCACTAGACCGCTGTAGCAGTCACAACCAGTACTTAAATAAAAAAAAATATTTTTTTTAAAAATGACAAATATAAGTCAAACACAAATGTTTAATACTAAGTTTTGCCAAATAGAACCGTGTATCTTCTGTTACTGCTTAGGCTCGAATAAGCAGCAACACAGAAAGAGTGAAAACTAACAAGCTTGTATAACTTGAACAAAGAATTTATTAAGTACAAGTATTTTCATAAAATAAATAAACTTACGGTTTTAGAGAATCAAATCCAACATTAATCCAATATAGAATTCACAAAAATAATCCACTAATGGAATTGCAAGAGTCCTGATAAATAAATGTTCTAATAGTTCCAGGTTCGAATCTTGACGATGTAATCCAAAATGGCTGACGATGTCACGTGATGCTTTTCTTGTTTTATAATCATCCAAATGATATTATGAATATAGGTTGTTTTCCAAGTAATTCCTCTTGCTTGAAATGAATTTACACAATGTCCAGAACAAGGTATTTAAAATTAACACTCAAACATAAAAACACAACTGTTAACTTTAAAGCCCAGATTCTACTGAACTGTTCTATCCCAAACACTAATTCATATACCTGTTTTCTTAAGTAAACAAGTGATCGCGTGATTTTATGAAAGTTCATGGAAGGTCACAGAAAGAGGCTGCCTTAAGTAAATCACGTACTCAAAGAAAGATCAAGATATTTCCTACCCCCAAGAACTAAAAAAAAAAAGTTGTCCTTAAAATTAACCAATAGTTGTAGAAGCTTGTTGACAATGTCTAAAGCAGGCTCAGGAATTAGGTCAACAAGCCAAGGTCAACCTGTTTACAGCTAGAGTCTAGGTCAGCCTGAAATTTCCAGAAAAATCTCCTAATTAATGAATATTAAACCCTAAATGACATATTTGGATTTAACAATTAAAAAATAAATAATTTAAATCCAATAGACGTAACACTTCCTCCTCTAATTGTAATATGTCTTTTAAACCAATCTCCTCCACACATATTTACACAAATTGCTCCAATTTAAGGTGAATGTAATATTTGTATTATCAAACATTATATGATATTTGTATCAAACTCATGCTTCATTACACAATTAAGGTTTCCGGAGTTGTCTGCACTCTTCTTGCTGCACCGAGCGCCTCCTATTCTTAATGTGGCCTCGATGAAAGTGGATACCATATTTACAGGGTAATCATGTCAGTTGTGTAAGATGGTAATATATGAATAAACGGAAGATTTTAAAGCACCATATGTTGCCTCAAAAATATATCTAATGTATTCTTTATTGTATATATTTGCTTACATCATTTCGAAACTAATATGGTCACTAAAATAAGTATTCTAAATACTGTCTTTATCTATGTTAGTAGCGAATTTCAGATTCTCCTCACATTCCACACTCATATATATATATATATATATATATATATATATATATATATATATATATATATATATATATATATATATATATATATATAAATTGTTTGGGTCAGACCGGGATGAGAGGATGAAAACTGTTCATTTTCGTTTTATTGTACTGGGGAGAATTAATGATACTAAAGAAAAAATGTTTCGGGAGACTGTGCACGAGTCCACTAATTGTGGTTAGGTTTTGAGTATATATATATATATATATATATATATATATATATATATATATATATATATATATATATATATATATATATATATATATTAATTGAAGTGGTTTTCCTTTTTTGCCTCACTGTTTTCAAGACAAATAATATTTACTAACCTCATGAACATTTTCTCTTTCTCTTCTTTCTAAAGACGTTAAGAAATTCACAATTATCGTTATTACAATAGTTTTCTTTCTTTAATATCTACCATAAAGTGAACGGTACCAACATGAAAGTCGTATATCGTGTATGCCGCTTGGAGAAGATCCAGAATGCAAAATACAGTACTAATTTCACTGGAAGAGAAATAAAAGTTTGAATTTAAATTATACACTGCCGCCTCAATAGAAGCTAAATGTTGCTATAGCAACAGAAAACACGAACAGTAAAAAGACGGTGATAGTATTCATCTTGATAGAGGTGCTGGAAATATAAAAACATTATTTACTTCGGAAGCAATGA
This sequence comes from Unio delphinus, assembly GCA_029339505.1. NCBI lineage: Eukaryota > Metazoa > Mollusca > Bivalvia > Unionida > Unionidae > Unio > Unio delphinus. Next base: position 9,788,718 of record JAQISU010000206.1, on the reverse strand, counting down.
AGCGTAATGTTGGAAGAACATAATAATGGTGGTGTCATCGGTGGATATCATTTCATTAATTTTAATTTAACAAGAAAAATATAAGCCATTAGTTTCGAATCATCTTTAAGATAAATGATAAATTTCGCAAGTATATCTGCCATTTAGTCTTAGATACAAGTTGATATGGAAGTTCATTAAGTATCTTCTCGAAATATATATTAAAAAAACAACCGAAATAAATCTTCATCATTAAGTAATATCTAAATGTAAAAGAGATCGTTTTACGTGGCATAAGAGACCAGACAATGTTACATCAACGATCAAATCAATTTAATGTATTGACACGAACTGAAACAACGTATATGTCTCCATTGTCTTAAAGCAAATTCGTTTTGAAAGTAAAAATAGTCTTGTTTTAATGCGTATTTTCACTCACTTTGAAATTTTGAAGATATAATTCCCCTCTCTGTCTCTCTCCCTCCCTCCCTCCCTCTCTCTCTCTCTCTCTCTCTCTCTCTCTTCTCTCTCTCTCTCTCTCTCTCTCTCTCTCTCTCTCTCTCTCTCTCTCTATATATATATATATATAATAATAATAATAATAATAATAATAATAATAATAATAATAATAATAACAATGAACAATACTTAGAAAAGTGAGGAGAGTGAGAGAGAGCACCTGTTTTGACGATCGTTTCTACTAGCTAGAAATGGAAATCGCATGACATTCCGGTAAATGTCTTTTCTTGTATAGTTACAGGGCCTCGTTGTACGTTTTATTCGTATTGGACCTTTGTCCATGTTATCGTGAAAGAGTCATCACTCATTATTTTCAGATCATGAGTTGTGTCACGATGCCACCTAACTTCATGACTCGGAATGAGGCCGAGAGGTCTAAGCCTGTTAAGTCGCTTAAATTGAACATGATCTTGTTCCATTAAGGACGAGATGGATCTCTAAAATACATGTGTTTGTTTTGCTTCATTGAATAGCATTATTTCATATACATCCATCATAGCGTTTATTTCTCAACAACATGCTACATACGGAAATAAATTTTTAGTAAAGTATATACACTTCTTTCTCAGTTGCTGCTTATTCAATAGTCGCCATTACGCACGTAAGAGTTTCATATGATAAATTTAGACTCATACTATCGTAACACGCTTTCATTCTGTCTGCTATATAGATTATTCAATTAGCAAAATCTAACTGACTATCTATTGTGACATAAAATACACTTTAAATACTATTTTTCTTAGATCTAACTCAAGAATTGCTATCCTTATAGCAATTCTTGAGTTAGATCTAAGAAAAATATATTTAAAGTGTATTTATGGCACAATATATATTCAGTTAGATTTTGCTAATTGGAAGAATGTATATACAAATAATGAAATCTGGTTACAATTATGATTAAATTTATCAATGATGACTGTTACGTGCTTAGGCTTGAATAAGCAGCAACTGAGAAAGAAGTGAAAATAACAAGCTTGTAAAATTTAACAAACAATTTATTGAGTACAAATATTTTCATAAGAGAAAATATTTAAACTTACGGTTTTAGAGAATCAAGTCCAAAAATTAATCAAAAAAGAATTCACAATATAATCCACTAGTGGAATTGCAAGAGTCCTGATGATAAAATGTCCTAATAGTTCCCGGTTCGAATCTTGACGATGTAATCCAATATGGACGACAATGTCACGTGATGAAGTCAGTTTTAATAATAAAATTGCTCGAGCACAATTCCTTTCCTAACAAATAACAACACAAATCCTCCTGAATCCAAACGAATTGACACAATTTCCAGTACAAAGTAATTTATAATAACTCAAAAAGAAGGCACAACTTAATATTATAAAAACCCAACTTCTACTGAACCGTTCGATTCCAAAACACAACTATATACTGATTCGCTCGTAAACAGAAAGGGGTCACGTGATTTTTTAGAAGGTCATAGGACGAACCCATGCTCGCAAAGTCACGTATACCTCATGATCTAGAAAGATGTTCTTGGAATCAACCAATCATTTTAGAAGCTTGTTTACACTCTGAAGCAACGTCAGAAAATGAGGTTAACATCTGGTGTTTACTTGTAAAGTATACAGGTCATCCATTTCTAGAAAATCTCTCCCAACTAACGAATTTTAAACCCAAAAGGTCAAATTTGAATCTGACAAACAAAGTTAAATGATTTAAATCAAATATACGCAACATGACCATCTATAACATTTGCTATTAGTATGCTAAAAGTGCATATGTCAGCACACGCAGACGCTTTTTTCAAATGAGCTGTAAGCCACAATATAACATCATCTCAGCCAGAGATACGACAATCAATTTATTGTTCTCACCTTGTCATGTATATTCCCCTCTTTTCGGTAAGCAGACATCCAACTAATCTGTGCACTGTAGCTTACGCCCTTCACGTGGTCAGCTTGAAGCTTATAGTGACTTTTAATATGTGTTTGCTTTATAATAGCTGCACATTGATTAGTTGCAAAGATAAAGCAATTTTTTGAATAAGAAATTATTCGTCTTAGCTAATAAATATAAGTAAGAAGAAAAAAGCCTTTGGGAGACCTAATCGTGTGTAGGAAATGAGGCCTAAATATAGCACTAGAGTGGAACTGTGTAAGACTTGAAGACAAACTTGATTAATGGTGCCACTGTCAAAATTCCACGCGATCTAATAGAAAAACGTCAGCTTAAAATGCACTGTATGTTGCTTTGCATTATTTTAATTTTTATATCTGGTTTTTAAAATACCCCTACAGAACTACGTGAATGTTTGACTCCAAGCGGTATACACTTTCAGCATGCGTTTTTCAATTAATGAATGAAGCTTGTCTGCTGTGGATTATATAAGCAAAGACTAACTTTAAGCATCTTATTTAAATGAAATATAGGTTGCACAATATTGCTCAGATTGGGCAAAATGCAACTTAACAAGGAGAATAATATTACCAATATCTAAACTTGCTGAAGTTTAAATCTGTTTAATAGATTTCAAAATGGTAAAAAGGCCATACTAATGTTGTGCATTTAATAATTTTACTGGACATGCACAATGAAAGTGTTTTAATAAATGTAGATATTGTTTTAATTAAAATAAATATTGAAATTGCTCCGTTGCATTTCAAAAACAGTGATATTGCATCAATTTACCCGAGCTTCAAGGCATGTCGATTGATGCCACAAACCTCAAAGCAACGACGAAACACGAAGTAATTGAAAACATGTCATCATCTTTACAGTTTATAAATGTCGTTACTGCCCATATTATACTCTTCCTACTGACTGACAGTGTACCGTTCTCTAATTGTATGTTAGGAAATGTTTATGAACGATTGGATCATGTACTTCCTAATACTGATGTTTGTCAATTTATTTCAATTTGATATATTAATTTTTGGTTTTACTAATCCGATGGCTTTCTAGCTGTGGTCAACAAATAATGCAATACAGACGGTAACGCCTGGCTTACAAACGTTACGTGGCTCTGCATACTTTATGGAGCAATTTGATCTTTTTGTATCTAAATTTACTTTTATTCTACTACCTTTTACTAATTTAATGTTTCTCTGATCATTCAAGTATCTGACCTAATATAACATTCCATTTCTTCATTTGCACAGTATGGTCAATCTTTTCAGAAAAGCATAGACGGTGTTATAAAGAATACCGTGCTAACAATATCTTCACATATTCCATCTCCATTACTGTCTGTTACTTAGCTGAAATTAAAAGTCAAGGCGATATTACGTATATGTCATGATATTAACAAGGTATCCCTGATGGAATAAATTCAGTATATATACCAATAATACAAACATTAATACGTTTAATAACTATGGATCTATATAATACAAAAATACTATTTATACCCGTTTTATGAGTCGGACTTCGCAGTGGATGATAGGTATGAACATTGCATGATAATACAGTATGTTTTAATGCTTATATTTATTGAAAATAGGTATAAAATCACCTGGACATGATCATTTAAAATATTTCATTGGTATGTTATGGCAAGAAAGGAACTCATTATCCTGTCCTCATGATGACAGGTTGCATGTATAAACAATGCTTTAATATAATGTATAATTACATAAACTGTATAACATTGGAGACCATTATGGAACGATTCTATGTTATTTCAGCTAAATGGGGATTTTAACGAGAAAATGTTGCATGCGCAGTCAGCAGATTATGGTTGACGTTATAAACGTGTTTTTGAACCCAAAAGAATGCACATTCGGGATTGCATGATCGGTAATTCACGAGTAAGGGTCTGTCAATGATTGTCTACAGACTTGAACAAATATTGTATTTTGATTCAGTCTCTGTTTATAAATGATAATTCAACGAATATATGGTAGATTAGGCAGACCTGCTAAGTCAAATAGTCGACATAATACATGTCATATGGACACAGTTGTTTTCCACGTTTAGTAGACGTAGAGACAGTTTTGTGGACAGGATATCTTCATAGCTTTTCATTATTATAGGACGTCATTGTCAATTATTTAATACTCAATATTTAACAATTGCATCTCAATAATATTTATTGTTTCCATGAAACAATTCACATAATGTCATGGCGAATATAGTGTTTATAAGCAAGCTTTTGTCTACTGATATGTCTTATGACTTAAATCCTGTTATAGATCAAACTTTGAAATCAGTATATGAATATGGCAAATGTATGTGCATGAGTAAAATAGGCCATGTTTGTGATGTGCGTCCTGTTAGAGATGATTGTATTATGTAGGTGCATTATAACCTTTTGACATGTGAAAATTACCTAATTTTTCTTAATATTGACTACAAATTGTGATGGCACTCTGGATAAACACTTTCCCACTTTCCTCATCCCTTTTCCAATCCAGTGATTTGTTCAACAAAGTGTTATGAGCAACACCAAGACGTGCATTACCTGACCAATTGTAGTAAAATAAAGACAAAGTTATTCATACTTCCACTTAGAGAACCGTATCGGGGCGGAAATAAAAACATTCGTAAGAAATCTGTAAGTGGTGAAAATCTAATATAATCCTATTTTTCCCAATCGAAATTCAGTTTCAATATGTAGTATATTTAGTTGAAAATGTAACGAGAGCTATACAGGTTTTAACCGCAGATGACTAGTATCATACCATTTTCCTACTATCAAAGGTGCGAACAACCAGCCTATTAATTGTTATCGTATATGTAACATCTATAATCATTTAACTTCTCAACAAAAGTCGAAGCCGTTCTCATCTGGATGAATGTTAATAAAACGATCACCAATATAACGCAATCGTAATCAAAGTGTACGTGTTACAGCCGAGATTGGAATCCAGTTAATCTTGTTAATACCAATATCTGATCAGATCCTGACACGAGGTCCGTGTGGCTGCATGAAAAGAAGTGGGACCACATATACGGTTTGATTTAGCTCGTCACTTCCAGGGGAAATGCTACATCCAACCTGTACACGACATTCATCAAACTGATCAATTCCTTGTACATGCAAGGTCATGGAACCTTCGAGAAAGTAATAGTAAAATGTATCTGTTGTGAGAAAGTCATCGCAACATTCGGCAATTCCATGACGGCCAGAAAGCTTATATTCTGTACTACATTATACAATATAAACCATCCCCAGTCAACAATGAGAGAAGCAAGGCTGCGTCTTGGCATCAGACATGTTTAGTATGATGTTTATTTCAGGCTTGTCGATTCATTCCGTGACTATAACATTTGAAGTGACATCCGATACAACACTGATGGCAAGATTTTTAATCGTCAAGCAATACTTAAGGCACAATAAGTCGTGATGTCCTGTTTTATGACTTATTTCAATAATGCCAGCTCTGAATCAGATACAGAATAAAGTCTGTACGATCACTATTAAGCTTGTAGTTATAGTTGGTCCCACATGCAGCATCAAGAAGACATAGGTGATACATCAACCGCTGCAAGGACATCCTTACGAAAAGCCCATCATCATAATAAATAGCCAACCAATCATTAACGTGGGCAAGTCCATCTATCTCGGCAGTGCACTCCACAGTGATGATGAACGTAATGTCATTATTGCCTAAACATGCGTGGGCTTTGACAGACATGATGTAAATGTCTGATCGCGCAGATACATAAATCTACACTACTGAAGCTAAGTGAAATCAAAACTGTACAGATGCGTTGACAATGAACTTGAACCATTTTCACATAGACTAAGCGAGGAACCTGACTAGGATTATATGTCAGACATGATCTTTGATACTGAGGTTCTCGCAGTGATGGATATTGCAGGTATAAAATTACTGCTTATACATTTACAGAGTTGATGTGCAGGCGCGTCACTAGACACAGAGTTGATATAAGGTATAAGGTAAATAAAATGGACTCGAACCATTTTAATACCTCAGGCCATTCGATTAACGATTGTTTTATCACGCCAATTGAATTTGTAGAGGATCAAGAACAATTTACGAAAAGAGAATATTTTTGGATGCAACAATTAAACTCATTAATGCCCAGTGGCTTGAATTGACATGAAAAATCTGAAAATCTAATTCCGTTTGTCATTACATATAACACAAAAGCAACATATGTTGCCAACCTAATTAAAAACGGGTTTAGCGAAATTCAGGAAATAATCCCCACCGTATTTGCCCTTAAATTAGTTATCGCTTATTGCAGAAACAAAAACTTAGGTAACTTCATTGTCAAAAGTAAGGTAAAGAGCGGAAGTAATTCTCCCTAGGCCAAGCTAATTAGGATCCCCAAACCTTAATCCTAACTCTGATACCAAACAAGAGAGTATTTGGTGAGCTGTACAACAGAAAAGGATCTCAGGGTGGTCAGGTGAAACGTTTCATAAATTTGCCAAGGTCATCCTTAAAACATCTGCACATTGATCCTTGGGAAGATCTTGCACGGTGGAATTCATAATGTTGCTATACACTGTGAATTGCGGAGAAGCGCGAGCAGTTAAAAAAATCACGTTGTATACTGCTCAGCGACCGACGGCGATAAGATCTAATGTACAATTCAGATCACAAAATTGGCTTATACAGCTGCTCACGTATTTACATAAACAAATCCACTTTGTAAGCTCATGAACATCTTCGAACACGAAACATGACCAGCACAGCTGTTTGATACATTATTGAATTTATTTATATGAGCATGCTTTATACAAACATTTTTGATGTATTGATTATTTCAAACAATTAGTAGAATACAAGCAATGATAATGTACGCCTTGCTAGCCGACGTAAGAAATACATTATATAACCCCATTACTTCTGAGAATCAGTTTTATTTTCTCGTCATGTCGAAATTACTACGTTCAATAACATATGTACTCAAACATTTACATTAAGTGTTTGAAAAAAAAACCCATATGACCTTAATTCAATTTGTCCCAATGAAATTATTACATATCATGTTCACAAACAAGACTATAATTGTGAAGCCAGAAGAACAAAGCAATTATTTTTAATTCCTAGGCTAGGCGTCTGGAATAAAGAAAAATAGAAAACGTTTTAGCTCTTTATGTTTAAATTAATTCCATGAAATATGTGCTCTAATTAGTTACCGGACACTTTAAAAAATATTGATGGTAGGTTGGATGGACATTGCACCAGTAATTTCATTATTTAATGCAGCTATCACACTAGTTAATATCGTAACCCTTTCATGAGGACTTTTTTTTAAAACTTTGTTCATGGATACTTCCTTTGTCTTTTGATATCTAAATAACTATATAGCATGTGTTCGATTACGTCGTTCAACGATGAACTGATCACAATGATTTGCGGTATGTCTTCATCTGCATCAAACACATTATAAATCCATAGTATCTGTTATATTTGTACGATGGCTTTGATTTCTCATAGACACGAAAACTAGAGCCAGTCAAACATCATCGAGCACTACCAAATTCCATCAGAGCAATTATCATATATCCATCTTGGCCTGGTAAAAGGCAATTATTACTTAATTTAATAATGAAATGGTTCAAGTGGGACATATTATATTTAGTAGCTCCGTCAGTTGATGATTAACGATGCCACGATATCCTTAAAGAGTTTGCTAAGAACGCAAAATTGTTGAATGATTACGGTTATGATATTATTGATGTTATCTGTTGATGATTTAGACGGCTTTGTTAATAATTTGGATCTTTATACTGACGTGAAGCTGGAAAAACAATCAATACCAGCTCGGATAGTTTCTCGCGGCTGACATAAACATACATACGATATTTATGTTACTAAGCGATATACACAAATGCATAAAGTAACCAGATCTAACTGCAAAACTTTAGCTGTATTCGATAGGGTTGATACACATACTCTGCGAGAAATATGTATCACACTTGGTGTTAAGGGGATATGAATGTAATTAAATTGACAAACCTATTTACAATTGCGCAAGTTGACGCATACAGATTTATAACGACAAATTAACATGATCCTAGGTCACGATATCATGTAGGTCTTTGTACATTATTTGGTTACGAAATAATACTAATTTAATTTCTCAAATCTAAGGAACAGCAGAGAGGTTGCGAGCTTATAGGATCGTCCGAAAGGTAAACAAACCATACATACAAAATTAAAACGGCAAAAGATAAGGTAACAAAATAAGCTAACTAATAAGAGAAACAGTCGGTCAATTTGAAGCTTTGGTTTGGCGTTATTGATCTTATATTTTTCATTTTTGTAGGAAGCGTGTGGTTTTTTTTAATCAAAATTGGCGTTCTAACAAAAAGTCTGTTCACCCTCTCTCCTGCTGAAATTTCATAAAGCCATCGATTAACTGACAGAACACAGTAATAATTCCAACTGATATCAAACAATATCGAATAATTTTATGTTTCGATTTTCTCAATGATAGAACTTGTATATTTAGAGTCGACTAGTCTGCCTCCTATTTGCTCTCATTAACATTTTCATAGCCTCAAATAGCATCACCCTTAGCGTAGGATTTCTTTGTCTCGGTCAGATTATTTCTTTAACATCCAAAAATGACGATTACCAGGACAATGACCTATCATCATATGATTTACTTGTCAACAGTAGATTCTGATATAATGAACGACTAGTACAATATTATCAACTATATAACTAATAACCTCATTGTTACTTAATACATTGGAGATGTGTGGAAATGTTTTGAGAGAGATTTACTTTATTTTCGCATAAATCTGATTAACATATTATTAAACAAATACCTATATAGCTGTCGAACTTATTCATTGTATTACGATTGTAGGTATTGCTGTGAATTGTTTGGTATATGAAATAACGGCTTTAATGTTCTTTCTTTAATAGTGCTTGAAAACGTGCAGTTTTCATACCGCGTCATGCAGTTTCGTAAGCTTGGTAAATAACACCGATATTAGATTTATCTCAAAATATCTGTTTATTTCTGTCTGATATATTTAATAATATTCAAGATAATGAGTCGTCATACATCTAATTTGTTCATAATGATATTTTATGATGGAACATATTGGATAGAATAAACATTAAAACGCAGTTAAGCGCCATTAGTATTAAATCTATACATATTAAAATTGGTCAAGTGGTTATTGAAAGTTATTTAGTGCAATTTTACCTCTAAAAGGTAGAATATGAATTAGCATATGCCCTACTAAGCGTTGTCCTAAATTTCATTAGTGTAACCAAGGTCCCCATGTTGCCCAGATAGCGACCTGAATGTGACTGGTCCAAATAATACAAAAAGTTCATACATTAAAGACAGCTGCATTCCATTCCATTAAAATAATGTTTCATTCAATAATATTGGCCACATGCTCATATTACAAACTTCAAAATAATTATGCATTATGCCCGCTAGAGTACAGACATTAAATGTGGTAGAGTACAGACATTAAATGTGGCATTGAACATGTGTTTATTTTCCAGACATTGTCGGTCTTCCGTTTGTTTTTAGTTTTTGCATGATCATCAAAAAACAAATTATTTATGATATTTAATTTTTCCTCTTCCAGTTTCAAAATGTTATGATCACGTTATACTTTAATATGATCTTTGATATAAAACTCACCAAATATATAACATTATATTACATAATATTCTACCTTCATGCTGCATACAGTCTGTAATTATAACTAGCTAGATACATGTATTTACTTCCTCAAGAGAAATGGCGTTACAGTCAAATGATAAAGTCACAAGTGAAGTGAATTTATTCTTAAAATCATCCTGCTGACAGACGAAATTAGTTACAATATTAGTTTTGCAAAATTATCACACAAACTATATACGATGAAATGCACATCAAACTCAATCACAGTGTATATATTCAACCAGTGTATTTATTTACCAACCAATCAATATCTATTTCAAAATATAATCGACTTATCCATTCAATAAGATATCCTTGTATCACAACATCTGTCTTTATTATTTACCAATTATATTAACTTATCGATCTATCATACACTTGTATACAAATATGCACCTGAAAATAACTTATATTATACCTTGAAAAAAGTTGGTAGAAAATATACATCAGACAAATATCCAGAACCTTTACCTTTGTATATCGTCTCTTATTTATACCTACAGACTTGGGCATCCATTATATATATATATATATATATATATATATATATATATATATATATATATATATATATATATATATATATATATATAGGTCTCGTCCTGATCACGACATCCATTCCTGTGCTTCTATGTCCTTGCGTCATCCATTTTACATCGGTCCTTCACTAATCCTGCAGGTCAATTAAACACTTGTGCAAACTTTGTAATGTATGTATGTATGTATGTATGTATGTATGTATGTATGTATGTATGTATGTATGTATGTATGTATGTATGTATGTATGTATGTATGTATGCATGCATGCATGCATGCATGCATGTATGTATGTATGCATTAATGTATATAGCACATGCAGTGTATTCCCAGGGTCATAGAAAGCAATCACCGACCTATGGGTAATAAACATAGACATAAAATGTTTGTTTGCCTGGGCCTCTTTACGGGCTACGGCCCAAGGGATATGATCCCGGTTGCCCCGCCGTCTCTTGTCCCCTCCGAGTATATATATCCACACGTCCATTCTTTCAGATATGCATGTATCGGTCCATCACTATTTGCATACATTTGATCGTATCAGTCTATCACAACGTTATGTACATGGTTGCATCTAACATTTAACTACACAACATAGGTAGCAAGTAAATATCTAACACCTTTTCGGAATCTAGACGTCTACTATCGTCATGTTTGAGAAAAACGTTATGGACATATGCAGTTTAAAATAAAATATCAACGTTTATATTTTGTATGAACGATTGTCTAGCTATTGTGTCATAGTGATTAACTCATTATAACGCCGAAGTGCTAGGGGAAGTAATCAAATGTCGCAGTCATTTAGATGTTGCCATTAAACGCATTTATGCCCAGTTAAAATGTGTACATTACAAATGACTTTAATAGGTCCTAGACCACAACAAGAATATAAACCACGCTATAAATGACACGTGATAATTTACTTAAATGTTAGTTGCTTTTGCATGAGTCATTCATTATTCACTAACAATTCTCCAGTATCGATATTCACGTGATTAATTAGGTCATGAAAATGTAAATGTATGATGACATTGATAGCGTACTAATGATTACTCTCATATAATTGGGATCTGCACAAGCTGACCTCTAGCAACATATACACCCTCAACCTATCATTATATCTCTCTCTCTCTCTCTCTCTCTCTCTCTCTCTCTCTCTCTCTCTCTCTCTCTCTCTCTCTCTCTCTCTCTCTCATTATCTCTCATTTGTGTACAACGTGATAATATGTAAATATGCATTTAAGAAACACATTAGAGGTGCCGAAGATGACAAATGAAAAAGTTTACGTTGTTTGAAAATATAATTTAAAGGTAGAGATATATTCATAAATTGAATTTAACTCTTTTACAACTTACAAGTTCATCTAGGTCTTAGATATATTTAGGAATCATGAGCTGTCAGCTCTTAGGAATTCACATAAATGTACATAACTTAGTTTTTGTCTAACAATGCATAAAAAGAGTTTTTCTGTTTTGATAATAGGGTAAAAATTATTATGGCTATTGATAACTTTGGGAGATATGTTCATTCGGTATCTACATAACGATACAGATGGTTAATTACTTGATTGGAAAGTTGAGCTTTAAAAGTGACCATATCTAAATTGATTGCTTTGTTAACTATAATTCTATTTACTGTTGGTTCTTTCAGAAAACTGTTCATGAAAGAATGCATATGTTCTATCTTCAATTTTCCATGTATGACGCAAGAATATTGCTTACAAAAGGATATTTATAAATTGCATGTAAACATAAGCAATATTTGCATTATACAAACGTAATTAATTGCGTTTTATTAGGTCTACTGTAAAGTTTTACATATTTCGGGCAAGGAACTTAATTTCCTGCTTCGGAAAAGGCCCATACTTAATACAATTTTCTAATAATTCAGCATAGAGGTTATTGATGTTAAACAAACCATACCTACCCCTCTTTACCAATTAAAATCCCACTGTCACATATACAGTATTTACATTGATGAGTAACTCGTCACCAACGAAAACGATAGGTACGTTTGTTAACTTTGGCCACTGATTAAGGCTAGCTTAGCTGAAGTAACGATGGGTGATGTAATTTTTGTGTGAAATTCCCAATTTGATTGGTTCATAGCGGCTGTCAATAAAAACTTGTGGGGATAACAATAATGCTGGAATATTTGGACTTATGCAGTCATAATGTACCTTAAATAAACCAAGACATTGGGTACCATATTCACAAATGTAAAGGCGGGCTGTATCTCTCTTCGTATCATTGAAAGTTCGAAAGAGGGAAACATGTGGAATATGTTAACAATGCTTTCAATCAAATTTAAATTAATTTGAAATATTTATAATACAAATAGGCATGTATTGACTTTTGGACCAGATAAGTTTATATTCGTATGATATGCTGCATTTGTACCACCGACAAATTTGATACATATACAAAAGGGATCTTCCTGCATTTAATGTATTAAACGTGATAACAATATGCACCCACTAGCATTGTTAGTGTCGGTTCGAACCCGGCCGAGGCATATCAGAGGCTTATATAAATGGTACTAGCACTGTCTCGCTCGGTGATCAGCATTATGAGCTAAATGTTAGGACTAGCGTGTGTGGTGTCAGATTAATGTGACGTGGTGTGAATTGATGCTACAAGGTACGACATGATTCCTCAGCGCTAGTCATCGTCATTAGCTGTCTCTGTCGACATGGTAGCGATATAACTAATAAACTGTTAAAGCTACATTCAAATTTCGAAACACACATACATACACATCCATGGAAAACTATCACGAAGTGTCTGCATCTGTGCGAACCGAGCGCAGTTTACAATGGTCAGGGCAGGCAACATAGCTTGAGAATGCATCAACTACAGAAAGAGTTCTGTCCCTTGAACAACGTAATTGCTATAAGTTTGGTGAGGTACCGGAGGAAAATAATGTTAGACTGACCAAGGTACAGACGTTCATCAGAACAACGGTTTCACTCTATTTGAAGATACATGTATTTATTTATAGCGGTGAATATGTGTAATATAAGCAGACAATTGTTCTCACTTCAAGACTGCACAATTTCTATAACAAAACGTGCTATGTGAAGACAAAACACACTCATTCAAGTACCATACAAAATTTAAAAAAAATGAAATCGTGGTATGCGAAGGAAATAGACGAACTCAATCACCATACATACATTAATGAGAAAGCGGTGATATATGGACGGAAAATTTCAGCAACGATCACTCAAACGAAGTGTATAACTGTAATGTATCCCAACGTCTAGTCAAACACCTTAACATTTCTAGAAGTGGGAGCAACAAAACGGAATAATATTTGAGCTCTGAAACTTATGGTAGAATATATAAATATTTCAAACTGACGAAGATTGATCATGGATGAGATTTATAAGTAAAGAAATTAGCAATGCCGCAATCATAGGTGAAATTTATCTTTAACATTTAAATGTTAAAATTACAGAAATATCTTAAGTGTTTTGAAGTCTTCAAGTATTGAAATTGTTAGCACGAGAAAAGTAATCCTGAATAAACACTAAATAAATAAAAGAGGTAGCTAAAAACTAGAACTAAAGTAAACACCCATGTCTTTTCTACCTTTACTCCATGCTGTTGTACCTTAGAGTGGTACAACACCATTGGTGAACACTACATTTGTAAATTAATTTGTACTCCATATGTGTGTATATGGTTGATATATTATGCGCTTGCTCAGTTATATATATAAACTTTCATGTAGCTAAAATCTAAAACTAAAGTAACCACCCATGTCTTTTTTACGTTTACACCATGCTGTTGTACCTAAGAGTGGTATTTTGGCACCAGCCTATCTGTTGTCGATCATTCCAGGTGATAATAAAATGTAGCTGGACAACCGCTGAACGTTGGAAAGACGAACGGTAAATGTGTTGGATATAAGAGAATATGGAAAATTGTTGGAAACACCTCACTTGCCTTTGCAGTAGTATAATTACTTACAACTAAACATGTACATTTGGCGATATTAACATTGGCGAAATACACTTTATTGATAATTTATCCAACATCCATTGGTGAACACTACATTTGTAAATTAATTTGTACTCCATATGTGTGTATATAGTTGATATAGTATGCGCATGCTCAGTTATATATAAACTGTCATGTCAGGAAGCTTAGACGAACGTGTCCACTCTTGGATCAAATGACGCCTAGTATGTTCTATGACAAGGGGTGACATCTATACAGGCGCACCTCTCATAAGCAAATTTTATTTCCTTAAAAATCTCCAGCCCATAGCTTTTGTCTTGCGTATGTCAAAACGAAATCGCCAGTAGGTTATACGTACATGTAGATACATGTATATTTTGTAATCAGCTTATTTTTCCTACACTACTTGTCTATCTTAACAGTATCTCAACTTTCCTATCTTAAAACGTTGCTGGCTTAAATATTGTGTAATGTAACTGTGGCTATATTATACTTCATAAATTGTATTGTCTCACGAACTGTCATATAGTACGCTAGAGCAAGAATAAATACGCATGTTATGACATACATACATACATGTATACATACTTACATACATACATACATACATACATACATACATACATACATACATACATACATACATACATACATACATACATACATACATACATACATACATACTTACAAGGGTTTCTTTAATTCATATGCGAATACTAACTTATCATATAGCCATTATGACGGTGAAATGTAAATATCTTTAATATTCCTTGTGCAGGGTTGCTTATTTACGTTGCAGTTCTGTCTAAAGCGAGTTGCCATTATGGAAGTTGAAAACCTGAAATGGTGTTTCTCAGCTTTAATTTGAATATTTTCTTAAATTGAACGATTGATAACTATGTTTGCAAAACTCCTATTCATTAATGACATAAAACATGAATCACAATATATTAATGCCTGGATCTAACCACCACAATAATACTAGCAATGTTTCGGTAGGGATTTCCACGTAGTATAATGTATTTGCTTATAGCTTGCTATAACGGCCTCTGGAGATAACACGTTTCAAATTATATCTAACATTAACCCTTTATGTTCTAATCTTTACGCAATTTTATTAAATTATCCAAAACTGCGTACTTGATTCCATAAAAACAATATGACAGTGTAACTTACCATCCAGCAAAATGATCACGACAAACGTTTTAGGTAGTCATAATTTAATACAATATACAGTCTCGTATCTAGGAAGCGAGTCATTTTAGCACTTACTTGAGGAGCTTTTTAGTGATACGACGCGATAAATGGGACAGTGCACACATCATATGATATATATTGCGTGTTTTCTATAGTTATGGAACCTATCAATTACTTAATCTATATAAATTATGGTGATACAAAACAATATTCAAAACGAAATTTTCTATCATTTCATTATTTCATTATGACGTGCATTTATATATTAAGGCAATTTTACGATCTTACTACTTCATAAAATATCAGATGATGCCATAGTAGCATGACGTGCGCCGCTAGGTACAACATATTCTGATTGACGTAGACGTATTCCAGAAATATTGTCAAGTTAACGTTATTTGAAGTCTATGATATAAACACATATCATACAATGAAAGAAATTATATATGTTTTGTTGCAAATAATTTACACCTTATGTTAATGTGTATGTAATGAATTTGTTTAACAAGTGTTATTTTGGTGCACGTATAGAAGAATCAACATTGAAGCAAGTATAACTTCTGTTTAATTTCAATGGAATTTTACAATAAACTCATAACTTCTCATTTAAATAGTTCAAAACAACACGTTTACAAAATCTCTTTAGCACAGAAATGAATTCCCGCTTTCTTAGAACACACGTATAATGTTAGAATATTATTTTAACACATCTTTCTCCTATTTGTTTACTTCAGACCATATGGAACAAAACTATGAAGTAAAATGAATCACACATTTAAATTACTCCAGCAAAGAATGCGCAATGGCAACCGTAAATATCTAATGTATGGTAGGCAAATCAGATCAGAAATATGCTCACTAAAATCTCATATGGGAATAATTTCTTGGTAAAGAGACCAAGCTCGACAAGAAATGAATTCATATGAATCCTCCGTGCAGATATAGTTACAAGTAAGCCTCAAAATGCAACGTATTCAAAACGAGAAAGGCGTGAATTTTAGAATAACTCTTTGACCTATATATATATTGCGAAGAAAACCAGTGCAGACAATATACGTATTCTCAATTTTGGACCATGATATTATAAGTACAGTGTCCGTGACAAAGCATATTATGTATGTCGTCAGGCTACTAATGAAGCGTATCATAAACAAATCAACAATGATTGTAGTGATTTATCAAGAGATAAGCGCATCACCATGTCATTTGTCACCTTTAACTAAATCATTTTTCAATCGCTACCTCATATTATGTTTTCTTCCAAGGACTATTGCGTCTTGAATCTGTCTTTATTTTATAATCGGTAAAATATGTAATATTTTCTCGGTTTGTGTAATATCAAACTGTTGCAGTGGCATACACAGTGAGACGGAAACGGAAACGTGAGTGCTATGTAGCAGACAAATAGTCAATATTGGTCATAGAGAAAAGCTAATCGTACATTTATTTACGTACCTTACATTTCCTTATGAACACATTAAGTCTGAAACAAGTAATCAGCTTCTGGTTCTAGACTCAGTCATATATGGTCTCCACATGATCTTAGACGGTATTTATCATACACGCATTTGTGTGTTTCTTAGTTTTCATTTTAATGTATTGGGGGTGGAGGTGGTATCTTATGAAAAGTGTCAGATTTGCTTCTAAATTAAATATCACGTTTTAACTATTGCAAATACAGATTGGAACGACTTTTATGACAAACTTCGACTTTCATATTATTTTAATTCAAATCTAAACGTTAACAAAAGCCTCGAAAGGGATCACTAATCTTTGTATAGATCTATATGGTTACATTGTGTAGGCTCAATATTTAATTTGTCTAAACATGTCAGCAACGTATTAAAATGTTAAAAGAATAAAAAGTATTTTCAATTTACTTTCATGTGCATAGTAACGCTTCGTTTGCGAAGATTTAGGAGGTGGAATGTTTACGTCTATTGTCTGCGACCTGGTGGCTGGTAAGCACAATACGTGACAGGCAAGACCCTCCACAGTGGTTGCGGAGATTTGTTTGGGTTGTGGTGAGTGCTGCCGATGGTTCTCGGTTTTATCTTTGCCATTTGGTTTACTCCAGGCTGGCCTGTCTATTTGTGTCAAATGTTGCAGTGGTCCGGTGAACTGTATTTCGCCAGCTATCATGGTCAGACGCTTGTGATGCATATTCATGGTGATCGATGCTGCACGTGGTAAGGGTCGTTTTCAAAGAGTCTTTATATCTGTCTCGATGTGCTCCTCTATATCGGTGGCCAGTGGACAGCTCACTATATCGCGCGATCTAAGGCACGTGATGATCCTCCATCATGGACACGTGCCCTGCCTAGCGCAGCTGAATCGTCATTAGCATTGCCTCAACGGCAAAACCTTAAAAATTCCTAAGCGTGGACGTGTTATGGAGACAATTTATGATAATTTAAGTTTGAAACAAGAAAACAGCTTCTGGGTAATAGACTCAGTCATAAATGGTCCCCACATGGCGTGGGCCTGAAGTCGCCTTAAGTTCAAAAGGGTACGAAACCGGATATAGATGAGACATCTCCGTTACTGAGGAACCTCTGCTGCTTTGTGAAGCATCATTCTGAAGAAGATCGAGAACATCTCTGTTTTACGCCATTTACAATAGTGAATGTCTGTGATAAGTCGATATTGATTTTTACCTGACAAAGCTTGTTTTCATGCAGTTACATGACTATGGTAAGGACCTTGGAAAGACAGCCGAGCTTTTCAAGGATTTGTCACAGTCCAGTTCTGCTCACCGTGACAAATGCTTTCGTTAGGTCAACAAATGTGACTTATAGTACTTTGTTTTGTTCTCGACATTTCTCCTGGATCTGTCTCAGGATGAACACCAGGTCAGTTGTGTCTTCTGTTGTCTCTGAAGCCATATTGATTCTCTGGAGCATGTTCTTCTGCAATGGTGGTCACCAGTTCGTTCAGCAAGACTTTAGCAATAATTTTGACTGCAATCGAGAGCAGTCAGACGTTACCCTCTTATATTTGTAAAAGGTGATGATGACTGAATCTCAGAGGTGTTGCTGAAGTTTAACTTGCTACAAGCAGCAAATGAAGAACTCGTTAAGTTTGGTGCGGAATGCTCGGCCTCTACTCTACTATATCTCTGGTAGGATACCGTTTTTTCCTATATCCTTTCAAGTATTCAGTTGTTCAACAGCTTTTACAGTCTCGTGCAGTGAGGGTACCTCATCGAGTTCAATCGTTGGTGGCTGATATGGAATTCGATCATAATCTGCCTTCTGGGCCGTAAGGCTAGTGCTGAAGAGGGTGTGAAAGTGCGCTGACCAGCGGTTCGAGATAGAAACTCAGTTACTGGTCATCTGCACTCGGTAAGGATCTCTGTATTTGGAAGGAAGGACCATACAATGCTATCAATGTTTCATAGAACCCCCTTGTAGTGACCAGTTGTCAGCGTACAACTGAGCTCTTTCTGAACGCTTTTACCACTACTAATTATGCATGTCTCGGAGCCAGCACGGGATGGAACTGCACATAAGACGGAAGGCTGCTTCCTTCTGTGGGTAGGATGGTTGAGCGAGGTGGGCATAGTACGCTGATCACTATTTGATAAGCAGTTCATGGATTTCCTGTTTGTTTTATCAAGTCAGTCTTTGTGTTTCTTAGTGGTGAATCCAAGGATTTCTTCTAAATGAATTAAATTAGGTGCAGAATTTCTTCTAAATCATTTTTCTCTATTTCTTTTAGATCTTTCTCACGTATATCGGAGAGAATACGGATATAAAAGAAACTTGCACCAAGTAAACCTGCATTAACCAGGGTTTTTGTAACGTTTAACCTTTCCATGGGTTTTAATACAATGTTCATCACAGCATCATACAAGATGCATTACTCTGTCAATATATATATATATATATATATATATATATATATATATATATATATATATGATAGATATATATATATATATATATATATATATATATATATATATATATATATATATATTTATATATATATGTATATATATATATATATATATATATATATATATATATATATATATATATATATATATATATATATATATATATATATATATATTTGCAAGTATGAAAACATTTCGCCTATTTGACTTATTGTCCATTTTTGTGTCTTTCTTAACATTTGAGAAAACCAAATAATCTGGATCTTAAACATAGTTTTCAATATTAAAATATTACAAAACCGCTCTACCGTCCCAAAAACCTTTTCTATCCCTGTGTGGGTTGACAAGGCAGTAGACTAATCGATCTACGATTACACATGGGGATTGGCATCGAATAAGTGCCTAATTGTGTTGATCCTTAATATGTCGGTTTGTAAAATCGACGATTTAGCACACAAATTGGTGGAAAGCGAGAAGGATGAAATGTTTCATTAAAATGCAAATGACTGACTTTGTTGTTGTGAAAGTTATTCAAATGAATAAATAAATACTTCTGGTTTGATTACATTCGCATACAAACGAATTATAAAGTCTTAGATATTCTTGTGATTTGTGTCAGATGTAAAAAAAAATTTACCTGTCATCAATCGCATTGTTTTAATCATATTATTTTGACATTTACTGCCTATCGATTTCTGATGTATCTAATTAATAACGTAGTTGTGATAGCTCGTTGTATGTGTATGTATGTGTGTGCGTGTGTGTGTGTGTGTGTGCGTGTGTGTGTATCTGCGTGTGTGTAAATACACAATCGAAATTTATATAATTTGCTTTATCCGTTGACTCGGTTTTCAAAATTGGACACAACCAATATACAAACAAATGAATTGGGAGCTTTTGAGCACAATTCAGAAACAAAAGATACTTGACTAATGTTTATTAAGATGAAGTAAAGATGCAAGATGCATGTATCTTTTCAGATGCGTTGCATCTCACGGTTCTAAGAAACAGTTAAAGATGTAATTGTTTTGATTCTAAATACCAGTGTCTTTCCACATAGAGATGTATTCTTACATAAAATGTCCACCTTCCAGTTAAGAGACACTATCGCAGCAAATATTACACATTATGATAAATCTTTTTCATGTCTACAAACAATTCTTTCATGCGCCGGTTTTTATTTTAATTTCTTGTGACAGAGGTTTTATTGATCTGAATTATTCTATTTGAATATGCAGGTATTCATGGTTTATATCAAAATAAGGCAATACATCATCTATACCTACCTGATATATTTATTTTACTTTTATGTAACCGTAACAGTTAAGTGAAAAAGAACAGTCACGGATGCAAGTGATGGATGAGTGATATAACAACATGAATAATTTTGTAGAAACGCTTCGTTAACTATGCCGACAAGAAATAATTTCCTCTCAAATGTAATATAGGTTTTATTATGGATTGGTAATAATGGAAGCTAAGTCATATATTTTAAATAATGTATGCATTAATTTGTGACATCTTAATTTGACAAAAGGCATCTTACTAAATACATTTTAAAATTTTGCATTAGATATTCTTTAATATCAATGATAACCGAAAACTTGTTGAGTTGTAATATGCACAAATTATTTTCTTTAAATCTTTGAAAATTACACAAATATATTCTGAAGTAAGTGTATTGCTTTGATTGAAATAACGTATTATCTCCACGCGTTAAACAAAATGACAACAATCAAACGATTCTGCCATTATATGCGTTGTTTCGTATGTTATTCCGCCCAAATCGCCCTACATTTGTTCGTAGTTTGGCGT
This sequence comes from Unio delphinus, assembly GCA_029339505.1. NCBI lineage: Eukaryota > Metazoa > Mollusca > Bivalvia > Unionida > Unionidae > Unio > Unio delphinus. The sequence goes on along the minus strand of JAQISU010000206.1, from coordinate 9,767,225 downwards.
GTAGAAATGCTCTGCTGGTTTATCGTTATATTAAGATAACTGCCAAGTTTTATGTCACGCCTGTCTCAGAAGTGTAAGGTGTTGTCACTGAAGCTCTCGCTGAATGAATAATGGGGTTTTAAGTTAGAACGTTTCGTCGACTATAAATGGCATTCATTACTACGCCACTGTTTTCACAGTTTGGATAATACTGAAGGCTTAATCGTTAACCAGCCACATCTTTATTTGGTTTACAAAGAGGAACGTAGAATAGCAGTCTACATTTGCTTTTTTATATATTTTCACTCTACCATCACATCATAGACTTATTCTTTGATTTATAAACTAGAAAGTAATAAGATCCCCCCCAAAAAAAATCCAAAAAGAAATCAGTTTCTGGGTCCGTCCTAATCCTCGCTGATCCAGGACTAAAAGTTACAATTCTGTTATAACAATCGATGTTAGATATTTGCGCTCTCTCCATTACAAGTAATTAGAATAAAGAAAAAAATAAATAAGTAAATAAAAAATATAAAAATAAATAAAAAATAAATAAATAAATAAATAAAGATCCTTGATATATTTGTCACCTCATTATTCAGCATACACAAAATTAAAACTTGTTCACGCCTGCATTTATACCGTTTAAGCTGATCACTGTGTGTAAATGCGATGTATTCAGCATACTGGTTTCTACCGTTTCTATACAATTTGTAGAAAATATTTAACAGGTAATTGTGTCACATTTTCTCACGTTTGTTATGCAATAGATAGTATAGAAATAGTATAGATTCTAGCATAAACATTTAACAAATCATTTCCTTCAATCTCGTGACTTTTGTTCAAGCTTTTACTCTTGAAGTAGATATGTGAATGTGGACAGTTGTTCTCTTCAACTTTTCATTGAGTTTTACCTCGTACGTTTTGTAGCATTTAGTGTACATAACAACGGCATAATTGTTTTCAGATTGGTTTATTAATCTCGTGGTTTTCTAAAAAAGTGCTTCTAGGTACATTAATATTACTAACTATACGTATGAGCATAGTATATTTTACAACGAGATAAATATTAACCAACCTTAAAACAACACTTCATTTACTCTTCATACTTTGTCAATCTGAGTATCTTATTTATGAAACGCAATATTATATTCACTTTTTGGGTAAGTTGATCATACACTAGAAAATACGTGTTTTAAAGAACATGGCAGTTTTCAAGTCGTCTGACACACAGCAAATCTTTGATAATGTGACTCATGCAAAATGACCTGGAGATACATATGAGTTGGATGGAAGAGGTAAAATATGAGCCTCAACTGATTCAGGAAGACTGTCGGTTGGTGGATTTATGCGCCTATGCCGTGTCACGAAGTAGATGGTGACTGCGGTTACATGAGCGATAACATGTGGTTCGACAATGATCCATATCGTTTGGCATTACATCCGAGAAACTGCGATATCCAACGAGACTGATTCAGACATGTACCTGATCGACATGGTATTTATTGCATATGCTCCTATTGATTCATCCAAACTTGACTATTTCCTCTTAAATCAGATCGCAAAGAGTAAGTTAATCTGTCATCATCCGTGATAATGTCATTCAATCAACGTATAAAATGGCCAGCATGAAGAGGTTATTGTGAGGACTGGTCGGACTGGTGTCAGGATAATGTGACTAGGAGTACATCATGCTATATGTCTGTGTCACGATGTCCCGGTACTATACTTCACCATACATTGCCACAATGCAGACATCGTCACGAAGTGACTAAAATATTGTTAAAGCTAAGTTAAAAATAAAAAGCACACACACATCTATTTTACCTTTCTCGTATTTGCATGAAAATATGTTGATATCTTCAACCAGAGTTCGTTTATGAACAGACGTCAACAAATGCTGGAACCATTTTGCACGAACCTTTATAAGCATAACATAATTCTTCAATTTGGTATAAACTGCCCACGAAATGTTACCCGTGATCATTGTTCGTTTCACAGACATCACAGTTGTGTACATATATAGTTACAATGCAACACGTGCCATGTTTGCGATCCATTGTCAACTCTTATTAAAAAAAAAACCTGATCTAATCGTCCGATATTTACTTCATCGAAATGATAGAGTCATATACTCGACATTCGATGACCCTTTCGCCAGACAAACAAAATAGAGCTGGACCAAACATACATGCATGCATGCACACACACACACACACACACACACACACACACACACACACACACACACACACACATACATACATACATACATACATACATACATACATACATACATACATACATACATACATACATACATACATACATACATTGGAATGCTCATAGTAATAGGTCCAGGCTCCTAAACGGTCTCGAACGATATTAGGGTAGGAGTAACCGACCGATCTCCTAACAGTTGTAAAACGTCGTACAATTGTAAGCTAGCATGGGCTGTCACGTGTGCCACAATTATGACATTTTCATATTTGTAGGCTTCAACAAAGTTGCGGTTATTTTAGTAAATAACTGACATAAAGACCTCACCAACGACGTCTACGTGTTTCATGTATTTAGCGTTGTTGTGAATTATCTGGAAGTAGCGGGAATGTTCGGACAAATACTTTGTCTTGGGTAAACACGGTCGTTGTGCTATTTTACATCACAATCAATTTAGCATCACTGTGGCAAACGATTGCTTTCTTTAATCTTTCACCATGTGGTCTAAAGTAATGCCTTCATGCTGCCAGTATTCTGATTGAATTAAATTTGGTCTTCGGGAGTGTGGCATTAGGAAGGACAAACATTGCTTATTGTTTCACTTATAATATTGCATCAAAGTAGTAGGCAACAATAACGTTATTTGTGTCGTCGCACTCGTGCTATTATGTGGTCTTTGGAAAGTGGTTAATTTCGTACACTTCAAATAGTTGGTATCCCAGGTCCAGAGCTTTAAACAATTCCAAGATGACCCAAGTTCCTCTCAAAGTGCATTCTTCCTGGGTTTGCTGACAAGAGTGGTGTTGGTTACACATTTCGGAACCAGTACGACACAAAGAAACATCAGTTGTTTTTTTACAATGGTGAAATAACACGGGATGGTACATATGCGTTTGATCAATCCTTCCTACTGTCGAATCTTGTCCAGGCGAATGTGTTGCGTCATCAATTGCTCGTCCCTTACAGGAAAGTGACGTTATTTGTAAACGTAAGGATATAGATAACACACTAGTGGTTGATTTCTTCTCCTTTCTCTTCGTCCGCTTGGTAGGGCAAACATGTGGTATGCATCTGTCATCCGTACAACTATCCCATGGGATCAGTGGGCCCACAAACTTGTAACTTTCTACGATCAGTTCAAACTCGGTTTTCAAAAGGTAATAGTATTCGTGTTCCCACATTTAGAACACTTGTTATCTCTGCTGTTCTAACATCACGCGTCCCTGACTAGTGTTCTAATACAATTAATACATGATTTTGGTGTCACTAGGACGGTAGCAATGGGGATATCCGTGTAATAAAAATCCGTTAAACTGGTACAGGATTGGGCTTCTTTCAAAGTATCGATCCATCTGTGTTCACTGAACAGTTCTTAAAGATGTTCTATAGCAAAACCGTAAAATGAACACTCACGACTGGTAATATGTTATGATTTCTTCGTGAAACTTGAAGGATCTGAGACGTGAATCTGGTACCATGCGTAGAAACCTTCTAGTTGTTCGGTACCCATGGTGTTGGGTTCATAGTAGTGAGCCTCATGAAAATGGTGTAGAACGGCGTTTCAATTGTCTTTGGTATTGAAAACGTGCGGAAATTAGTCTTTGGCCATTTCTATCATTCCAAATGTTTTAGGGATGCGACAAAAAGGCATGGCAAAGTAACTCATCGATTCTTTAAATTGCAATTGTCCCACTTGCGCTGAACTCATATTTGCTGCATTTAACTCCACTTTAAAACGTTTGGTATTTTGTTCCATATCGAGTCGGAGCAGAAATTTCCTAATTGCCCATCGTAGCCTAAGACATTGTGAGATATTACTGTGAAATAGCGAGTACAATCTCCGTAACTTTCGATGTCCTCTTGACTTTACGTCTCGTGGATGGGACTTAAGAACCAAACATTGGCGAACGTTTTCGACCCTAGAAAGATATTTCACGTTCTCCAGGAATCTTGCTGCAGTGAGGGACATGACTAACGATAGGCATTTAGGTGCACATCTCGCACGCTCGATGAGCCACGCATAAATTAGGAATTGAATGTCAGTCGCTTTAATGCATTCGAAATCGAAACAGATAAAATCTTCTTTCTTCTGGTCATCTTTTTGGGATTGGTATTTTTCAATCAAGCACTCGTGTTCCATGTCCATACTTTGGTGACCAATATGACCCCGTTTCGTTCCTGAACATACGTGAGCCTTAGCATTATACGTATGCCTTGTTCAAAAGTAGTAGGGCACACTTTCAGTAGTTGACAAGCACGTATCTGCTGTAACGTATGGGTCTTCAAATGTTTTTGGTAACACGTAGGGCCGACAAACGCGCGCTGACAAGCTGGGAAATGTACTTGTTCATATCCTCTTTCCAGACAGAGTTGAGAGGCCAAATATCCTGAACATGTCCATCCACAACATTTGTGTAGCTCTCGAGTTGATAATATAGACACATTTCTCGCAATAATAACTGTATCACAGGAATGAAACAATACTGCTAATGGCATCGAAATGTCCATCGTAATGATATACGTGAATGTAGTTTCCGTCTTTAAAATCATTGCCTCAAAATAACAGAGGTCTAGGCACTTCGCGAGGGTGCACTATAAAAGGGTAACGTGGATTTAAGACAATTCTTGCATTTCAGCAATACCACACAGCGTGTTTTTGGATAGCCGCCATTGCTGTAACATGAGTTCTGCTTCTCATCATTGCTTGGCACGATCCAATTGTTGAGTTTTTTCCAATCTCTTTTCCATTCCGTACTGTAGTTGCTTGGATGTAATTCAGTAGTTTGGTTCTATTTATAATAAGGAAGTTTCTGTTTGGTGCAAATAAAGGTAGTTTGTTTGTTTGTTTTAAGGTTTAACCCAATTTTCAAGCACATAATAGGATATACTTGGCGACCAGTATTATTGGTGGAGGAAGAACCCGGGAAAACCACCGAAAAGAACCACCGAACCACGAGAAGCTACTGGCAAGCTTTCTTACATTCATACATTAGCCGAATCTTCGACTCGATCCCACGCAGAGAGAGGTGAGACGGCAGTGAACCGTAACGGAAAGCGCGTTAGACCACTCGGTCACTCGGGACCCCGCAAATAAAGGTGGAGGGTTAGGCATTGATACGTCTCTGAAGGCGTACAATACAGAGGTGATCTGATGTAGGTTTGGGGCATACATGGGTGGACTTTACAATATTATTATCAGGCCAATAAAGAATCCAGTCAAAAATCTGATCATGTTTATGAATGGCTTGCTTAACTCAATGCTTAAAGTTAAAAGATGAATGGAATCGAGGAGTGTTGATGTTGTCGGGTTTCCAGGACAGTCAACGTGAAAGTTGAAATCTCCATAAAAAATCAGGTTGCCACCAATCAAATTTCCGTACTACATAACATTCGCAAACAGCTCAAAAAAATTATTAAAAGCAACGATTCAGTCAACTTGTTCTTTCTACTAGGAGTATGGCGGTAGAGGTAGAAGAAATGGACTGACCTTAGTTCTAGTGGATGTGTTGTTTGGATTAGTGCAAACGATGTGTGGCAGAAATTGAAGGTTGTTTTGAGTTTAAGACATTTTATCATGATTTCGTTGTGATGACAGCAGTTCCAAGTCCTCGAGAATGGCGAGGGAACGATTTGATGGAGTAACCCGTATGTGCTAGATCCGCGCGCTTGGATTTGTCGCCTGATGTTTTTCCCCATGTTTATGTCAGGAAAATGTCGTCGATATTCTGATCGTTGTTAACATTAACTATTTGTGTACGCTTATTCTCTGGACGTTCTGTTTGGACGTTGCATAATGCAATACGCAGAAGATTATCTTTGTTAGTTGACATAAAATTTGACTATCTAATAAGGTTGTGCACCAGCTTATTTAAACTAATTGCAGGAGGTTTAATTTCTTTAGCCGGACATATCAAAGGGGAGATCATTGGAATTTGTTTTCGTGTTTTACTCTGGCAAGCAATGAGACAACGTTTGTGTTTTTGCTTTAAATTTCAGTATTGATGAATGTAGTCCCCGTTCGTTTCGTCTTGAGCACAATATAGTATGGAGAGCCAATAAGTGATTATTTCAAATTATTAATGCAGGTCCATCATAATCATAAACGGGTTGACTGGCGATCATTTGATGACGGTTTATTGAAGAACATATAGCTGTGGAGCATGTCAGCTGAGAAAAATTCTAATTGTTCTCGTTTTCAAAACTAGGAGATTAAGAAAAACATATGAAGACAACAGTTAATCCATGATGAAACTGAATTAAGTAGACGAAGATAGACAACACATGTCATGTAAAAAAGCACACACACGGAACAACTGTTTCAAGCTGGTAAAGCTATAGCGGCCATATTTCCTGAATTCATAGGCTTCAGTTAGAATGATGCCACTGATCAAATGTGTATGAACATGTTTTGTGCCACATATATACAATCTGCTAGCAAAGTTATATTGAGGACCATTTTGTAGGACTGTCAAGGTAAATCAAATACATTGAATATAGTGAATATGAATTGTGGAAGTTTTAATTTTGTTTGTTGCTTAGACAATTGCATGCAGTGATTTACCTTTCCATTATTTGACAGTTGGCCTTAATCTGCGATGGTATATTTTGTTTTAGCATCCAACTGTGCGAAGAAACGCGGTGAATTGTAATGAAATATGGGAGGATATATTTGTGTCGACGCAATCACCCACGTTGGCATTCGATTAACTAGAAAGGTATTAGCAAATACAATTACTCGCAGACTTTAACATCATTATTATGACAGGAAACATTCCGCTCAATATCCTAATAGTAAGCAAATGACAATGGTACCCACATTCACCTTACCATTACGATCTGCTTGTTGTATTTATTACATTTTCAAAGTGTTGTTAAAATGTATTTTTTTCAGTAATCGTTCACTCTCCCTCTACGTTTTTGCTATTGTAGACACATCTATCTATCTATCTATATATCTATCTATCTATCTATCTATCTATCTATCTATCTATCTATCTATCTATCTATCTATCTATCTATCTATCTGTCTGTCTGTCTGTCTGTCTGTCTGTCTGTTTGTCGGTCGGTCGGTCTATCTATCTATCTATCTATCTATCTATCTATCTATCTATCTATCTATCTATCTATCTATCTATCTATCTATCTATCTATCTATAACAGCTTCCGATTTCACTTGAGTTTATCCATTTACTCAAATCAGCCCTCTGCTGTGGGTTAAAATCTCTCAAAGTAGAAAAGGCACATAATGAGACTCTTGGAAGAGCTTTTGATCAATATATGGTCTATCACATTCAATAGCTTTAAATAACTGTTGGAATGGTTAGGCAGGTTTTAAATTAGCCTTGATTTGGCTAAGGATTCCTGTTGCCATCCTCAGTGAGGCTGGTGCACAACTAATTTACTTTTAGCCAAATTTAGCTAATTCCTACATATGGTCTTCACACTCTTAGGTAGAAACCAAATCTTGGATAAATGTATGCTTGGCGAAAATTTGGCTAGTGTCATCAGTAGCTTTTAGTACAAGCAGAATATGTGGCTGTTAGAACTAAAAATCTTAAAAGCTGTATAATTAGCCAAATTTGGCTATCCACCTCAGTCTCTGACCATAATGTACACATATGACCTCAAGGCACAAATCAAATTGTTTGAGAAATATATATTTAGAATATATTTGTTTGATAACTACAAAATCTATTTTCATAAGCTAACGTTCTGCATCAAAAAAATAAAATGTATTTTACATAAGTGGATGATCAGCCCAAATTTGGGAGAATTGAGATGAAAGCTTTTAAAAATAAAAAACAATGTGTCTGTATTTCTGAACAAGTATTCATCAGTACAGTTGACGTATGCTGTATGACACCCTTTTAAATGCAAGCGAAGTTTGCTATTAATTTGTCAAAATCTTGTTTAGTAGCCACTCGCTTATAAACCTCATCTTTTCCATTCCCAATTTAATCTCATGTTTGATTGCAGATTTTTACCACCTGCTCAGTGACCACTGTTATTCTCTCATGGATCCTTGGGTACTTTGAACATGATTTTCAAAACATGTTTATTTTCCCATCACTGAACGAATCATTCACACTTAATAAAACTTATGTGCAATCTCAACGGCCTGATTTCAACAACTTTCTCTAATTAATTTATTGCATATACAGCTCCGTTCATTGTAATCTTGAAATGTGCTTTGTTTAACTTATCAATCCTTCTACCTATCCATCTATTTATACGTACTTGACCAACTATTATTTATTTTCTTTCTCTATCTGCTCCCTTCCTCTCCTATTTCCTCTCTCTCTCTCTCTCTCTCTCTCTCTCTCTCTCTCTCTCTCTCTCTCTCTCTCTCATTCTATTGTGTCCGGCTTTTATCTTAAATGCTTGTACATTACACTTATCAATATATAACAGCCATCTATAAAAATCACATGTGATCCTTGTGTTGGACTCCTTATATTGTATGCAATTTTAAAATGGATATACTTGAGCATAGAACTTACTGTGAAACATTCAAATTTAATGAATGGGAGAATATCAAACCATGCCTTTGATTAATATAAGGTTAGTATTTTTATATAAATTTATTCGATACATTATCTATTTTACCTCTATCCACCTCCATTCCATTCTAATGTGTGCCAGCCCTACTGGTAATAAATGTGTAATCAAAATACTCTCTAGTGAATAGACATTTTCTGAGCTGTAATCCAGAGGTAATGAATAGAGAATCAAAATGATAATACCACATTGTTATCTCATTTGTTATCTCATTTGAATTCAAACAGTCTTTTTAGCAATGTACAGTCTGCATATCGCCCTTGCCACAGTACGGAAACTACTCTTCTGAAAGTATTTAGTGACAATCTCTCTGTTTTTGTTAGTGGAAAGATTACAGTCCTCACTCTCCTGGATGTATCTGCAGCATTTGACACAATAGACCATTATATATTACTTCACCGTATCCAGCATGTATTTGACATTAAGAAAATAGCATTACAGAGGTTCAAGTCCTACTTAGTGAACATGCCACAAATTATATCTGCAAATAGAATACACTCCAGCCCAGTTGACGTATGTTTTGGTGTTCCACACTGATCTGTTCTTGGATCTGTTCTCTTCATTATGTATAATCAGCAGCTCTCAAGTGTCACAGATCATCACCCAGTGTCTCACCAATGGTATGCTGATGACACCCAAATATAAAAGTCTAGCCACCCAACTGAAGTTGATTGTGCCATCCATGGCGAAGAGAAGTGCATCTCTGATGTGAAATCATGGATGATATGGAGCAAGCTGCAGATGAATGATGATAAAACTGAGGCTATTCTGATCACAACGCAGCACCGACATTGAATTCTCACATTCATTATAGAACCTAGGCGTTACTATAGACAGTACTCGCACGTTGCACCAACATGTCATGAAGATATGCAAGGCTGCATATCTTGAACTGATACTCGTACGTTCCATTCGTAAATATCTTTTCGTTTTTGCCACTAAAACACTTGTGTGTTCATTAGTACTTTCAAGACTGGACTATTGTAAATTTAATTCTGTCTGGTTCGTCACAATATTTACTCAAGAAACTTGAAAAAGTTTAAAACACAGCTGCACAGATCATCTTTAGAGTACCTCGATCAGAGCACACCTCAACACTACTCTATACCCTACATTGGCTATCAATTCGATACAGAATCAAACACAAAATGTGTTCTCTGTGCTATGTTTTGATGACTGACTCCAGTCCAACATACCTATTACGCTCTTCTTCTGATAATCGTATACTCATTGTTCCCAGGGTGAAAAGAAACTCATATGGACAACGTTCATTTGCACACCAGTGCCCAGCGACGTGGAACGAATTGCCCATTGAAATTAGACACAAAGACAAAGTGGTCCCTTTTAAGAGTGCTCTTAAGACTCACCTGTTTCGACTGCAGGGTCAAACTTAGCGACCTAATCATGTTTTGTATTTTATATGTTTTCAGCATGTTTTTATGTTTTCCAAATTCATGGTTTTGTCATTTGTTGTTCTGTAGCGTAGTCATATCATTATTGATATTGATAAGCTTAGAGCTTCGAAAGATTAGTCGCTTTACAATGTCCTCATTATTATTATTATTTTTAAAGCGCTGAATAGCCTAAAAGTGCTGGGGCACCATTAACATTCAATCGATTTAACAACCACATGGACTTTATACATCCTTATTATAATGTAAATGTAGAACGTTCTAAAATTGTATTATTTCAGGTAGTGCTTTGTCTAGTTTTGCCATAAAATGATATCATGACATGACGACTGAAACTTTAAAATTCAGTACACTTGACCAGTTTGTTTCCTGTATATAAATCTTTGTAAGAAACAAAATAATTGGGTTTGACCTTCATAAAACCGTAAACCTTTGCACACAAATATAAGGTACAGCTAAAATGTATAATATGTTCAACCAACAAATCTATGCAAAAAGAATGTAAATGAATCAAGGTAAAGATTGCAATTGATGCTATATCTATATTTGAATATTTCATGAAAAAGTACATGAGGCACATGTTGAATGATGGTACTTGGGTCTGATAGAGTAATAAGATGCTTATTATCAAGTATGTTCCCTGGTAATCTATTTTATTTTTAATTCTCACCTGACATCAAAGAAGAGAAGTGACTGAAGCTTTAAATATAACAAATAATGAATCTATTGAGAGTGGTATATGTATATTGCAATTGCTTCCTTTATTTGTTCTTGGTCCTCTTCCCTAACATATATTTAGTTGTTTACTATCTATTTTAAACTTGGAGGTGAAATACATGTCATAGATTTTCTTGATATCTTTCATATTTAATAATGTTTCTAAATCATCAACAAACTGAAAATTAAAATTTCCAGTCTCAAATTTCCCTAAAGGATTTTTGCACTAAATATTATCTTGACCCTCCAGTAGTCCCATGTAGACTGCACCAGCATTGTCCTGCACCAGCCCAATAATGTTTGGAGAGATTACCTCGAAAGAACGTTGTTGGTAAGATTCTCTGGTAAAATATAGTAGTGCAGTGTATAAGAAATATTCTTACATGTAACTTTTACATAGGTATCAATATCTCTGTCATCAAGATTTATGCAAATCGTTCCTTTTCCACTGAGTCAAAGACCGTGTTCTGAAGGAGAGCAGATCCCTTGCAATATTAAAACAGCTATCAGACCCTACAAAATGAGATATTTTATGTGTCTTTTAATAAGGCATTAGGAATGTTCCGTTCTCTTTACAGCACAATTAATATTATTATTATTATTATTATTATTATTATTATTATTATTATTATTATTATTGAGAATAAACAACATGAAGAATAAACATACTTACTACATTACCCTGTATCAATTTGAAATGTAGTTATGGAGCTGAAATGGCCCACTACAGTGCCAAAGAATATGGCTGGTTGTTTTGATTATTTCTTGGTTTGATTGTGTATCATTCCTGGAATAATAATTATCATTTGCAGAATTTTAAATTTTCTGCTGTATTAATCATTCATTTAAACAGCATTAAAATTTAAATGTACTTACTCTCTCCAGTCACACCAGCCTATATTGTCTCATCATCATTCTCTGTTCATCTTCTTCATGAAAATCACAAACTGATTACATTCTTAAATTTTATTTCTTCCTCGCTCAAGTGTGAGCTACTAAGCTGGCATTCTCTAGGTGGGCATGCAATATCTAACCTCTCAAAGTCATGCGTTAGTCCAATGAACTTCTGTACAGGCCTATATAAAACTTCTGACTTTTAATCTTGGAGTTGGATCACATGGCCTATTACACTGGCCTTTGAAACTAATTGTGATGAACTGGAGCTGTTGAAACTATGCTGATTGGCTTATCAGTGACGATTTGCTGGATGATGTGTTACTTGGTACAAGATACTGAGTATTGTGAAAGAAATATATGATAGTTAAAAATGCCGTAAGTCAAAGTGCTGACTTTGCAATGTGCAGTAATTATAACCATGTTCGATCATTTCTCAAACATCTTTCTTTAGTTATAATACAACATCAGTCTATTAAACTTGTTAATCCACTTTCATTTTATTAACTGGCAGTTTTCAAAGATGCCCATTCCTTAAAACACATTAGATTCTTCCACTAGTTATTTGCCCCCTCCCCTCAAATAATTAGTTTCCTTTCGATAATGGATTCTTTGGAAATAAGCTGACTGCTACATGTATATATGTAATGAGTCTGCTGACAATTGGAAAAGAGATAGAGTCAGCCATTACATTTTCCCCCCTTTCAACCAATTCATTTCTTTTCATCAATGAGCCCTTTAATAATACACTTAAGACATACAAGTGAAATACTAAAACATAATGGATCCCTTAACAATTGGGAGGGGACAGAGAAAGAATCAGCTAACTGATTATTTCGCCACATTGTACTACCAATTATTTCCTTACTATGAATTGTCTCTTTGGTTTTGAACTTAAGAAAATACCAAACATATAACAGGTCATAAAATAAACTGGGGTTTTGGTGGGGTGACATGATCAACTAGTATAATATTTCTCACAACAGCAATTTGTTCCTATTTTTTAATGGACTCTTTGCTAATCTGCTTATGGCCCACATTTGAGAGGAAAATAATTTGCTGTCTAGGTATTTTAGAGGGGGATAAATAATCACCTAACCAATTCTTTCCTCAGGAAAAAAAATCAGATTAAGGAGGAAAGATTTTGCGCTGCTCCTGAAGGAATAAAATTAACCTGGCCAATTCTTTGCCAGGAAAATTTTTTGGTGGGAAGGGTGTAAATTTGACTACAAAATTAGGTCATCACGACTTGTGTATGATGAACTCCAACAATAATACAATAATGGATATTTTAGACCTCATTCAATAACTCTTTAAAATGTTACTGGTGGTAAAAACCTAAGTGGTTATATGAAATGTAATGGTGGATGCATATGTATCAGTTATACAACCCCAAATCAAAATAAAATGTGAACAGCAATCATTTGCAACAGCTCTTTTGTCTCCAGTAGCCGTTGTAAAAATGAATTATCATGTAGAAACACATTCAGTTTGTTTGTTTGTTTGATTAGGATTTTTAACGTAGCTTTAACAATTTTTCAGTCATATCGCTACGATGTCTGCAGTGAGGCAGTTTATAGTGATGTCTAGCACTGAGACATCATGCCGCAGACATGTAGCATGATGTCTCACCCAGTCACATTATCCTGACACCAGGCCGACCAGTCCTAACACTAACCTCTTTATGCTGAGCGTCAAGCGAGGCAGCTGTTAGTACCATTTTTGTAAGTCTTTGGTATGACTCGGCCGGGGATCGAACCGACGACCTCCCGCTTCCGGGGCGGACGCTCTACCACTAGGCCACCGGAGCGGTTAAACACATTCAGTAACCCATCATTATAAGTATACATGGTGTAAAAACCTAAGTGGTTATATGAAATGTAGGTTGCAATGACAGTATTTATTGAAAGGGTCTGGTACTATGCATTTTGATTTATGATTCTTGCATGGCCAGAGCTTGAGAATGCAATATTTAGATAACTAGTGAAGCACGATAAAGAGGCAAGCAAAAATGAATCTGTAGCCTACATGGCTTATATATAAATCACTAATAGATAACTCTTATTAAGTAAAGGTGGCTAAAGTGTCAACTCGAATATGATTATCCCATTTGATAACATTATTAGTGCATTATGTACTGCTGTTTTATAGTATTGTTCTAAATGTTGTGTGGAGCCATATTTGGTGGGTGTGTCTGACAATCACTTACCATGGTGTCTTATGTGACACTGATTATGTCCCCTTTATGCAGAACTTGTATGGCATCAAATATCATTTCTGCCTTGCACACATCAATTGTGCAACATGTTACCAATTAGAATAATAAGTAACCCAGTAATCTTAGTCTGAATTGGGAAAAACATAATATTCCTTGGAATGATTTTATTGATGACTGGGTTAACAAATCTTATCATATGTGACTAAGAACCAATTGCAGATAATTAAAAACAATTAAGCGTTATTCACGTTTCCAAAAATAGAATAAAGAAACAAGTTTTTTTTCTCAATACATTAGATACTCCAATTGATTCTGAATGCAGAATAATGATACATTTGTAACACGAAGATCATCTAATATGTCGCCTATCATATAATAAAATGTGTATCTTGCAATATATATATATATATTGAGTATTCTTTCTTTTCTTTAGGTAGTTCCATAGATCGCTACTTTTATCTGGGTCTCCCATCCCCTGGCAAATCATAGAGGGAATTTTAAATGAGTCATCTACTGTCTTCATTTTAAAATTCTCGATATTTGACTTTAATCAGTATATTACTTCTAGGATTTGCCAAACTATTCTTTTTGAACATTCTCATCCAACATTTGTAAGTCTTAGCTTACATATGAAAAGAAAGTTCATATTATCAGAGAGAGAGAGAGAGAGAGAGAGAGAGAGAGAGAGAGAGAGAGAGAGAGAGAGAGAGAGAGATAGAGAGAGAGAAAGAGAGAGAAAAATTTGAAAAGCGAAGGTGATTTCTGGAATAAACAGAATACACGAGAAGATGAAAGTCATTCAGAATCTTGATAGAAATAGAAATGCTAAATTTTTAAAGAAATAGTAAAACCAATGTCTTATAATTCAATAAACGTGTTTCTGCAATTGTCATGAGAATTGTTTTGTCAAAAAATGGGTAACTTAACCATTTGAGACTTAAAAGTAATAGTCTTGTCCAAAGTAAATCAGTGTGACCCATGTTTAATACTTCAGAGATATGAATTTTCAGATATCTGTTCATTATACCTTCAGTGCCATTGTCCCTATTGCACCTGCACTGACACATTGACATCATTAATACAGAGGATAACTCCACCATGCCAAATATATGTCACTGTTGACTAGTTTGCATGCTTTGTAAATGTTTTTCTTTTTTAGCTGTATGGTGAATACTTTAGGGCCTATTTTATCTATACTCATGAACATTCATTAGCATTATATATATATATATATATATATATATATATATATATATATATATATATATATATATATATATATATATATAATGCTAATGAATGTTCATGAGTATAGATTAAAATAGGATAAGTACAATGGATAGGTCATTGTAACTTTCACACATTAGGGTATTTTGAACTATATTTGCTACATGATTGATATAATTTTTAACTGTAATGGGCATTAATGAAATCTAAATTACCCGTATGTAAAAATCACAGAGTGAGTAACTTAGTCATATCAAAACAGCTCACTACAACTTTTTTCAAGTCTGAATGATGTTTCAATGTTCATACATTGCTAACCTGTTTGTCTTTCCAACCATTTGTTGCTAAATATTTTGTGCCTTCATCCATGTTACAGACGAGTTTAGCCTAAACAGTGTGTACCATGATGAGACCATGCTATCTTAATGCACCTAAATCTAAAGTATATAGCAGTAGACACCTTTCCTGTATGGCTTTAATGGGTGCAGCAAAGTGTGTATCACATGACATTTTGCAATTATGATACTGATGTCACCCAGTATTCTGTCATATCTAATCTATATTGGTACATCTAATGTAAATACTCCCATCAGCATTTAAGTTCACAATGCATCCGTGTAAAGACAATATTTACCAAACTGATTGCCACAAGGTTTCATCCTTCTTTTTTACTTGTTAAATTTAACTTTTCCTGTGTAATTTTGTATACCAGTAATTATTTCAATTTTTATCCAACTGTTTTAAAATGTTTTTTAGTTAACATTTTGGTCTGTACCAAAACATACCAACTAAACTAAGGAATAGTTTCTATACGTTCACTTTTGTTCATATGATTTTTTCATTTACATATTCTCATACATGTTTTGAGAATATCACATCTGTAGCTACATAACTGAATTATATCTACTGATAAGGACACATATTAATGAATAATAATTAACTTCGTAAATTATTTTCACTAACTGAACAATAAATTAAGTTTAATTCACTATGTCATTATGTATAGCAATGTGTAAATCTCATAAAGACACAAAAGCAACAAAGGAATTTGACTTTCAAAGATTTCATATCATTCTTTCTCTCATTTTCAAACCAACCATTATTTAACCTACAATTATAAAGGTAATTATTTACTATCTCATTTAGCATAAACGATATATAATAAAATTGTTACTTCTATCCAGAATATGTTTAGTTTGCAAAATCTTTCAGATAACCTGACATTTCGCTATCAAAACTATTATTACAGTTAATATTGATATATAATGTTTTTAAATTGTTTGCAAAATAACATATTCTGTATTAATATTTCAGTATAGCTTGAACGAGAAAGATTACTTTTGTTAACTATGCCAAAATGTAGAAAATTTCCCCCAAAATAATAGTTTTAGCATTAATTGTTTTAGTACATCTTGAGCTCTAAATAATACTTTCAGTAATAATAATAATAATAATAATAATAATCATTATAATGCGGACTTTGTACAGCGCCTAATCTATATGATTATAAAAAGGAAAGCTCATGTACTTACCAAACCATTAGAAACCCAGTGTGCATTGATAAATCAAAATCATTTAAAGACTTACTGCTTGATTATAGAGCAGATAAAATCAAGTTATATGATGTACAATGGGGCACTCACCCTTTAGTATGTACTTTTGAGAAAGTGATGCATGTTAGCAATGTTCTTTCTAAGCTGTGTGCACACAGATGCTCAGGCATCCCCACACAGCTCAATTGTCAATCCAACGTTCAATTTTGCACGTCTCCGTAATGCTTGCATAATTCAGCAAGCACTGCTTGCACATCTACAATTTGCTTAGCGGGAACGTTTTATGTAAAGTGAAGTTGTCTGCATATAAAACATGCACATTAGAGAGAATGTTGGCATACTTCTATGCTGCTTTGATGTAATATGGATAGGTTTTCTTTCCATATTGTACTTTCGAAAATTATAAATAATCTTAGCACACTGCAACTAAAAGACTGCTCAATTGTCCAAAAATCAGCTAGTATTTATCTAAAATACACTATCTTTAGCAGATATTAAAATAGGGAAAATTAATTGGCCAGACTGAACAATATCAGCTTTTGAAAGTGCAATGCACAAATTACCAATATATGAAGTATAAAGGAGTTATTTGTTTACATAGATTTGACCTGTAATGTTCAGGACGTGAAAATGACCAAGTGGAACTAGCACTTTTTTAAAGGTGCACATCTAAAGTAAGGCCAAGCTGTATACTCTATAATCCATTTTACACCCATCAATCATACAACACAAAAAGGGGAATTAAAGGTTCTTTGAACAATGCCTAAAATATACAAAGTCTTTTTTAAATAGCCACTATAACTAGTGTGAAAATATGGGGGAATTTGTTTTCTTAAAATATTTTATCCCTATGCAAACTATGAAACTGTAGATCGCCAACCAAGCGAGGTTGGAGAGAGGTATCTGCTGGTAATCCAAAAACAACAACATTTTCTCTAATATCAAGTACATATAAACGACATGAAGAATACTAATACACCATGTCATTTTGAGTAGATGAGATATTTTAAGTACGTATGAAGTAATTATACAAAACAATTTGTATGTTATAATCACCACCTGTTATGGAAATATATATTATTCCATGTATGTGTTTACACACATGGTTGAATATCCACTGCAGTCTGTTGTTACATTTTGGTTGCAGATAAATTATAAAATTAAATCCTTTCATGAATGCATGTGACTTAATTTATTCTGAACTACACGTGGTATAAAATGCGAACACCAAAATTTACATAGATACCCGTTTATGAACTTAATTAGGTTGAATTGTTCATATCATATAAGCACCATACCTTTATTACAGGGCACCTTATAAGTATATAAAAACAATGCTCAAAGCTTATTTACATCTGGGAGTATAAGTTGCTTTCTCTCCTGGTCAAAGTTCACAATTTAATACAGTAATTAAAATGTTCTTTTAAACAGTCAAGAGAGACATATAGTTGTCGCTGCTCTGAATATGAAAGTGCATAAACAGAATCATGCTATTTTTATTTGTGCTGCCTCCAAAGCTAATTGTAGCAGACATATTTTTGTTGTTTTGCAACATTTGTGTAAATTGCAAGATTATTTTCATTTTTTTTTTCTTCAGTTTTAACATTCAATAATAAGTTATCATGTCCAAAGTTTGAAACCTGTATTCAGCAGAATGGGTTGTAATGTTTAAAAAAGTCTGGATTAGTAAAAGTATACTACATGTATTAAGATAATATTTGATCTAATTTATTGTGATTACTATACAATGTGTGAGGGCATTCCATCCATGATAACTTAATTTGATGATTGGTTGGCTATTATTCTCAGTGATAATTCCCAACATATATTTATGAACTTGTAGTTCAGCCAGGATTGGTTAATAATGAAGCTGATCCTATTTGTAACTGAAAAAAGTAGAGACAGTGTTTTATTCATGTAACGTAAATCTTTTACAGACCAGAGTTTAAAAAAACTGGTTACTGAAATTTGCACCTGATTCTTTGGTACCAAATTGAAAACATATTTGAAACATTTAAACATCTAATATTATTGAAGTTTTATTATCATGGAGTTTGCATAGGTCTACAATGGTAGCTGTACAAGTACCAGAAGTCATGAAAGCAAGTGTCTTATTCTGAGTCAGTGAAGATATGTTTAATTGACATTATCTTGGTGTAAATTTTCTTTTGATCATGAAGCCAGTGTGAGTGCAAAGTTTAGCTCATCACTGAAAGTTTCCTGCTGGGCGCCTAATAGCCTTGATATAGACAGTAGAGGCATTCAACATTTAGATCAGTATGCACAAGGTCTTGCTACCAGACAAGTTCAGCTGATATTTCCAGTACATAGTTATATTATGTTAAATTATATACTACTATTAGGCACTTTTATTGAACTATTCCCTACGTTAAACAGATATTTTCTTCAGCAAACATAGCCCACATCTACTCAATGAGTATACTCAGTAAAAATTAGTATTAAATTTGGCATAGTTTTGATCATATATCTTCCAAAACTGACCCCATGAGCATGTATTACATGTTATCAAATTTAAATGTAAAATGTTTTAAAGATATATGTTTTTAGCACTACCTGTAATAATGGATTTCAGTAGATTTACATATTTTGATCAGTAGATTCACTCCTAAACCATTAGATTTTTTATCTTCAAAAATGTTGTTACAAGCGACTGAACAGTTTTGTTTTCTATATGTTCTCTCTGCTTAATATAATAAAACAGCAAGTTTTGAACATAAATTAGATTCAGATTCAGATTCGGGTAGAAAATGCTATACAAAAGAGGGTTCTTTATTTTATAGTCGACTGCAAACATTTAAAAAATAATAAATTCAATTCCATTTTTAGTTTTCTTCACAAGATCCCTATCTTGTGACCATAGAAGACATTTATTTTATCGAAAAAAAATCTGTTTACTAAGGTATTTCTCATGAAACACTACAGCCAAATTTAATAGGCGTTTGTTCCACACGAAACCTGGTTTCAGGAAAACATATTATATTTTTTATATTTTATAAGAATCAAATACATAATTTTGTTCAACTTCTCTTTTTTCAATAAGGTCATGTTCAACTTGAAACTACCAGTTATAACAGCACCTATGCATCTTTCAAAATGTTTGCTCTGAAGAATCTTATACTGAAACACTTGTGTTGTAGCAATGCAGATACAAAGAGTTAATGTTTAAACTAAAATGTGCTAGTATCTTGTATTAGTATATGATGAGTTAATGAAAGTTTCTATAATGTGTGCAAAAATTGCACACATGAAGTGAAAATTATTAAAGCTAAACTTAGACAAAGTTTAAAAAAATGACTTATAGGTAAAGAGTCCCATATATTTATTCAAGAAAGAAATATTGAAAATATTACATGTTTGTATTGCTATTGAAATAACTTCAATTTCAAATATTAAAAGTTAATTTTTTTAAAAAAAACCTGTTTAGTCAGCTAGTTTAGAAAGTTGAATTAATAAGAATTAATGAAGATCTAATGTAATTCTCTCACTCTCTTGTATCTCACATAGAATCATGATAACTATTATCCCATTTCTGTATAGTGTAAGTTCATTGTTTCGGCAGGTATACATTCATGTTCCTAATTCGGAGTGTTACCTGTAACATACACTTGGGGAAAGGCAGCACTAATTAAGGGTCTTACATACATGGATGAAAATTTCATGGGGCTAAAACGACTGTAAAAATGTCCCTTTTACCTATTTGACTTAATTTCAACTCCTCAGATCATTAGGTTAAGTGATTTTATGTTTTTGTCCTGTACAAGCCTTCATCCTTCCATCATTTAAGAATTACATTTTTATCACTATCTCATCCATATATTTGATTTAATTTTAAGTAAAGAATGGAATATGAGCTTATTTTAAGATTTCAAACTAATAACTAAAATCTAAGCATATTATTAAGGTGATCTTGCAACCGATTAGGTGAGCTTATTACCAATATTAAAGCAATATTTTTTAGTTTCTATAAAACTTGCAGTACTGGTTTATATAATGGAGATTTCAACAGTTTCGTAAGCTTGGTATCCATTCATAGAAATTATTTGATCTTGCATCTGACTAAACAAGTTATTACTCTGACGGTCGTATTTGAACAAGTTTGTAAATTTTATAAAATTTGAAATATAAGCTTATATTACGAGATCTCAACTGAAGTGACAACTAGCTGCATGAGTTTGTAACCACTTCATGATCTGATTTGATCAATATTGAGAAATGGGCTAAGATCATGAAGATGTCAAGTGAATTTTATTAGAAGCAAGGTCAAATTATATAGATATGAAGTAATCTGGCATCTCATTGGCTAAGCTTCGTATGACTTTCAATAGAGTATTTCTACTCAAATTTGGATCTAACTTAATAAATAGGTTTACATCATCAAGATGTTTTATGACTTTTTGCAATAATACAATAAATTAGGTGATCTTGTATCTCATAGACTGTGTTTGTTTGTATGACTTTATCAAACTTGATAAATATGTTTATTTAGTCAAGATATAAAACAATATAGATTATGAGAAATATCCGATCATATTAAAATTGCAACTCTTACATCTGCATTGTGGCAGGTTAATGTGATGCCTAAAACTGGGCCATCATGTAACAAACATGCAGCATGATGTCCCACCCAGTAACATTATTCTGACAAGAGGCCGACAAGTCCTAACTCTAACTTCTTAATGCTGAGTGCCAGGCAGTACCATTTTTATGTCTTTGGTATGACTCTGTTGGGGATCGAACCCACGACCTTCCACATCTAAGGAAGATGTTCTAACCACTAGGCCACCAGAGCAGTCAACCAAAGACTTGTAAAAGTGATGAAACATGGTAGTTCAAGATAAGAAAAGAATCTTGATTGTTAATTTTCCAGCTAATTTGCAATGTACTTTGAACATATTATTTGTAATAATAATTTCTTCTATTGTGACAGTAAAACAATCATTCAAATGACTTGCTTAATTTAGTTTAGATTAAATAAGTTTCATTCAAAATTACTGACCAAAATTTTTCAGGTATACACAACCCAACTAGCATCAGGCGGACGTCAAGCTGATCATGCAGACAGAAGAAAATATAAAGTTGTTAAATATGCAGTATGTCTGACAGATGAACCAATCATTCAAATCAGTCAGGTCTAGGAAGTGGAGACCACTTAGGTTACACTTGGAAAATACTATGCAAAGTAATTTAAGGTGTCAGTTACATCGTTTAAACACCTGAGGACACCAGTCAATAATATTATACCTGGGACTTTGAACTTCCTTCTTCAAGAAGATTGCCATTAGCCATAACAAAAGATCCTTTATGTTATAGTAAAAATTGTTTTATAAACAAAGAAACATTCCACAGGCATTGTTCTTTCGAATGAAGTAGAAAAGATATTTTCATTTTACATTAAAAGAAACCACCCGTTAGGCACCACGCATTTATCTGGTGTTTTTCATATGCATATAATATTATTAATTTTTTATGTACAATTTACACCATTTCAGTCATATGATAAATGTAATATATATTTTGTGTAATTTACTCATTTATTTTAGACTTTTGCTGTTCTCTTGATTTTCTATGCATCCATCGTCCTATTGGTCCGTCTTTCTTGTTAAATACTTGGTATAAAATTTAGGGTTTACAATTTTTGCAAAAATTTTTAGTATGATTATAGCCTCTTTACCGATGTCAACAATGAAAACTGTTGGTGTGATAAAAATGCACATAAATAGTTATTTCATTCATGATTTATATTGTCTTACCCAACTCTGACCAGGAATTCCCTAGCACTGTCATTTTCTGTGGCTTTTGTTCTTTCATTGCTAACACTGCGTCATTTTATGTATACTATGAGTGAGTCTGTATACCTCTGACAGCAGAGTGACATAGTTCATCCTGATTGGTAACTGCCAGATAATTCCACAACTTACCACAAGGTTGAGAGTTATAGCACTTTGCATACATGTACATAGAAATTAAGCCACTAGTTAAATCCATGTGAAATGCAAATGTGTAGCTGTCATTCTTTTCCATGATTTGATATTGTAAATATCAGAAGTAGATTGACATAGTACATGTATGTACATTCTATGTACATATACATGTAGTTGTGCATCCACCCCTTTGCTGAAAATAGACTTGTCAATGAGCTGGAAGTAACCAAACAAGCAAGGTAGTATTTTACACTGAAAATGTCTGTTTGAGATGAAACATCGAGTCCCACTGGTCATAATACGTTAGAAATAATAAAACAATAAATTAAGTGATCAAGTTCTTAACTTGTTTAATTTAAGTTATGGTTGTTTTTAAAAAAAATTGGAATGAGGGTACACATAAATGGGGATGTATATTAAGACTATAGGAAGAGCAATATGAAGGGAAAGAAATTAGTTTAAGAGCTTTTGTAGATTGTCTTCAAAGTATTTATCAAATATTAACCAACAGAGTCCAAAAAACAGTCTTCATTACAAGAAAACAATTTAGTAGTAAGTAATATAAAACATTGCTTAGAAATGTGTCACTTTCATTTACTTTGCTCTAGTTTAGCTGTGATTGTTATGACAAAAATTAATCATACAAATATAGTATACTAGATTTTTTTTTGAAAGCCGTCAATGGTGATCATGACCAGTGAACCTATATGCATTTCCCAAACTTTGTTTAAGCACATATTTAGCCAATACCGCATTTACTCCCTATGAGTGATTCAGCCATACATGTAGCCAAATTTGTATTTCTAAGAGTTATTACTATAGGTTGTAGAAAAGAAAACACTGCAGGCAATGACCAACAATGTTATAAGCTTACATTTACACAGCAGTATGGAATGAAACACTGAGCAGGATGACCTAACATGGCTAATTATAGAGCTTTTAAATTATACCAGCCATACATGCAGCTGTTTTGAAAAGCTGTTGCTGACACTAGCCAAATTTTGCTAAAAGGACATATTTGTGCACCAGGCTCACTGAGCATGTCAACATGGTACATTGTCGTGTACTTCTACTTCTGTATGTCGGATCCTTCTTGCTTCTTCTTCTTGCTTAAGCTGTTGAAGACATCAATATTGTTCTTTTTCTTTCTGTTGCTGTAAACATTTTTCCAATTCCTAGTCCTGTCTCTGTTTGACATCCATTACGTGTGGTAAAGAAGGAGATAGTGGCAAATGCATTCGCACCAGATCAAATTCTTCCAAAGAAGAGAGACAATCAACCAAGTCCCAATTAAAATCGGTCTCTTTAGGAAGTCTTGACATTATGGTCTTCTTAGTTTCCGTCATAATTGAAAACTGTAGAAAGCTGTCGCACAGATAATAGCGCAACTATATAGAGAAAGAGAGGTAACAGACCACTCTCCTCGGATTGGAAGACAGACACTTCAGATTGGAAGACAGACTCAGCTCCACTATACTCCTGAAGTGTAATGAATCGTTGCCATTGAAACATGTTGGAATGGATGATATTACCCAGGTAACTTTGCTGATATCACATTTTATCTCATACATGTATACATAGCTTTCTTCTAATCAAGGTCAATTATTCCTATTCTAGTCATGAAAACTCCATTATGAACCTGCGAACACAATGATGATACGAATTTATGATATGTTCGCTCCATTAAGTTTCATCGTCTTTCTTTCCTAAAAATAATCATTAAAATGAGGACATTGTTTTGTGAATACTCTTAAAAGCTATAAGCGCTTTACAATATATATAATATTAATTTTAAGAAAACGACAAAAAACACAACATGAAATTAGAGAATATTAAATGTGATGATGGCAATTAATGTAGGAAACCTTATTGTGTCTTTAACTTTGTTCTTGCAGTTGAAAAAGATGCGTTTTAAGAGCACACATGGCATTTATCACTTTATTTCTTTCTAATTTCAATGAGCAATTTGTTTAACGTTGCTGGAACCTGGTACGCATACTATATCCATAAAGACAGGTTACACTGTTGCTAAAAAGTGTCGCTGAAATTCTGCATTGCATCCGTATGGTGATGTTGAATCAATATAAGTACTGTAGCCAGCTTATCTATAATGGTTTGTAACGTGTCAGAGAAAACTTTCCGTCAGGTCCAGAACCTTTATTATACTTGAGGTAGTTGGAAGTGTTGTACATATGTTCATTGACATTAGATTTTAAGTAATCTCGATGATCTTAGTTCTGTTGTGGGATAATTTGGCTAAATGGACTATGATATGGACGTTCTGCTAAGCGGCTTCATATATTTGTTGATGAAAAGTGAGTCTGGTAGAAAGACAAAGATTATCTACCCTGTCGGCTGTCTCTTTTAAGCAGTGCGAAGCTATTCCCTAACACCACTATCCCACGGCGAACACTTCTGAATAGATACTCTGCGTTTTTTTCTATTACTTAAAGCAAGGAATTATCGAGTTATTATATTGTAGGAGTTAAGCAAGTTGTTAGGTTTGCTTGGATGTCTTGCATTAGTTTGGTTTTATATCATGCATAATACAGACATAGGACCGGACAAATTCTCCTTTTGTAGATTATCGTATTCCTTAGCAAATTGTTTGCCAAATTTAAAGGATCAGGGATGAAGCTAACGACCGAGACAAGTAAGAATAGCAGGATTGAGATCACAATAATTGTAACATATGTCGTAAATCAGCCTCTCATATTTGATAATGTGTGAAAATTAAAACGATTGGTGATTAATTTACTTAGAGATATAACTTCAATTACAAATCCTCGTTCTACCTCAGTGCATTGAGACAATACTATTTTATCATCACAAGAATTATATATATATACATGTATGATAGTACATTAGATAAATGAAGTTGCCCATGCAGATTCAAGCACCCAAGGAAAAGTAAATGTCAATATCAATAAGCAGCTCCATAATAGGGAGGTTTGTGAATGATTCCATAATGGTGCTTGTGTGTTCTTGAGCGTAGTAATTTAATTTACGTTAGCCGTAGTGAAGCGATATAGTTCAGTCTTCAATACGAAAATTATTCTTATTTACTATTAATATATTGTTATTGAGACTTTACATGTTCAATAATATGCCGGCAAAAGGCCTCGTGTTTCATTATAAGAAACTGAAAGATGCAATAAAAACGTGTAACCAGATAAATCGCATAAACCACAGTGCGATTCAACACGTATATTAATTTAGTATTTTAACCTATTTTGGAAACTTACTTTTACTAGCTTACAAAAATGAAGACTGCACTGGTTCTCCTTGCCTGCATAGTAGGTGCTGCCGTAGGGACATACTACGGTGGCGGTTATGGTGGCTACGGAGGATATGGTGGTTATGGTGGATACGGCGGATATGGTGGTTATGGTGGCTACGGAAGATATGGTGGTTATGGTGGATACGGAGGATATGGTGGCCACGGTGGCTACGGCGGATATGGTGGTTATGGTGGCTACGGAGGATATGGCGGTTATGGTGGCTACGGAGGATATGGAGGCTACGGTGGCTATAGAGGATATGGTGGATATAGTAGCGGCAGGTGCTTGGGCTGGGGATTGGGACTCGGTGGTGAATATGGTGGATATGGAGGATACAGCGGCGGCAAGGGATGGGGTGCTGGAGTCGGCGGTGGATGGTTAGGAATCGGAGGTGGAATAGGATACGGTTGGGGTGGTCGATATGGAGGTGGGGGATATGGAGGATACAGCAAACACCATGTAAAGTAAGAACCCGTTGTATTGCCACTTGACATGTCTGTTTCATTTTAAATATGATGCATCAGTTTGCGGTAAAGGTAAACTTATCTACTTCAATCTCTACTGATTCGTTTCATTTTGTGCTATTTCATTTAAATGTAACCACACACATTAATAATCAAGATACATCTCCTTCGTATACCAATACTGTGTTGTAATTAAGCAACTCAACCATTGAAAATGATTGTAATACATGACGTTTATTTTAAAGATATTAAAACGAATACGTGGAATCACGGACAGAGAGTCAACAGCAAGGAATCAAACTGCATACTTAAATCATTTTTATATTCTTAGTTGTATATAATAAAATAACATGATTTGATGAAGAAGAAAATGGACATGTTAGTAATCTTGCTATATTTCATTCTCTTTCCCTCTATCTCGTTCTCACACTCTATCTCTGTCTATCGCTCGCTCTCTACCCCACCCTCTCTTTCTCTATAAAATGATTGAACAAGGTTAGCACATTTGAATTAAATCCTTGAAAACATTAGTATAGTCTTCTTTAGACTCATTATATTGTTTGATTTAAAGTCCTTTTTTCATGAGAAGTTAGTGCGTAAGTTTTATTTTCATTGAGAATATCTATGGTTATTTCACGATGAGTTCTGTGGTTATTTATGAACACTATTCATGAGTGATACAGTGTAATCTATGATTAATCATGTGTTCTGTAAATTTTCTTCAACTTTGTATTGTTTTGTTCTACTAGCAAATCAAGAATATTTTAAGTTAAAGTTCTTGATTAAATCACCTGTTACGTATTTTTAGGTACACAGAAACAGGAACAAAGAAAATGTGCAAACAACAAGCTTTGTAAACTTTAATAAATAATTTATTTCCCTTGGTATAGATTATAAAAATGGAAATAGAACTTACAGTTTTAAGAATAAAATACAAACGTAATCGAAGAATAATCCACGATACAACCTAAAAAAGTCCTAGTAATAAATTATTCTAACTGATTCAAACTGGAACATCCAATATATAAGACGATGTCATATGCTGGTGTTTGTATTATTGGTTTACAGTTCATTGTATAATCACAAAATGTAAGGGCCGAGTGGCCGAGTGGTCTAAAGCGTTGTCCGTTACGGACCACTGCCATCTCACCTCTGTCTGCATGTGTTCGAGTCTAAGATTCGGCAAATGTAGTTATGTAAGAAAGCTTGCCAGTAGCTTCTCGTGGGTCGGTGGTTCTTTCCGGGGTTTGTCCGGTTTCTTCCTCCACCATTAATACTGGCCGCCATGTATAGCCTATATTGCGCTGAAAAATGGCGTTAAACCATAAAAAACAAAACAAACAAAACAAAATGTAACATCCCTGTGTTGAGAAGCCGAATACAATTTTGATAAACTGCCTGCGTTCAAAAACGCTTGTATGATCTTCAAATATTAATAATTCCCCAAATTGCGAGATCAAGAAAAAAGGTGCGTGCAGTCACGGGATCATCTTCATATCACATAATATAATCATGCCCTGTCAAGAACTATTAATTGTGCTTTAAGAATAATAAGATGAAGGCCTTTCATAGCGCAATCTGACACTGACTGCAGCCAATCATTATAAAATTAAAATAAAACATGTTTACGAGACCACTAACCTTGAATCATGGTCAAGATCTAAATCGACATTAGTTGTTGACCAAATAATAATTGAGGTCAACTTATTTTCTAAAATAAATATCATCTCCAGTGATTACACAGTATGTACTAAAACAAATAATACCGACAAACAAGCAATTCAGCTAACATACATTTATATTAAATCGGATACACCATACAGAACCATCTTGGCTCTTTCAGTTTAAAACATAATTGTCGACCAATCTTTAGTTTTCATCAGTCGAGAACTAAGGTTATATTTCTTTTGTCGAAATATATTCAGTGATTTTTACTGCACACCCTATGGTACACGTCTTTCTATCGCTAGTGTTGATATCTTCCCTATAGACTTTCAGGTTTCGGATAGTGCATTCTAGGCTGCCATGTTTGAATTCTTACACGTGTTAACAGCTATCTTCCTTCGCTCTGTGTATATCTGTTGGAAATTACTCATCAGCAGCGCTGTTAGCGTAGTCAGCTCCAGCATCATATTCTGTGTACTTGTAGTACACTGATGTTTTGTGAATATAGTCACATTATTTGCTATGTGATCCTGGTTTGCACATCGTGGGTTCTCACGCTTTCCATTGCGCTCCCGAAAGGCCGGTCATGAATGCTCCGAGTTCACCATCTGAGTGATAATGATGGTCAGACTGTTTCTGTTACATGTATTAGGGTGCTTACACAATTTTTGCTTATGCGACCAGTTAATGCCCTAGCGGTTCAATTAACCACTATGTGCTCATTAATTATCTGTATTATATATTGTATAGTGTTAATTTGTATCTTTTTGGTTTTGTATATTAATTTTAAATAGTTTAAATTCTTATATAGGTATTCTATAGATTTGTATTATTTATTTTATCTAACATTTGGTGGTATGATGTAATAGAGCCGATTTTCTTTCTCGTTGTTCATGGAAAGCAGGTTGTCAGTGATATTTGTGGTATATGTTGAACACATGTTCCAATGGTTCTGATTTCTGGCAGTGAGGGCATTTATCAGGCGTGGGTCCTGTATTAAGATTGTTGCCCTTTATGGTATAACGGTACCAATTGCGCAAGTCCATATGGGTGGAGCTTATGGTGTAGGGTCCATACCATTCAGCCCTTAAGAACAAGACAAGCTTTGATTGGTGGATTATGTAAGAGTTGTACTTTCTGTTAAGCTTAAAAAAAGTTAGCCTCTTGGCAACATGTGAATTTATGCTAATTCCTAAATAGATCAAATTTTGTATTTTTTATGATTTTTTGAAAATGTAATACACATGACTGAAAATAGGTATGTTGTGACTAGATAACTCATACCCCTGTCTAGTTCCAGCAGAGTTATCTCTCTTAAATGCAATGGAGTACCTGGTTTTTTCATTGTCAAATTGACAATCTAACATTGTTCTCTATAACAGTGTGAGATGCATGCTAAATTAGGATAGAAAATATAGTTATCTCTCCAAATATTAGCATTGAGGTCTATGGAAAAACAATTGGTACCGTGATACCTAAAAGATAATACCAGCTTCACAGTGTATCCATAGTAACGAGTATACATAACCACCACTTCTATACTGTCATAGTGTCATTTGGTTAAACAATGGATATTGAGATGTTTTGGTCTAATATTGACAGACTTTTACATAGAAAATTTAGAAAATAACACACATTAGCTTTGGAATGGGGATTTTGTAACTATATCTATAGCATATATAGACTGATGGCTTTGTGACTGTGTAGTCAGCTCCAATATTAACATACAGGCAAAAAAAGGTTATGTAAAGTTAATATAGTCAATTTTAGCCAAAGTATTGACTATTTTATGCGCAAAAGATGAAAAAATATCATGAATAAAAAACAACTCTCTTGTTCTTCTAAAGCATGTTATAGACCAAGAAAGAGGACACTACTGGACCTCTTGTAGATAGTTCACTTGTACCATAAAGAATATTCTGGTATGAGTATTTTAGGTAATTTATTAAAGATATGGTATTCCTTCCTATTTTGATTTGAATAGTCCTGCTCTAAATGTCTTTTTTTTTGTTATAAACTTTTGTGCCGTGAAAAATGAACATGCGATTCCTTAGTTAGATAATCATTCTTGAGGTCTCTACTACATATAGACTTTTTCTATATATTAGTCCACATTTTCAACCCCAAATCCATGATAACCACTTGGAAAAGCTGTTATCTACTTTATTTGGTGTCAGATTGGCTTATTGCATCAATTGTATGCACTACAGAAAGGAGGGAAGCTTCCTATTTGTATGACAAAGAGGCTGGGTAGCTTGACCTTTGTGGGAGGACTAGAGGTTAGTGACCTCTTGCATATGCAGACAGTGTAAAGTGTTCAAAGCTAATACTTTATAATTAGATTGGGCCATGTCCACCTGTCCTTATTGTTACTTTTTGTGTTAATGAAACAATTATAAGTCCTTTATTTTAGATCAAAATGTCTCTTTAAGAGTAGAACTGGTACATGCTAACTAGTGTGTTGACCTTTGACCTTACTATTAAACAATATGACATAATGTGATTTATCGCATATCACCAAAGTGAAGTTTGATAAGTGCTAATATGAATAAAACACAACTCATAGTTAAAAGAATTCATTTTATTTCAAAAGATGAGTTTGATAATGAAGCAATGGTATGCAAACAAGAGTTCCAACAGCTCAATAACATTTCTATACACAATTATATAGAACATAGCTTAGTACTTCATAAAATTGTTTTTGACAAGCGAGACTAAGTACACTTGTTAGTTATATAGTCCCGAGCTTTTTCACAGATTATTGGAAAAATCAAGGTTTGCTATAGGTATAACGGTACCAATTGCGCAAGTCCATATGGGTGGAGCTTATGGTGTAGGGTCCATACCATTCAGCCCTTAAGAACAAGACAAGCTTTGATTGGTGGATTATGTAAGAGTTGTACTTTCTGTTAGGCTTAAAAAAAAGTTTAGCCTCTTGGCAACATGTGAATTTATGCTAATTCCTAAATAGATCAAATTTTGTATTTTTTATGATTTTTTGAAAATGCAATACACATGACTGAAAATAGGTATTTTGTGACTAGATAACTCATACCCCTGTCTAGTTCCAGCAGAGTTATCTCTCTTAAATGCAATGGAGTACCTGGTTTTTTCATTGTCAAATTGACAATCTAACATTGTTCTCTATAACAGTATGTGAGATGCATGCTAAATTAGGATAGAAAATATATTTATCTCTCCAAATATTAGCATTGAGGTCTATGGAAAAACAATTGGTACCGTGATACCTTATATGGTTCAAGCGCTAACGCGATATAATACATCCCTTGATACTTTGTTGTATCGGAATGTTAAGTTTAAAGCGAATGGATAGAGCGAATTCAAAGAGCATGTATTTGGAAGAAACGTTGGAGACAAAGGACAAAAACATTTTTTTCTCAAAACACTACATCATTTATGAGAATAACAAACAGCTAACAATTAACTATTAGTAGGGAAACAACGTTTCTTCAAACAAATTATGTTTTACATGGTTAACATCGTAGTGCAGAAACTATGGATGACACTTATCCCTCTTTGAATAGTGAAGTATATATGGAATTGGAATGGGAGATGTCAGAGAAAGCAGAATCCTAAGAAAAAAAGCGAAGAGGTAGTGGTAATGAATTACAGTTGTCCAGAACACACACACACACACACACACACACACACACACACACATATATATATATATATATATATATATATATATATATATATATATATATATATATATATATATATATATATATATATATATATATATATATATATATAAATAAATGTATATATTTTCAAGTATGAAAACATTTCGACCATTTGACTTATTGTCCATTTTTGTGTCTTTTTTTAACATTTGAGTAAACCAAATAATATGGATCTTAAACCTAGTTTTCAATATTAAAATATTACAAAACTGCTCTACCGTCCGATAAACGTTTTGTAACCCTGTGTGAGTTGATAAGGCAGTAGACTAATCGATCAATAATTACACATGGGGATTGGCATCGAATAAGTGCCTAATGGTGTTAATCCTTAAGATGGATTTTTTGTCCAAAATCGACGATTTAGCACACAAATTGGTGGAAAGCGGGAAGGATGAAATATTTCATTCAAAATGCAAATGACTGACTTTGTTATTGTGAAATTTAATCAAATAAATAAATAAACACAGCTGGTTTGATTACATTCGCATACAAACGAGTTATAAAGTCTTAAATATACTTGTGATTTGTGTCTGATATACAAACGTTTCACCTGTCATCAACCGCATTCTTTCGATCATATTATTTTGACATTTACTTCCTATCGATTTCTGCTGTATCTAATTAATAACGTAGTTGTGATGGCTCGTTGTGTGTGTGTGTGTGTGTGTGTGTGTGTGTGTATGTGTGTGTGTGTGTGTGTGTATCTGCGTGTTTGTAAAGACACAATCCAAATTTATATAATTTGCTTTATCCGTTGACTCGGTTTTCAAAATCGGACCCAACCAATATACAAACAAATGAATTGGGAGTTTTTGAGCACAATTCAGAAATAAAAGATTCATGACTAATGTTTATTAAGATGAAGTAATGATGCATGTATCTTTTTAGATGCGTTACATCTCACGGTCATAAGAAACAGTTAAAGATGTAATTGTTTGGATTCCCAATACCAGTGTCTTTCCACGTAGAGATGTATTCTTACATAAAATGTCCACCTTCCAGTTAAGAGACCCAATCGCAGCAAATATTACACATTATGATCAATATTTTCATGTCTGCAAAAAATTATTTCATGCGCCGGTTTTTATTTTAATTTCTTGTGACAGAGGTTTTATTGATCTGAATTATTCTATTTGAATATGCAGGTATTCATGGTTTATATAAAAAAAGGCAATACATCATCTATACCTACCTGATATATTTATTTTACTTTTATGCAACCGTAACAGTTAAGTGAAAAAGAACAGTCACGAATGCGAGTGATGGATGAGTGTTATAACAACATGAATAATTTTGAAGAAACGCTTCTTTAACTATGCCGACAAGAAATAATTTCCACTCAAATTTTAATATAGGTTTTATTATGGATTGGTAAGAATGGAAGCTAAGTCATATTTTAAATAATGTATGCATTCATTTGTGACATCTTAATTTGACAAACGGCATCTTACTAAATATATTTTTAAATTTTTCGTTAGATATTCTTTAATATCAATGATAACCGAAAACTTGTTGAGTTGTAATATGCACAAATTATTTTCGTCAAATCTTTGAAAAGTACACAAATATTATCTGAAGTAAGT
The DNA here is from genome assembly GCA_029339505.1 of Unio delphinus. Taxonomy (NCBI): domain Eukaryota; kingdom Metazoa; phylum Mollusca; class Bivalvia; order Unionida; family Unionidae; genus Unio; species Unio delphinus. The sequence goes on along the minus strand of JAQISU010000206.1, from coordinate 9,733,805 downwards.
GCCTTGCTTTGATTGAAATAATGTATTATCTCCACGCGTTATACAAAATGACAAAAATCAAACGATTCTGCCATTATATGCGTTGTTTCGTGTGTTATTCCGCCCAAATCGCCTTACATTTGTTCGTAGTTTGGTGTGAAAAAGCTCTGCTGGTTTATCCTTATATTAAAATAACTGCCCAATTGTGTGTCACGCCTGTCTCAGAAGTCTAATGTTTTGTCACTGAAGCTGTCGCCGAATGAAGGATTGGGTTTTAAATTAGAACGTTTCGTCGATCATACGTGGCATTCTTGACTACGCCACTGTTTTCGCAGTTTGGATAATACTGAAGTCTTAATCGTTAACCAGCCACATCTGTATTTGGTATACAAAGAGGAACGTAGAATAGACGTCTACATTTGCTTATTACATATTTTCACTCTACCATCACATCATAGAATTATTCTCTGATTTATTAATTGGAAAATAATAAGATCCCCGAAGAAAAAAAAATCGAAAAAAATCAGTTTCTGGGTCCGTACTAATCCTCGGTGATCCAGGACTAAAAGTTACAATTCTGTTATAACAATCGATGTTAGATATTTGCGCTGTATCCATTACAAGTAATTAGAATAAAGAAATAAATAAGTAAATAAATAAATACGTAGATAAAAAAATAAAAATAATAAATAAATAAATCAATCAATAAAGTTCCTTGATATATTTGTCATCTCATTATACAGCAAATAGAAAATAAAGTCTTTTTCACGCTTGCATCTATACCGTTTAAGCTGATCACTGTGTGTAAATGCGATGTATTCAGCATACTGGTTTCTACCTTTTCTATACAATTTGTATAAAATATTGAACAGGTAATTGTGTCACATTTGCTCACGTTTGTTATGCAATAGATAGTATAGAAATATTATAGATTCTAGCATAAACATTTAACAAATCATTTCCTTCAATCTCGTGACCTTTGTTCAAGCTTCTACTCTTGAAGTAGATATGTGAATGTGGACAGTTTTTCCCTTCAACTTTTCAATGAGTTTTACCTCGTACGTTTTGTAGCATTTAGTGTACATAACAACGGCATAATTGTTTTCAGATTGGTTTATTAATCTCGTGGTTTTATAAAAAGGTTTTCTATTTATCAAACTCAATATTAGATTCACTTTTTGGGTAAGTTGTTCATACACTAGAACATACGTGTTTTAAAGAACATGGCAGTTTTCAAGTCGTCTGACACACAGCAAATCTTTGAAAATGGGAATCATGCAAAATGACTTGGAGATTCATATGAGTTGGATGGAAGATGTAAAATATGAACCTGAACTGATTCAGGAAGACTGTCGGTTGGTGGATTTATGCGCCTATGCCGTGTCACGAAGTAGATGGTGACTGCGGTTACATGAGCGATAACGTGTGGTTCGACAATGATCAATATTGTTCGGCATCTGAGATATTGCGATATCCAGCGAGACTGATTCAGACATGTACCTGATCGACATAGTATTTATTGTATCTGCTCCTATTGATTCATCCAAACTTGACTATTTACTCTTAAATCAGATAGCAGACAGGAACTTCATCTGTCATCATCCGTTTTAATGTCATTCAAGCAACGTATAAAATGGCCAGCATGAAGATGTTATTGTGAGGACTGGTCGTACTGGTGTCAGGATAATGTGACTAGGAGTACATCATGCTATATGTCTGTGTCACGATGCCCCAGTACTATACTTCACCATACATTGCCACAATGCAGACATCGTCGCAAAGTGATTAAAATATTATTGAAGCTAAGTTAAAAATAAAAATTATACGCACAACTACTTTAACTCTTTCGTATTTGCATGAAAATATGTTGATAGTTTCAACCAGAGTTCGTTTATGAACAGACGTCAACAAATGCTGGAACCATTTTTCACGAACCTTTAAGCATTACATGATTTTTCAATTTGTTATAATCAGCCCACGAAATGATACCCGTGATAATTGTTCGTTTCACAGACATCACAGTTGTGTAAATAAATGTTACTATGCAACACGTGCCATGTTTGCGATCCATTGTCAAATCTTATTCAAAATAAAAATCTGATCTAATCGTCCGATATTTACTTCTTCGAAATGATAGAGTCATATACTTGACATTCGATGACTCAATAGCCACAGAAACATAAAAAGCTGGACCATACATACATACACGCACGCACACACACACACACACACACCACATACATACATACATACATACATACATACATACATACATACATACATACATACATACATACATACATAAATACATACATACATACATACATACATACATACATACATACATACATACATACATACATGCATGCATGCATGCATGCATGCATGCATGCATGCATACATACATACATACATACATACATACATACATACATACATACATACATACATACATACATACATAGGGTTTCTCATAGTCATAGGTCCAGGCTCCTAAACGGTCTCCATCGATATAGGGTAACGAATAACCGATCGATCTCCTAACAGTTGTAAAAAGTCGTACAATTGTAACATAGAAAGGGTTCTCACGTGTGGCACAATAACTATATTTCCACATTTGTAGGCTTCAACAAAGTTGCGGTTATTTTAGTAAATAACTGACATCAAGACCTCACCTACGACGTCTACGTGTTTCGTGTATTTAGCGTTGTTGTGAATTATCTGGAAGTAGCGGGAATGTTCGGACAAATACTTTGTCTTGGGTAAACACTGTCGTTGTGCTATTTTACCCCACAATCAATTTAGCATCACTGTGGCAAACGAATAATTTCCTTAATCTTTCACCATGTGGTATAAAGTAATGCCTTCCTGCTCCCATTTTTCTGACAGAATTAAATTTGGTCTTCGGGATTGTGGCATTAGGAAGGATAAACATTGCCTATTGTTTCGCTTATAATATGGCATCTAAGTAGTATGCAACAATAATGGTATTTGTGTATTCGCACTCGTGGTATTGTGTGGTCTTGGGAAAGTGGTTAATTTCGTACACTTCTAATAGTTGGTATCCCAGGTTCAGAGCTTTAAACAATTCCATGATGACCCAAGTTCCTCTCAAAGTGCATTCTTCCTGTGTTTGCTGACAAGAGTGGTGTTGGTTACACATTTCGGAACAAGTACGACACAAAGAAGCATCAGTTGTTTTTTACAATGGTGAGTTAACACGGGATGGTGCATGTGCGTTTGATCAATCCTTCGTATTGTGGAATCTTGTCCAGGCGAATGTGTTGAGTCAACAATTATTTGCAAACGTAAGTATATAGATAACACACATCCTAGTAGTTGATTTCTTTCTCTTCGTCCGCTTGGTAGGGCAAACATGTGGCATTCATCCGTCATGCGTACAACTATCCCATGGTTTCAGTGGGCCCACCAACTTGTAACTTTCTACGATGAGTTCAAACGCGGTTTTTAAAAGGTAATAGTATTCGTGTCCCCACATTTACAACTCTTGTTATCTCTGCTGTTCTAACATCACGCGTCCCTGACTAGTGTTCTAATATAATTAATAAATGATTTTGGTGTCACTATGAGGGTAGCAAAGGGGACATCCGTGCAATAAACATCCGTTAAACTGGTACAGGATTGGGCTTCTTTCAAAGTATCGATCCACCTGTGTTCAATGAACAGTTCTTAAAAATGTTCTATAGCAAAACCGTAAAATGTACAATCACGACTGGTAATATGTTATGATTTCTTCGTGAAATTTGAAGGGTCTGAGACGTGAGTCTGGTAACTTGCGTAGAAACCTTCTAGTTGTTCGATACCCATGGTGTTGGGTTAATAGTAGTGAGCCTCGTGAAAATGGTGTAGAACGGCGTTTCTATTGTCTTTGGTATTGAAAATGTGGGGAAATAAGTCTTTGGCCATTTCAATCATTCCAAACGTTTTAGGGATGCGACAAAAGGCATGACAAAGTAACTCATCGATTCTTTAAATTGCAATTGTCCCACTTGCGTGGAACTCATATTTGGTCCATTTAACTTCACTTTAAAACGTTCGGTATTTTGTTCCATATCGAGTCGGAGCAGAAATTTCCTAATTGCCCATTGTAGTCTAAGATGTCGTGAACTATTACTGTGAAATAGCGAGTACAATCTCCGTAACTTTCGATGTCCTATTGACTTTACGTCTCGTGGATGGGACTTAAGAACCATTGGGAAACATTGGCGAACGTGTTCGACACCAAAAAGATTTTTCACGTTCTCCAGGAATCTTGCTGCAGTGAGGGACATGACTAACGATAGGCGCTTAGGTGCACTTCTCGCACGTTCGATGAGCCACGAAGAAATTAGGAATGTGAATGTCAGTCGCTTTAATGCATTCGAAATCGAAACAGATTAAATCTTATTTCTTCTGGTCATCTTTTTGGGATTGGTATTTTTCAATCAAGCATTCGTGTTCCATGTCCATACTTTGGTGACCAATGTGACCCCATTTCGTTCCTGAACATACGTGAGCCTTAGCATTATACTTATGCCTTGTTCAAAAGTAGTAGGGCACACTTTAAGCAGTTGAGAAGCACGTAACTGCTGTTACACATGGGTCTTCAAATGTTGTTGGTAACACGTAGGGCTGACAAACTTGCGCTGACCAGCTGGGCAATGTACTCGTTTATATCCTTTTTCGAGACAGAGTTGAGAGGCAATCCTGAAATGTCCATCCACAACATTTGTGTAGCTCTCGAGTTGATAACATAGACACATTTCTCGCAATAATAACTACTATCACAGGAATTAAACAATACTGGTAATGGCATCGAAATGTCCATCATAATGATATACGTGAATGTAGTTTCCGTCTTTAAAATCATTGCGTCGAAATAACAGAAGTCTAGGCACTTCGCGAGGGTGCACTATCAAGGTTTAACGTGGATTTAAGATAATTCTTGCATTTCAGCAATACCACACAGCGTGTTTTTGGATAGCCGCCATTGCTGTAACATGAGTTCTGCTTCTCATCATTGCTTGGCACGATCCAATTGTTGAATGTTTTCCCAATCTCTTTAACATTCCTTACTGTAATTGCTTGGATGTCATGCAATAGTTTGGTTATATTTATAATAAGGAAGTTTCTGTTTGGTGCAAATAAAGGTGGTTTGTTTGTTTGTTTTAGGGTTTAACGCCATTGTTCAGCAAACGATAGGATATACATAGCGGCAAGTATTAGTGGTGGAGGAAGAACCCGGGGAAACCACCGGAAAGAACCATCGAACCACGAGAAGCTACTGGCAAGCTTTCTCACATTAATACAGTAGCCGAATCTTCGACTCGATCTCACGCAGACAAAGGTGAGACAGCAATGATCCGTAACGGAAAGTGTGGTAGACCACTCGACCATTCGGGTCCCCGCAAATAAAGGTGGAGGGTTAGGGACTGATACGTCCATGATGGCATACAATACAGAGGTGATCTGATGTAGGTTTCTGGTATACATGGGTGGACTTTACAATATTATTATCAGGCCAATATAGAATCCTGTCTAAAATCTGATCATGTTAATGGATGGCTTGCTTAACTAAATGTTTAAACTTAAAAGATGAATTGAATCGAGGAGTGTTGATGTTGTCGGGTTTCCAGGACAGTCAACGTGAAAGTTGAAATCTCCAGAAATAATCAGGTTGCCACCAATCGAATTTCCGTACTCCATAACGTTCCCAAATTGCTCAAAAAATATTAAAAACAACGATTCAGTCAACTTGTTCTTTCTACTAGGAGTATGGCGGTAGAAGTAGGACAAATGGACTGTCCTTAATTCTAGTGGAAGTCTTGTTTGGATTAGTTCAAACGATGTATGGCAGAAATTGACTGTTATTTTGAGTTTAAGACATTTTATCATGAATTCGTTGTGATGAAAGCACTTCCAAGTTCGCGAGAATGGCGAGTGAACGATTTGATGGCGTAACCCGTGTGTGCTATATCCGCGCACTTGAATTTGTCGCGTGATGTTTTTTCTCATGTTTATGTCTGGAAAAAGTCGTCGGTATTCTGATCGTTGTTAACACTAACTGTTTGTGTACGCGTATCCTCTGGACGTTTTGTTTGGACGTTGAATAATGCAATACTCAGAAGATTATCATTGTTAGTTGACATAAAATTTGACTATTTACTAAGGTTGGGCACCAGGTTATCTAAAGTAATTACAGGATGTTTAAATTCTTTAGCCGGAAATATCAAGGGGGAGATCACTGGAATTGTTTTTTCTGTTCTACGCCGGCCAGCAATGAGACAACGTTTGTGTTTTTGCTTTAAATTTCAGTATTGATGAATAAAGTCCCCGTTCGTTTCGTCTTGAGCATAATGTAGTATGGAGAGCCAATAAGTGATCAATTCAAATTATTAATGCAGGTCCAACATAATCATTAACGGGATGACTGGCGATCACGTGATGACGGTTTATTGAAGAACATGCAGTTGTGAAAAATTCTAATTGTTCTCGTTTTCTAAACTAGGAAATGAAGAAAAACATACGAACACAACATTCGATCCATAATGAAACAGAATTAAGTAGACCAAGATAGACAACACATATCATGTAAAAAAGCACACATACGGAACAACTGTTTCAAGCAGCTAAAGCTATAGCGGCCATATTTCCGGAATTCATAGGCCTGAGTTAGAATGATGTCGCTGATCAAATGTGTGTGAAAATGTGGAATGTTTGCGCCACATATATACAATTTGCTAGCAAAGTTATATTGAAGACCAGTTTGTAGTACTGTCAAGAAAATCAAATACATTGAATCTGGTGAATATGAATTGTGGAAGTTTTAATTTTGTTTGATGCTTAGACAATTGCATGCAGTGATTTACCGTTCAATTATGTGACAGTTGACCTTAATCTGCGATCGATATTTTGTTTTAGCATCCAATTGTGCGTAGAAACGCGGTGAATTCTAATGAAACATGCGAGGAAATATTTGTGTCGACGCAATCACCCACGTTGACATTCTTGTAGGTAGAAAGGTATTAGCAAATACAATTACTCGCAGACTTTAACATCATTATTATGACAGGTTACATTCCGCTCGATATCCTAATATTTTCCAAATGACAATGGTACCCACATTCACCATACCATCACTTAAGGATCTGCTTGTTGTATTTATTACATTTTCAAAGTGTTATTAAAATGTATTTTTTTTCAGTAATCGTTCACTCTCCCTCCGCGTTTTTATTATTGGAGACACATCTATCTATCTATCTATCTATCTATCTATCTATCTATCTATCTATCTATCTATCTATCTATCTATCTATCTATCTATCTATCACAGCTTCCGATTTCACTAAAATCAGCCCTCTGCTGTGGGCTAAAATGTTTTAACCCAAACTAGAAAAGGCGCATAATGAGACTATTGGAAGAGCTTGTGATCAATATATGGTCTATCACATTCAACAGCTTCACTGTCTGTTGGAATGGTTAGGTAGGTTTTAAATTAGCCTTGATTTGGCTAAGGATTCCTGTTGCCATCCTCAGTGAGGCTGGTGCACAACTAATTTACTTTTAGCAAAATTTAGCTAATTCCTACATATGGTCTTCACACTCTTAGGTAGAAACCAAATCTTGGATAAATGTATGCTTGGCGAAAATTTGGCTAGTGTCATCAGTAGCTTTTAGTACAAGCAGAATATGTGGCTGTTAGAACTAAAAATCTTAAAAGCTGTATAATTAGCCAAATTTGGCTATCCACCTCAGTCTCTGACCATAATGTACACATATGACCTCAAGACACAAATCAAATTGTTTGAGAAATATATATTTAGAATATATTTGTTTGATAACTACAAAATCTATTTTCATAAGCTAACGTTCTGCATCAAAAAAATAAAATATATTTTACATAAGTGGATGATCAGCCCAAATTTGGGAGAATTGAGATGAAAGCTTGGACAAATAAAAAAAACAATGTGTCTGTATTTCTGAACAAGTATTCATCAGTACAGTAGACGTATGCTGTATGGCACCCTTTTAAATGCAAGCGAAGTTTGGTATAAATTTGTCAAAACCTGGTTTAGTGGCCACTTGCTTATAAACCTCATCCTTTCCATTCCCAATTTTCTATCAAGTTTGCCTGCAGCTTTTTACACTGTTATTCTCTCATGGATCCTTGGGTACTGTGACCATGATTATCTAAACATGTTTATTTTCCCATCACTGAACGAATCATTTACACTTAATAAGACTTATGTGCAATCTCAAAGGCCTGATTTCAACAACTGTCTCTAATTAGATTTATTGCATATACAGCTCATTTATTTGCAATCTTGAAATGTGCTTTGTTTAACTTATCAATACTTCTACCTATCCATCTATTTATATGTACTTGACCAACTATTATTTATTTTCTTTCTCTCTATCTGCTGCATTCCTCTCACATTTCCTCTCTCTCTCATTCTATTATGTCCTGCTTTTCTCTTAAATGCTTGCACGTTACACTTATCAATATATAAGGCCATCTATAAAGAGCACATGTGATCCTTGTGTTGGACTCCTTATGTTGTATGGAATTTTAAAATTTATATACTTGAGCATAGAATTTTCTGTGAAACATTCAAATTGAATGCTTGGGAGAATGCCAAACCATGCCATTGATTAATATAAGGTTAGACTTTTTATATAAATTTATTCGGTAAATTATATATTTTACCTCCATTAACCACCATTGTATTCTAATGTGTGCCAGCCCTACTGTTAATAAATGTGTAATCATTATGCTCTCTAGTGAATAGACATTTTATGAGCTGTAATCCAGAGGAAATGAATAGAGGATCAGAATGATAGTACCACACTGTTATGTCATTTTTATCTCATTTGAATTCAAACAGTCTTTTTAGCAATGTACAGTCTGCATATCGCCCTTGCCACAGTACAGAAACTACTGTTCTGAAAGTATTTAGTGACATCCTCTCTGTTTTTGATAGTGCAAAGATTCCAGTCCTCACTCTCCTGGATTTATCAGCAGCATTTGACACAATAGACCATGATATATTACTTCACCGTCTTCAGCATGTATTTGACATTAAGAATATAGCCTTACAGAGGTTCAAGTCCTACTTAGTGAACAGGCCACAAATTCTAACTGCAAATGGAATACACTCCAGCCCAGTTGACGCATTTGTTTGTGTTCTACAGGGATCTGTTCTTGAATCTGTTCTCTTCGTTCTGTATAATCAGCAGCTCTCAAGTGTCATAGATCATCACCTAGTGTCTCACCAATTGTATGCTGATGACACCCAAATATAAAAGACTAGCCTCCTAACTGAAGTTGATGCTACCATCCATGGAGAAGAAAAGTGCATTTCTGATGTGAAATCATGGATGGTATGTAACAAGCTGCAGATGAATTATGATAAAACTAAGGCAATTCTGACCACAACGCAACACCGACATTAAATTCTCACAGTCAGTACAGAACCTAGGCGTTACTATAGACAGTACTCTCAAGTTGCACTAACATGTCATGAAGATATTCAAGGCTGCATATCTTGAGACGCATACGTTCCATTCGTAAATATCTTTCAGTTGATGCCACTAAAACACTTGTGTTTTCATTAGTAATTTCAATACTTGACTATTGTAACTCAATTCGGTCTGGTTCGTCACAATATTTACTCCAGAAACTTCAAAATGTTCAAAACACAGCTGCACGGATCATCTTTAGGTACCTCGATCAGAGCACACCTCAGCACTGCTCTATACCATACATTGGCTATCAATTCGATACAGAATCAAACACAAAATGTGTTCTCTGTGTTATGTTTCAATGACTGACTCCAGTCCAACATACCCATTCAGCCTCACCAATGTGTATACACCAGCTAGATACTTACGCTCTTCTTCTGATAATCGTATATTCATTGTTTCCAAGGTGAAAACAGTCATATAGACAACGTCCGTTTGCACACCAGGGCCCGGCGACGTGGAACGAATTGACCATTGAAATTAGACACAAAGACACAGTGGTCCCTTTTAAGAGATGTCTTAAGACTCATCTGTTTCGACTGCAGGGACTAACTTAGCGACCTAATCATTCTTTGTATCTTATATGTTTTCTGCATGTTTTTATGTTTTCTAAATTTATTGTTTTTGTCATTTGCTGTTCTGTAGTGTAGTCATATCATTATCGATGGTGTAAAGCGCTTAGAGCTTCGAACGATTAGACGCTTTACAAAGTCCTCATTATTAATAATTTTAAAGCGCTGAATAGCCTAAATTTGCTTGTGCACCATTAACATTAAATCAATTAATCAACCACCTGGACTTTAGATATTCTTATTATAATTTAAATTTAGAACGTTCTGAAATTGTATTATTTGAGGTAGTGCTTTGTCTTGTTTTGCTAAAACATGATGTCATGACATAACTTCTGCAACTTTAAAATTGACCAGTATGTTTCCTGTATATAAATCTTTGTAAGAAACAAAATAATTGGGTTTACTTTCAGAAAACCATAAAACTTTGCACACAGAAATAAGGTACAGCTAAAATGTATAATCTGTTCAGTCAACAAATCTATGCAAAAAGAATGTAAATGAATGAAGGAAAAGATTGCAATTGATATTATATCTATATTTTAACATTTTATAAAAAGGGATATGAGGCACATGTTGCTTAGGTCCGACAGAGTAATAAGAAGCATATTATCAAGTATGTACCCTGGTAAACCTTTTTTTTTTTAATTCTGACCTGACATCAAAGAAGAAACGTGACAGAAGTTTTAAATATAATTACCAATTATTCTCTTGAGAGTGGTTCAGTAATTCACACCTGTGCTTAACTTTGAATGTATATTGCAATTGCTTTCTTTATTTGTTCATGGTCCTCTTCCCTAACATATATTTAGTTGTTTACTATCTATTTCAAACTTGGTGGTTAAATAAATGTCATAGACTTTCTTGATATCTTTCATATGTATTGTTTTTTTTCTAAATCATCAGCAAACTGAAATTTAAAATGTCCAGTCTCAAATTTCCCTAATGATTTTTTGCAGTAAATCTTATTTTCACCCTCCAGTAGTCCCATGTAGACTGCACCAGCATTGTCCTCCACCAGCCCAATAATTTTTGGAGAGATTACCTAGACAGAACGTTGTTGGTAAGATTGTCTTTTAAAATATAGTAATGTAGTGTATAATAAATATACTTACATGTAACTTTTACATAGGTATCAATATATATGTCATCAAGATTTATGCAAATCGTTCCTTTTCTACCGAGTCAAAGACCATGTGCTGGCTGAAGGAGAGCAGATCCCTTGCAATATTAAAACAGCTATCAGACCATACAAATGAGATATTTGATGTCTTTTAATAAGGCATTAGGAATGTTCTGTTCTCTTTACAGCACAATTATTATTATTATTATTATTATTATTATTATTATTATTATTATTATCATTATTATTATTATTGAGAACAAACAACATGAAGAATAAACATACTTAATACATTACCCTGTATCAATTTGAAATGTGACAGTGCCAAAGAATATGGCTGGTTGTTTTGATTATTGCATTGTTTCATTGTGTATAATTCGTGGAAGAATAATTCTCCTTTGCAGAATATTAAATATTCTGCTGTATCTGTCATTCATTTAAACAGCATTAAAATTTAAATGTACTTACTTTCTCCAGTCACACCAGCCTATATTGTCTCATCATCATTCTCTGTTTATCTTCTTCATTAAAATCACAAACTGATTACATTCTTAAATTGTATTTCTTCCTTGCTCAAGTGTGAGCTACTATCACTGGCATTCTCTAGGTGGGCATGCAATATCTAACCTCTCAAAGTCATGCGTTAGTCCAATGAAATTCTGTACAGGCCTATTTAAATGTTCTGACTTTTGATCTTGAGTTGGATCACATGGCATATTACACTGGCGTTTGAAACTAATGGCGATGAACTGGAGCTGTTGAAACTATGCTGATTGGCTTATCAGTGATGATTTGTTGGATGATGTATTACTTATTGTAAGATACTGAGTATTGTAAAACAAATTATATAAAAGTTAAGTGCCCTTAGTCAAAGTGCTGATTTTGCAATGTGCAGGGATTATAACCATCTACAATCATTTCTCAAAAATCTTTCTTTAGTTATAATACAACATCAATCTATAAAACTTGTTAGCTTAGTCCAAATTAAATTTTCTTAACTGACAGTTTTAAAAGATGACCCTCCCTTACAACACATTAGATTCTTCCACTAGTTTTTTGCCGCCCTTCTCTCAAATAATTCGTTTCCTTTCGATAATGGACTCTTTGGAAATAAGCTGACTGCCACATGTATATATGTAATGAGTCTGCTGACAATTGGAAAAGGGAGAGAGAGTCAGCCATCTCATTCTCTTCCCCTTTCAACCAATTCATTTCTTTTCATTAATGAGCCCTTTGATAATACACTTAAGACATACAAATGAAATACCAAAACATAATGGATCCCTTAGCAATTGTGAGGGAGGGGGACAGATAAAGAATCAGCTAACCGATTATTTCACCACATTGTAGTACCAATTGTTTCCTTGCTATGAATTGTCCCTTTTTTTTAAGCTTAAGAAAATACGAAACATACAACAGGTCATAAAATAAATTGGGGGTGTGGTGGGGTGACATGATCAACTAATAGAATATTTCTCCCAACAGCAATTTGTTTATATTTTTTAATGGACTCTTTCCTAATCTGCTTATGGCCCACATTTGCTGTCCTGTTTTTTTAGAGGGGGAGAAAGAATCACCTAACCAATTCTTTCCTCAGGAAAAAGCATTCTGATGAAGATGGAAAGATTTTGCTGGTCCTGCAGGAATTAAAATCACCTGGCCAATTCCTAACCAAGGAATGTTTTCAGGTGGGAGGGGTGTAAGTTTGACTACTGAATTAGGTCATCATGACTTGTTTATGATGAACTCCAATAATACAATCATGGATATTTTAGACCTCATGCAATAACTTTTAAAATGTTACTGGTGGATGCATAGATATCAGTTATACAACCTCAAATCAAAATAAAATGTGAACAGCAATCATTTGCAAGAGCACTTTTGTCTCCAATAGCGATTGTCAAAATGAATTATCATCTAGAAACACATTCAGTAACCCATCATTATAAGTATACATGGTGTAAAAACCTAAGTGGTTATATGAAATGTAGGTTACAATGACAGTATTTATTGAAATGGTCTGGTACTACCAGAGATGCATACATGCATTTTGATTTATGATTGTTGCATGGCCAGAGCTTGAGAATGCAACATTTAGATAACTAGTGAAGCACGATAAAGAGGCAAGTGAAAATAAATCTGTAGCCTACATGGCTTATATATAAATCACTAATGGATAACTGTTCTTAAGTTAAGGTGGCTAAAGTGTCAAATCGAATATGATTATCCCATTTGATAACATTATTAGTGCATTATGTACTGTTGTTTTATATTATTGTTCCAAAGTGTAGTGTGCAGCCATATTTGGTAGGTGTATCTGACAATCACTTGCCATGAGGTCTTATGTGACACTGATTATGTCCCCTTTATGCAGAACTTGTATGGCATCAAATAGCATTTCTGCCTTCCACACATCAATTGTGCAACATGTTACCAATTAGAATAATAAGTAACCCAGTAATCTTAGTCTGAATTTTGAAAAACATAATATTCCTTTGAATGATTTTATTGATGACTGGGTTAACAAATCTTATCATATGTGACTGAGGACCAATTAAAGATGATTAAAAACAATTAATCGTTATTCATGTTTCCAAAAATAGAAAAAAAGAAACAAAGTTTTTTTTCAATACATTAGATACTCCCATTGAATCTGAATGCAAAATAAATGATACATTTGTAACCCCAAGATGATCTAATATGTCGCCTGTCATATAATAAAATGTGTATCTTGCAATAGATATATTGAGTATTCCTTCTTTTCTTTAGGTAATTCCATAAATCGCTACTTTTATCTGGGTCTCCCAACCCCTGTCAATTCATAGAGGGAATTCTAATTGAGTCATCTGCTGTCTTTGTTTTAAAGTTCTTGATATTTGACTCTAATCATTACACTACTTCTAGGATTTGCCAAACTATTCTTATCGAACATTCTTATCCAACATTTGTAAGTCTTAGCTTACATATAAAAAGAAAGTTCATATTATCAGTGTGCGAGAGAGAGAGAGAGAGAGAGAGAGAGAGAGAGAGAGAGAGAGAGAGAGAGAGAGAACTTGAAAAGAGAAGGTGCTTTCTGAAGAAAAAAAAAGCACAACAAGTTGAAAGTCATTCTATAATGGTGATAGAAATAGAATGCTAATTTTTTTTTAAAGAAATAGTAAAACCAATGTCTTATAATTCAATAAAAGTGTTTCTGCAATTGTCATGATATTTGTTTTGTCAAAAAATGGGTAATTTAACCTTTTGAGACTTACGAACGTTTGTATAATTTCTTCATACCATACATAAAATATCTCATCTACTCAAAATGATATGGTGTATTAGTATGCTTCATGTCGTTTACATGTACTTGATATTAGAGAAAATTTTGTTGTTTTTGGCTTACCAGCAGATACCTCGCCCCCAACCTCCCTTGGTTGGCGATCTACAGTTTCATATTTTGCATAGGGTTAATAAATTTAAAGAAAAAGTATTTCCCCATGTTTTCACACTGTTTATAGTTTCTTTTTAAAAAAGTCCTTGCATATCTTAGGCATTGTTTAAAGAACCTTTAATTCCCCTAGTTTGTTGTATGATTGATAGGTGTAAAATGGATTATGGAGTATACAGCTTGGCCTTACTTTAGATGTGCACCTTTAAGAAAAAGTACTAGCTTCACCTGATCAATTTCACTTCTTGAACATTATAAGTCAATTCTATGTAAACAAATAACTCTTTTATACTTCATATATTGGTAATTTGTTCATTGCACTTTCAGAAGCTGATATTGTTCAATTTGGCAATTTCCCTATTTTAATATCTGCTAAAGATAGTGTATTTTAGACAAATTCTGGCTGATATTGGGCAATTGAGCAGTCTTTTTAGTTAGCAGTGTGCTAATATTATTTACAATTTTCAAAAGTATAATATAGAAAGAAAACTCAGCCATATTACATCAAAGCAGCATAGAAGTATACCAACATTCTCTCCATGTTTTATATGCAAACAACTTCACCTTACATAAAACGTCCCCTCTAAGCAAATTGTAGATGTGCACGCAGTGTTTTTTGCACGTTGAATTGAGCAAAATTTAACGTTGGATTGACAATTCAGCTGTGTGGGGATGCCTGAGCATCTGTGTGCAAACAGCTTAGAAAGAACATTGCTAACATACATCACTTTCTCAAAGGTACATAATAAAGGGTGAGTGCCCAATTGAACATCATAGAACTTGATTTTATCTGCTCTCTAATCAAGCAGTAAGACTTTAAATGATTTTGATTTATAAATGCACACTGGTTTTCTAATGTTTTGGTAAGTACATTAGCTTTCTTTTTTTGTAATCATATTATATATGTTTTTAATGTTATGGGTGTTTTCTAATGATTTAAAGTGCTTAGAGCGCTATATAAAGTCCTCATTATAATAATAATAATAATAATACTAATAATAATACTAATAATTAAAATACTAATAATAATAATAATAAATATTATTATTATTATTATTATTATTATTATTATTATTATTATTATTCATATTATTATTGTTATTATTATTATTGAAAGTATTATTTAGAGTTCAAGATGTACTACAAAAATTATTGCTAAAACTATTATTGTTGGGGAAATTTTGTACATTTTGGCATAGTTCACAAGAGCAACCTGTCTTGTTTAAGCTATGAGAGAAAGGATTTATGTGAAATCTTTCAAAGTCAAATTCCTTTGTTGCTTTTATGTCTCCATGACATTTACACATTATTATACATAATGACATAGTGAATTAAATTTAATGTATTGATCAATTAATGAAAATAATTTACGAAGTTAATAATTATACATTAATATGTGTGCTTATCAGCAGATATAATTCAGTTCTGTAGCTACAGATGTGATATTCTCAAAACAAATGTATGAGAATATGTAAATGAAAAAATAATATGATCAAAAGTGAACGTATAAAAACTATTCCTTAGTTTAGTTGGTGTGTTTTGGTACGGGCCAGAATGTTAAATAAAAAACATTTTAACACAGTGGGATAAAAAGTGTAATCTTGGAGTAAAAATCAAATAATTACTGGTATACAAAATTACACAGGAAAAGTTAAAAGGTAAAAAAACAAGGATGAAATCTTATAGCAATCAGTTTGCTAAATATTGTCTTTACACGGACGCATTGAGAACTTAAATGCTGGTGGGAATATTTACAGCAAATGTACCAATATAGATTACATAGGACAGAATACTGGGTGACACAAGTATCATAATGGCAAAATGGCATGTGATACACACTTTGCTGCACCCATTCAAGCCATAAAGGAAAGGTTTCTACTGCTATATACTTTAGATTTAGATGCATTATCATAGAATGGTCTCATCATCGTACACACTGTTTTGGCTAAACTCATTTGTAATATGGATGCAGACACAAAATATTTAGAAACAAATGGTTGAAAATACAAACATGTCAGCAAATGTCTGAACATTGAAACATCATTCAGACTTGAAAAAAGTTGTAGTAAGCTGTTTTGATATGACTAAGTTACTCACTCTGTGATATGTACATACCAGTACTTCAGATTTTATAAATGCCCATTACAGTTAATAATGATATCAAGCATGTGGCAACAAATATAGTTCAAAATACTCTAATGAATGTTCACGCATATAGATAAAATAGGGCCTAAAGTATTCACCAGACAGCTAAGAAACATTTCCAAAGCACCAAACTATGCAAACTAGTCAACAGTGACATATATTTGGCATGGTGGAGTTATCCTCTGTATTACTGATGTCAATGTGTAAGTGAAGATGCAATAGGGCCAATTGCACTTATGGTTTAATGAGCAGATAGCTGAATTTCATATCTCTGAAGTATTAAACTTGGGTCACACTGATTTTCTTTGGACAAGACTTAACTATTTTCATTGTAGTATATCCATATACCATAACTAATTTATAAAAAAAACTCACATGCTGAAAATATCGTGAGTAGTAAAATAAATTTCTGGAATACAAGGTTGTAGTAAAAACACAGCTGAAGCAAAACTAATGCAATTAGAGACTGAAAATGAAGTCACGCTGAGCTAATTTCAATGTTTGAATTGCTGACTTTCTTGGATTTTAACTGAGATGCCGATTTTCACAAGACTAGATGTTACTTGGTCAAAGATATTGTGGGCATAACATAATGAACAACAAGGAATCAAATGTTGAGTCATTTTAGTATTTTACTTCCCTCAACTTACTAAAGACAGAATTCAGACTCTCACAACATCATTAAATGTACTGAAATGCCGAAAAGTTTACTTGGTAAATAAGTTGCGTTCGGCATGCATTTGTATCTGAGACATTAAATGTATTCTCTTCATTTAATCTACCCACCTACCTACGTATCTATCTATCTACCTTTCCTTTAAATAAGGAATGAATGTTATGATGTAAATTATGACAGTACAATATAACACCATTTTTATGTAATTATCTATCCCACAGTGATTCTTAAATAACTGTTTTGAAAAAGAATCTAATGAAACTTGGAACACATGAAATTGACAGAAGTATTAGATGTAACACACTTTGAAACTGGAACATGGTAGAGTGTAACATTTTAATGTTAGTTCAAGTTTCATTTTGATTTGTAATGCTTTTTCTTTCATGTAGTCGAATGCGAACAGTTTGACATCTAACAAGGGTCCTCCTTATTAGCATCATCTCTAATTCAAATTTCACAGCCAATATCACTTGGGAGATCATGGTTAATTACACAATTGAATACTCTAATCATGATGGGAAGGCAAACCTTTGATATTTCCCTAAGGGACATTTGCTTGCTGCTAACAGTCTCTTCTCTTACCAACCTATGTGATTCTTGGATTTGGTTTAGTTGAACACTTTTTTATATGCATGTCAAAACAAACTCAGATGATATTAATAGTATTCATATATATCCGTATGATAAGACAAAGCAGTACACCAAATATAATCTGTATAGAGTCATCACATTTCATTAATTAAATGTACAGATGTTTATGACACAGTTATCTATGCACATTAAATTCAATATTCACTAAAAATCTCACATTCTAACCTTTTGACAGCTGAATGAGTAATTAAACAAACTAACTGAATCTTGACTGAACAATATTGGACATGACTGTTGATGTATACTTTAATAATTTTTACATGTAACATCCTGAACAAATGTAAATTTAAAATATGTCTGATAATGTTATAAACTATATGTTAATAATCTACTTGTCAAATGCATCATAGGATAAATTCAATATTTACATGATAAAAACTGAAAGCATCATGTATGGTAATTAGGCATCATGAAATTATCAGTAGAAGCATGTGTATCAACTAGATCAATTGGTTAAAAATTACTTGAAAAGTGTGCACAATTTGTATGTTATAATCACCACCTGTTATGGAAATATATATTATTACATGTATGTGTTTACACACATGGTTGAATATCCACTGCATTACTGTCTTCAATGCAGTCTGTTCATACATTTTGGTTGCAGATACATTATAAAATTAATTCCTTTCATGAATACATGAGACTTAATTTATTTTGAACTACACCTGGTATAACAATGCGAACACCAAAATTTACATTGATAGAGGTTTATGAAAAAAAAATTAGGTTGAATTGTTTATATCATATAAGCACCATGCCTTTATTACAGGGCACCTTCTAAATATATATATAAAAAACAATGCCCAAAGCTTATTCACATCTAGGAGTATATGCTGCTTTCACTCCAGGTCATATTTCACAATTTAATAAAATAATTAAAATGTCTTTTTTAACAGTCAAGAGAGACATATGTATGCTTTACATAGAAAATGGCATAAAACAGAATCATGCTATTTTTTTTGTGCTGCCTCCAAAGCTAAATGCAGCAGAGATATTTTTGCTGTTTTGCAACATTTATGTAAATTGCAAGATTACTTTCATTTTTTTTCTTCAGTTTTAACTATCAATAAAAAGTTATCATGTCCAAATTTTGAAAATTGTGTTCAGCAGAATGGGTTGTAATGTAAAAAAGTCAAAA
This sequence comes from Unio delphinus, assembly GCA_029339505.1. Lineage (NCBI taxonomy): Eukaryota > Metazoa > Mollusca > Bivalvia > Unionida > Unionidae > Unio > Unio delphinus. The sequence goes on along the minus strand of JAQISU010000206.1, from coordinate 9,714,569 downwards.
CTATACTACATGAATTAAGATGATATTTGATGTAATTTATTGTGATTACTATACAATGTGTGAGGACATTCCATCCATGATAACTTAATTGATGTATAGTTTGCTATCATTCTAAATGATAATTCCCAACATATATTCCTGAACCTGTAGTATTTATCTAAATACATCATGAAGGACTCACAGCCAGGATTGGTTGATAAAGAAGTTGATCCTATTTGTAACTGAAAAAAAGTATAGACAGTGTTTTATTGATGTAACGTAAATCTTTTACAGACCAGAGCTTAAAAAAATGGTTTCTAAAATTTGCACCTGATTCTTTGGTGACAAATTGAAAACATATGTGAAACATTTAAACATCAAATATTATTGAAGTTTTATTATCATGGAGTTTGCATAGCTCTACAATGGTAGCTGTACATGTTCCAGAAGTCAGGAAAGCAACTGCCTTATTCTGAGTCAGTGAAGCTATGTTTAATTTACAAGAGTTAACCACTCTCTCCAGGCCATTATCTTGGTGTAAATTTTTTTTGATCAAGAAACCAGCGTGAGTGCAAAGTTTAGCTCATCACTGAAAGCTTCCTGCTTTTCGCCTAATAGACTTGATAGAGACAGTAGAGGCATTCAACATTTAGATCAGTATGCATAATGTCAAATTTCTTACCAGAGAAGTTCAGTTGATATTTCCAAAGTCTGAAGAGATCAAAGGACAGCAATTTATGCAGACAACGTCTGGAAATGAGTTCAAGAAAGGTATGTATTGATTTTAAATTATTTTCAGCTGAGTTTAAAAAAATCCATAGGTTTTTAAGTACAGAATATTAATAAGTGTACATAGTTATATTATGTTAAATTATCAACTACTATTAGGCCTTTTTATTGAACAATTCCCTCAGTAATCAGGTATTTGTTTCAGTAAACATAGCCCACATCTACTCAGTGAGTATACTCAGTATGAATTAGTATTAAATTTGGCATAGTTTTGAACATATATCTCTAAATTTGACCCCATGAGCATCTGTTATATGTTATCAAATTTAAATGTAAAACTTTCTAAAGATATATGTTTTTAGCATTACATGTGATAATGGATTTCAGTAGATTTAAATATTTTGATTAGTAGATTCACTCCTAAACCATTAGATTTATTTTTTTTCACAAATGTTGTTACAAGGGACTGAACAGTTTTGTTTTCTATATGTTCTCTCTGCTTAATATAATAAAACAGCAGGTTTTGAACATAAATTAGATTCAGATTTAGATTCGGATGGAAAATTCTATAAAAAGAGGGTTATTTATCTTACAGTTGACTGCAAACATTTTAAAGATAATAAATTCAATACTATTTTTAGTGTTCTTCACAAGATCCCTATATTGTGACCACAGAAGACATTCATTTTATCCCAACAAAAATCTGTTTACTAAGGTATTTATCATGAAACACTACAGCCAAATTTAATGGGCATTTGTTCCACACGAAACCTGGTTTCAGGAAAACATATTATATTTTTGATATTTTATAAGAATCAAATACATAATTTTGTTCAACTTCTCTTTTTCAATAAGGTCATGTTCAACTTGAAACTACCAGTTATAACAGCACCAGTGCATATTTCAAAATCTTTGCTCTGAAGAATCTTACACTGAAGCAATTGTATTGTAACAATGCAGATACAATGAGTTAATGTTTAAAATAAAATGTGCCAGTAACGTGTATTGGTATATGACGAGTTAATTAAAGTTTCTATAATGTGTGCAAACATTGCACACAGGAAGTGAAAAAAGTATTAAAGCTGAATCTAGACAAAGTTTTAAAATGTAATTTATATGTAAAGAGTCCCATAAATTCATTCAAGAAAGAAATATTAAAAATATCATATGTTTGTATTGCTGTTGAAATAACTTCAATTTCACGTATTTAAAGTTCATTATTTTTACAAACTGTTTAGTCAGCTAGTTTAGAAAGTTGAATTAATAAAAAATCATGAAGATCTAATGTAATGTTCTCTCTTGAATCTCACATGGAATCATGAAAACTATTATGACATTTCTGTATAGTGTAAGTTCATTGTTTCTGCAGGTATGCATTCATTAACCTATTTATGAGTGTTACCTGGAACATACACTTGGGGAAAGGCAACACTAATTAAGGGTCTTACATACATGGATGAAAAAGTTCAAGGGGCTAAAGCTACTGTAAAATGTTCATTTTATCTATTTGACTTAATTTTAACTCCTCAGACCATAAGGTTAAGTGATTTTACGCTTTTGTCCTGTACAAGCCTTCATCCTTCCATCCTTTAAGAATTACATTTTTATTACTATATCATCCATATAATTTGATTTAATTTTAAGTAAAACATGGAATATGAGCTTATTTCAAGATTTCAGACTAATTCAACAATATCTAAAATGAAAGCATATTATTAAGGTGATCTTGCATCCGATTAGCTGAGCTTATTACCTATATTAAAGCAATAATTTTAGTTTTTATAAAACTTGCAGTACTGGTTTATATAATGGAGATTTCAAAAGTTTAGTAAGATTGATATCCATTCATAGTAATTATTTGATCTTGCATCAGACTAGACCAGTTATTACTCTGACAGTCGTATTTGAAAATGTTTGTAAATTTTATTAAACTTGGAATTTAAGCTTATATTACGAGATCTCAACTGAAGTGGCAACTAGGTGCATGATTTTGGAACCACTGAAGTGGCAACTAGGTGCATGATTTTGGAACCACCGTATGATCTGATTTGATCAATATTGAGAAATGGGTTAACATCATGAAGATGTCAAGTGAATTTTATTAAAAGCAAGGTCAAATTATATAGATATGAAGTGATATGGCATGTGATTGGAGAAGCTTTTTATGACTTTCAATAGAGTAATTCTAATCAAATTTGGATCTAACTTAGCAAATAGGTTTAAATCATCATGATGTTTTATGACTTTTTGCAATCAATTAAGTGATCTTGTAACTCATAGACTGTGCTTGTTTGTATGACTTCATGAAACTTGATAAATATGTTTATCTAGTCAAGATATACGACAAGAGAGATTATGAGAAATATCCAATCAAATTAAAATTGCAACTCTTACATCTTCAGTGTGGCAGTTGATTGTGATGCCTAACACTGGGCCATCATGTCACAAACATGTAGCATGATGTCCCACCCAGTAACATTATTCTGACAACAGGCCGACAAGTAATAACACTAACCTCTTAATGCTGAGTGCCAGGTAATACCATTTTTATAAGTCTTTGGTATACCTTTGCCGGGGATCAAACCCATGACCTTCCACATCTGAAGCAGATGCTCTAACCAGTAGGCCACCAGAGCAGTCTACCAAAGACTTGTAAATGTAATGCAACATGGTAGTTTAAGTTAACGGTAACAAAAGAAACTTGACTGTTAAAATAAAGTAGAAGAGATATTTTCATTTTACATTAAAAGAAAACATCCATTAGCACTACAAATTTTTCTGGTGTTTTTCATATGCATATAATATTATTAAATTTTGTATGTACAATTTACACCATTTCAGTCATATGATAAATATAATAAATATTTTGAGTAATTTAATCATTTGTTTTAATATTTTGATGTTCTCTTGATTTGCTATGCATCCATCGTCCTATTGGTCCATCTTTCTTGTTACATACTTGGTATAAAATTTAGGTTTTACAGTTTTTGCAAAACTTTTAGTATGATTATAGCCCCCCTACCAATGTCAATAATGAAAACTGTTGGTGTGATAAAAATGCACAGAAATAGTTAATCAATTCACTGATTTATAATTTCTAACCCAACTCTGACCAGTAATGCCCTAGCACTGTCATTTTCTGTGGTTTTTGTGCTGTCCTTGCTAACACTGCGTCATTTTATGAATACTATCAGTGAGTCTATTTACCCCTGACAGCAGAGTGACATAGTTCATCCTGATTGGTAACGACCAGATAATTCCACAAATTACCACAAGGTTGAGAGTTATAGCATTTTGCAAACATGTACATAGAAATTACAACACTAGTTAAATCCATGTGAAATGCAAATGTGTAGCTGTCATTCTTTTCCATGATTTGACATTGTTTAATATCAGAAGTAGATTGGCATAGGAGATGTATGTATATTCTATGTACATATACATGTAGTTGTGCATTAACCCCTTTGCTGAAAATAGACTTGTCAAGGAACTGGAAGTAACCAAACAAGCAAGGTAGTATTTTGCACTGAAAATGTCTGTTTGAGATGAAACATGCAGTCCCTGTGGTGATAATACGTTTGAATTTATAAATCAATAAATTATGTGACCAAGTTCTTAATTTGTTTAATTTATGGTTATTTTAAACAAAATTGGAATGAGGATACAAATAAATGGGATTGTATATTAAGCCTATAGGAAGAGCAATATGAAGAAAAATAAATGTTTAGGAGCTTTTGTAGATTGTCTTGAAAGTATTTATCAAAAATTAACTAACAGAGTCCCAAGAACCAGTCTTCATTACAAAAAAACAATTTAGAAGTAAATACTATGAAACCTTGTTTTGAAATGTGTTACTTTCATTTTCTTTGCTCTGGTTTAGCTGTGATTGTTATGACAAAAATTAATTTTTGCATTTGCTCATATTTCAAAACTCTTCTGATATACATATATAGTTTACTAGATTTCTTTTTGAAAAACGTCAATGGTGATCATGACCAATGAACCTACATGCATTTCCCAAACCTTGTTTAAGCTCATTTACTCCCTATGAGTGATTTAGCGGTACATGTAGTCAAATTTGTATTTTTATAAGTTATTACTATAGGTTATACAAAGGAAAACATTGCAGGCATGACCAACAATGGGATAAGCTTTAATTTACACAACAGTATGGAATGAAACACTGAGCAGGATGGTTAATTATAGAGATTATAAATTCTAACAGCCATAGATGCAGCTGTTTTGAAAAGCTGTTGCTGACATTAGCCAAATTTTGCTAAAATGACATAGCTGCGCACCAGCCTCACTGAGCATGGCAACAGGAATCCTTAGCCAAATTTTGGCTAAGGATACATTTATCCAAAATTTTGGTTTCTGCCGAAAGGTTATACAATACATTATGGAATGGGACAATATTGCAGTTAGCCAAATTTTGGCTAATCATAGTTACCTAGCGTTTGGGCTTTTGCAGCCATACATGGGGGTTATACTAAAAGACACTAGCCAAATTTCGGCTGGTATACGTTTATCCAAAATTTGGTTCCTACCTAAGGGTGTGAAAAACAACTTTGTAGAAATTAGCCAAATGTTTCGAAGAGTCTCATTATGTACCTTTTCTACTTTGGGTTAAGAGATTTTAGCCCTCAGCAGAGGCCTGATTTGAGTAAATTCAAAAGTTCAAGTGAAATCGTAAGTTGTTCTATCTATCTATCTATCTATCTATCTATCTATCTATCTATCTATCTATCTATCTATCTATCTATCTATCTGTCTGTCTGTGTTTCGGTATATCTTTATATATATATATATATATATATATATATATATATATATATATACACACACACACACACACACACACATATATATATATATATATATATATATATATATATATAGCTATCTGTACGTATCTATATGTCTCTCTCTTTCTCTCTCTCTCTCTCGCTCTCTCTCTCTCTCTCTATATATATATATATATAGATATATATAAATATATATATATATATATATATATATATATATATATATATAGTTAGAGAGATTTCGTAATACTTGACAAAACTAACTGTTTAGTTTTCTTTATTGAAAAATTGTAGTGTTAGTGCTAGTTACGAACACAATAATATAACTGATTAAAACATGTGATGACATTCTTAATAATTTTATCTGACATACATGTTTCTAAGACGTGTTTAGTTTAACATGTAAAATATGAAACTGAATAGAGTGGCTATGCACAGGTTGGAACAAGCTAACATTTACATATTCAACGTTTTCATAAATATTTGCGTTTCCTATCGCAACGATATAATTAATCAAAACCTATGACTGAATTCCATCTTCAATATAAATGCGATTTTAATTGATATGCCATACTAGAAAGGACTTAGGAAATTACTTCATAATTAATTAGAATATTAGAATATTTATATCATATGTGTTCCGTCTGTTATCGGAGTTATGAAACTTTGTTACCACGAATCAAGTCAAATTATACGATAGCATAACATCAGAACAAGCTATATGCCAATAAATAAAACCGCCATATGTATATGAAGGAGATTATACAGTACCATGATGTCGGATGAAATGTCTTCTTTTCCAAAGGAATTATTTTCGGTCTTTGAGGATATGTCTAGCACATTTCTGAGAAAATGTTTCTCACGATATCTAGTGAGCGAAATAATATTAGTCAGTAAACTAGTTATATAAATGTATTTTATTAATTTTATTGTAGATTTTATCCCTTTATATGAAGGTCATGTTCTATATGTAAGTGTTATATTTTTTGTGTATGAGCAGCAGAGAGGGTGAATCAGACAACCTTGTAGATGCGTCGATTCGGCAATCTAAGACATCCTAGAAAATTGTAAAATAAAAGCGTCGATTCGGTAAATTCAGGTTTACTCAAAGACGCCATTTTCGTTGTCATTCACCCTCTCTGCTGCTATGGGTTAACAGTTCTTTTACGATGAAAATTGCTACGATTTCACAAACAGACTATTTTGTAGAACCTCACCTCGTAAATGAATTAGATTATTAGACTGGTTAGTGAGTCTGAAATTAATTTTCGTTAGCGAATTATTATGACATCGCATGCAGACTGGATTAGTTGGGTCCTCAATTATTAGAAATCCTGGAGGAGCTGTTGGTGCAAAAGATTATAAAATATATCCTTGCTGAGCTTGATTTGATCGCTCTAGATTTATTTGATAGCTTCTTTCGATAACATTACATAGTAAATTCAATGCAATCAATGAGGATATATTCATATTTTCAGGAGCGATATGCCTGCCGCCTCCGTCTGGGTCGTTATTATGTTTGAGTATTGTTGTTTTTTGTGATTTCTTCCACGCGGAGAGTATTTGGGGGAAGTATTCATCGATGAGATCATTGATTTAGTTCTGGAACATTATACTGTGTGTTCTTGCAAATTCTATTCTGTCAGAACCGTACTCGACATCTAATACTCCTTGAATAAGTCGTGTGTTAAACAATTCCATATCGTGTACAATTTGATTTAATATTTCCGTGTATTTGATAATTAAAGTTTTCGACGATTGTTCTTGAAAACTCTACTGTAATTTATCTAAATGATTCTTATGTTCCCGTTTAAAAGCATTAATAACTCTCGAGATTTGATGTGAAAAAAGTCCGGTCAAGCCACTTCACATTTGTCCGAAGAGCCATTCTCCATCATCTTAATCAACAGGCCCTATTGAAATTCTCGTATATTCCCCGCTGATTGTTCTAGGGTTAAAATTGTGATATGATTTATAGTCTATGACATAATCAGATTTTTTGGTTCTGGTAAATTGACAGTTTCTCCCAGAGGTGGATTTTCAGGCCATCCTAGTATAGTTCTTATAGAACTCTGATAGATATCTACGACATAACTAGGTTAGTTTATCTCAATCACGGATGATAGTGTTGGCACATGAAGCGTTATAGCGATTTTCGATTCTGCTCCAGTAATGGATTTTATTCTACGCTGAAATTCAGCATTGATTTGTTCGATTTGGTATGACCCAGATGGCAGCAAAACAACGTTCCAGTCTGGAGTTCCGTCGGGTTTATTCTTATTTTCAAATACCAAGGAATTATTCGGTTGTTGACCGCCAAATGCTACCGACCTAATATTAGACCAACTATGGTACACTCGTAGTTTTGTTTGAGCTATGTCCTTCACGGGAATCGAAGTAGGGAAATTCACACTGAATTCAGGATTCGTTGAGGTTATTGATATCATGCTGGTTTGTACTGGGTGTGTGTTCTCCACTATTCGTTGAAGTAGTTCTTGCGGTGTTGTCATTGTTAGTATATTCATGTTGTATTTCTAATTTTGACATCGCGGAATCATAAATACTTACCATCTCTGAGAACTCACTGTCGGATATAAATGAATCATCGAGTGACGACGAAATCATCGAGGATAATTGCGAGTACGAGGATGATACAACATGAAATTTAATTATGTAGTCTTGAAGTTTGCGTTGGTTACATGATGATATTTTTTTTTGTTATTATCGAAATAATTCCCGCGATTGTTGTCGCTGCGGATATACAAATTGGAACAGCTATCGGGGCAATTATTGTCACCGAGGAGAGTATAATACCAGCTCCGGTGATTACACCACTCACAGAGTACAGGGTAACATCAACTGCGGTGATTCTTCGTTGGTATTTTTTCATTTCTATTCGGTATTCCTCAGTGAGTGTTTTGAGGTTAGTCTGAAACTCTCTGAACTGATCACAGCGATATTGAGATAGAGAAGGTATCGTTGATGATGCCATTTTATGTTCAAATCAGTTTACGATTTCAATTTAGTTGTTTATTCAAATCCGCTACGAATTCCACATACCATGATACTGAAACCGTAGCCAAATTCTTATCAGTGAATGCTATCGTGAACTGTTCAGTTGTATTCTTGTCAATGATCGTTGATATCGTATTATTGACCCCAGATGAACTGGACGATGATATATTAAATTGAGTTGGCGTCACTAGTGTTAATCGATAAATACCTTTGACGGCCGCGGTGATGTTTAATATATTAGTGGATGGTGTCCACGCAAATGATCCGTATTGAATCGTGTATACTACGTTGTTGGTTTTCGCATAAGGTATTTTTGTTTTCTTCAACGATTTCTATCATCCTCGTTGCATCATCATTGATTGCCTCGATGGTGTTTTTCATTTCTTTCATGGATTTTTTTAATATCTGGAAGTTTTATGTCAAGTTTATCCAGCGTGGTTGTAAAAAATAATCTCGATGAGGTTTTTATGAAATGATATAAACTTTTCAACGTGATCTGCATATTTGCTTTGAAGTGTTGCTAGTTCCAATTAAGAATATTTTATCGTTGTGAGCTTCGGTGTGGTCACCGGTGGATTTCCAAGGAAATTTAATAACGGCTTGTGAATATTGTTAATTCTATCCACAATAGTTGAACCCGGTTTGAGTTTACCCTGATCGGAAAATAACGCGATAGTATCCTCTACTGCGTTGCGTTGTTTAACTAAAATATCATCCATAGAAACATTATTAGTTTTCAATTTACCCTAGCGATCTTGAAATACAACTATATCATAGGGATCAACACTTGCTAAGTTTAACGTCTCAGCTATTTCATCTTCGATTATTTTTTTTTATATCACCAGCTGCAACGCCATCAGATTCGGGTTTCTTCAGCGATGATAAAGAGGTCCCACAAATATCAATCATATTATTTTATAGAATCTTTCTCTCTAAATTCTCTTCGTTGACGACTTCGTCGTTACCAGCGACTGCTAGTGTATTCATTTACGATAACATGTGATGGTTTTCCAGATGATGAAATAGCATCAAGGACATTTAATACTTCTTTGCCGCATATTGGTGGGTCATTAATTTGTTGTGTTGGTAGCGTAGAATACCAACGAGGGGTGTTTAAGCGGTTTATATAACGCATGAATTCCTTCGGCGGTGCTAACCGATATGAATCGAAATAAACGATTACACGTGGATCAATTGCGTATGAGACCCAATGAGTACCAGGTCCGGTGCTGTTATCGAGATTAATAATACCAGTTTCAACGCTGTTTGGTTGTGCCGGCAACTGATCTTTCATAAAGACGCCTCTGAAGTTTTGTTATGGCCATTTTTTTTTAGCGGCATCGAGTAAATCAAAATTGGACATGGGAATTGAAGGTTCCCGAGTTAATAAAACGTTCCTGGGATTCTCAGACACTTTCCGCTGTACCATGGATACGGGGTTCCTGGCAGTCTTAGACCATTTCCCTTTTTGATATACCCTTTTCCAGTTGCTTTCTTTAGTGCCATTCCTGCCGCAGTACCAACGGCCCCTAACGCCGCCGCTTTAGCCACCGCTAGGGCTGCTTGCTGAAATCAAAGACGGAATCGCAGCTAACAATGGAAATATACCACCTGCTTTTATCATATTTTTGATAGTAACCGCAGAGAGAGAGTAATTTGAACGCCTTTTTTATCTTTGAACGCATCATTGAAATGTTTTACTTGACGAGTTGTCAGCGACAATTTATTCGCCCCGCCAGTCATCTGATTGTGTTTCAGCATGATCGTGGTTCCACATTTTTTAGCTGATTCTGATTGCAATTTCTTATGTTGACCGGGAGTTAACGTAACACTAATATGACTATATGACATTATACAATAACATATTGATCTAATTGTTACATATTTTCCACTGGTGCATCTATCACTCTCATTCGACCTCCAACACCTTCGAGTAGCATTGATTTATCGCTGAGAATGACCTCAACCGCTCAATAATTCGGGATAGTGATAACAGGCACCCCACCAACTGGTGGACCTGTCGGACGCGGTACACGAGCTCTAAAGTGTATACCAGCGACGGATTGTCTTGTTAAAAAAAGATGTTCTAACGAAAAGTAATAAATCGGATATAGATTTTTAAATTCCAACTGTGATATTTGTAGACCAGTATCGACGTTTTGATCGCGCGCCATAAATCTCAACAGACGATGATACACGCGGGCGATATTGTTAGTGTTGTAATCAAGTAGTATATCCTCGGATGGTTCCTGTTGTCCGTTTATTCTCAGTGAGACTTCATTACACCAAATTTTATCAAATATCATATGGCTGCGTTGTTGATTGTCTAATCGCGTTCTATCCAGTAGCGCAATAAATATATGACGTGAAGCTGAAACACCTTGTTTTCATGCTAGATGCCATGTAAGTGTATCAGCAATATTAGAATCTATAGTATCTGTGGTCCATAAATGATAGTAATTTTTCTTCTGTGGTGATTGATAGGGTCAACACTGGCATCCATAATGATAGTTTTGTTAAAACGACTTTACCGGCGGCAACAAGAACACTGTATCAGTACCCTTTCGCACGAGTACTACCGTATGCTTTGCTCCATAGATAACTTTTCGGACATTTCTACAGAATCCAAAAATATGATGTAGTGGAATCGCACATGAAAATTGTCGACGAGGCCTCTTCAATGTTGATACGCGTGTTGCCAATCCGGTTGTAATTACTATTAACGCTTTTGATAACATCAAAGGGATTAGATGGTCTTGGTTTGTGTTCAAAAGTATCATCTGGTTGTGGGTCAGATGCAGTAGCCACTGGTGTTCGTCATTTAGTATACTGGACGTGTTCAGGGTGATCAGTAAGGTCCTTAGAAAACATAAAAGATGGACCTGCCGATATTGTATAATCGTCAGAATATCTCGCTAACCCAATTATTGTTTTGGCAATATCAACATCACGTTCAATAGATTCAATTTCTCTTCCATCAATAAGATATCTTGCACTTTCAAATAGCGCCATGATACCATTATTTACAAAACCAACTCGGGTATTTTGGTCATCTGCATATGCTGTATCATTTTCTTGTAGAAGTTCTCCTTTCACTTTGATAAATGCTTTACAAGGCAAAAAGTATTTACTGGTATCATGAACTTGAAGTTCAATTCTTCATCGAAGATCAGGTTGTATTGCATGATAAGAATAGAATTGATAATCGCGTACAGAATCATCCTTGCGCAATTGGGCGTCCATTTCAAACGCTGGATCAGGTGACCGTTTGTACATTTTATTATATTTATCAGCGTCTAAATCATCATCGTCGACGTCGTCGTGATTTTTTTAAGCCACTTCCCGCTATCATATTTGAGGTTATATTATCCTGGTCACTTACTGTCAACGAAGTCGCCAATGACGGAGTCATGGGCGACGCTAGTTTTTGATCTACTGCGTTGTTTATTATTCTACTAACACTCGCAGGCATCTCCGCTGTTGATGGTAACGGCGATTGTGATTTCATCACTGGATTCCTTCGTGCTCGAATCAACGACGCTAATTTATCCTTCGCGGCGGAAAGTGCTTTTCCGCCAGTATCCCCAACAGCGCTAATACCCTTATCACGAATAACATCAATAGCTTTCATCGATAATTGTTTTACTAGCGGCGCTACTTTTGGAGCCATTCTTGCAAGTAACCCTGCAACGGTATCACCGAGACCATCACCATAGTACGCGTTGTAAACTGGAAACCGTGAGTTTACTACATAGACGCTGGCTGGTTTATCATGGTTTTAATGTATGATCATATTATTTAATTGTTATTTATCTAATGCGATGACTTCGTCATCAGATTAATGACTGTGGTAACAATAATGGTGAATATCCGTAGGATTTTCCACTAACTCATCAATGAAATCTGAATATAAACCAATATCCATAACACCGCCTTGAAATAACCGCAAGCAGATATCAGCTGCTTCGTTAATTACTTCCGTTGAGTTATTTCCAGCTCGTTTCCCTCCGATGAGAACTTCTAATCGTGCTATTTGGCTGAGAATATTACCAGGACAATGAATTACAGTCGCAGAATATCCACTTGTAAAGTTTTTAGTTGTACCAGCAGCACCTTTTTCAGAATCAGCTTCTGCCATTATTCGTATTTCATCCAGTTTGGGTCGCCTGCTGTATATGCCTGTGGTGGTGATTCTGATGGTTCTACAATAACTTTTACCAAGGCATGAAATATATCAAAATCAGGATGTTTCTTTTGTGTGATTCTAGTTCCACCATGTTTTACTAAATATACTTTTGTTTCCCAAGTGTCTCTGTCTTTTATAAACCAGTTAAATTTATCATATATAAAAACTTTTCTTATTTTAAATTTAGTTTTGGTAAATTTAGCTAATTCATCAAGGGTATTTCTAATTTCAGTTAACGCATCATTCGTAAATATCTTTTCAGGTGTATATTCTTTTCTCGCAACAGCGCCTTGTTGTTCTTCTTGTTGAAATTCAGATGGTGGTGGGATAATAGGAATATCATCTGGTAGTTCAATTTTTTCTTCTTCTGCAAGTGTTGCTTGGAGTTCAGGCGGTGGGGATCTAATATCAATATCGCCTAATCGTTATATTTCTTCTCGAAGTTGTCGTTCTTGTTCTTCTTGTTGTCTTGCAGCAGTTATTATGTCACCAGGAAGTGTTCTTAAATATTTTTCTGTTTGTTTGGATCTTCTTGCCATTTTTTTCAAGTTCACCAATAAGAGGTTTTTCTTTTCTTGGTTTGTCCTTGGGAACGTCCCCCCATATAGCACGCTCAGTAGCTGATATTACCCCCTTCGTTGCTACGGTTATTCGTTTAAACATCTCTTCAGATCCCACAGCAAAATCCGTTTGTAAACTCTGTATAGCTTGTAGTTTTTTTCTGACTGAGTCGCTGATTGGTATAAATCTTTTAATCGCATCTAATCTTTCACGAGCCAATCTAGTCGTTAATGACTCATTAACCATTATTAAAATTGTAAACAATTTTCCAATTTGAATCTAAAAAAAATATTTACTACACGCCAGTATTGACTAAAACAGACCATCAGAAGGTTTTTTTTTTCGTTTTGTTCAATTAACAATCTTATATTTCTGATCTTTGAATTAATTATTCTTTTTACTTCATATTCCTTCCCTAATTCTTTTCTTATTTTTTCCACGATAGTAAATAACGGGACAAACTTACCGACGTCGTCACAACATAGAAGGGATTTGCGAATTAAATTCTGAATTCGTTTAAGAAGGGCATATTTTCGGTAGTACATATTTGTTATTCATAGCGCCGTATTCAATGTCCTGTTATTCGGATATAATTTGATCGCAGTTTAAAATATCTGATATGTAAATCCCCTGAGATTTCAAAATTAAAATTTCGGTTATAACCTCATTGATATTTTGAGAATTCATATTATTGATAATTATATATTTCTAATATAAAAAATAATTTTTCAAAACTGAACCCAGAGCTGGGCGCCTCAGACATAAACAAATTGAATTTTATGTCCGGTCTTTTTTGAAATCACAGATCGATAAATTCCCTCAGCAACGCATTAAACAGAAGGTGGACAAATATCGAAATACCTACGGCCTTATCTATTCATTGAAATACTATTTCTTCGTTATTTGTTGTATTAAAAGATCTTATGGGTCTCGATTTTTTCGAGTATTGTCCAGTCTTTCCTCGTTTTAAATTCTCACTTTGTGAGATAGCCTGCAGATTTAATAAAGAATTGTTCTTAGGATTGGAATCAATGTGATCGATAACAAAACTATCCTTGATCAATCCATGGAAACTTTCATATATTGTTTTATGATTAAGATGCATTTTCCCTCCAGCAGTAAACCCCAAATACCCTTGATTATTCACAACACCAAATTGTTTCTTCAGCTTACGATGTCTGACAATACCATCACTGGATACCTCATAGTTGCTGACCACGGGATGCGGTCAGAATTCTTGGTTCATTTATATACATAATACTATTTGTCTAATTCATTGTTTGGTCTAATGATTACATTTGGAAATCTTCCGATGTAGTCTTGAGGAGTTCTTATGACTTTGTTCTTGACGGAGTCAAGGTCATTGATGGAATGCTTAGTTCGATTATCATAGTAACGCTTCAAATCCCTATATCGCTTACCACCACAACCGAGACACAACTGTGATTACCACGCACCCCTACCACACATCGTATACAAGGGATCTGGCCAAAACCTCCAAATGATACCCACAGAATTCCTTTCTGCATGATTTGTTACACGGGGTTACTGATCCAATCATAAGCCATTTGCAATGATTCATTATATAATAAATTCTCTTTTTAAATACTTGTTCTAATTATAGGATGAAGGAGTTTGAGAGATTATCGAAAATTAAGCCCTGGAAAAATGCTAAATTCGATCTCAATAGAATCTCAAATACACCAAAGGGTAAAATTCGTAATAGAACCATGTTGGGTAAAATTCGTGATTGTTTTAATGAATTCAAGCGTGATGGAGCATCTCACTGTTGGTCGACATTTCGAATCGATGGTTAAGTTGATGCTACCATGTATGATAAAAGCGCAGCAGTGATAATCTCACATCTTGGGCGAAAAAGGTATTGTTTTAGAGTGAAATTCATTATCCGTTCAGACACTGGAGTATGGATTATCAGAGATAAATTTGAACCCATCTTGAAGGATAAAAGAACTGTCACTGTGAGTCGAGATTCCAAACCATGAATTTTGACTGGAATTGACAAACCGTATTACGAAAGATATTATCCTGTAACAGAGAGTTGTGTATGGGATATATCCGTTAAATGATAAACCGAGTATTGAAAAACTAAAACCTATGAAATTATCATCGCTGAATTGTGTAGCAGAACGAATAATATAACACTTCACACATGCGCTGCATGGAAACAAATTGACTGATCTAAGACGCAAGAGAATAACCGAGTGGTGACTAACAGTGAAGGAGCGAGGGGCAACAATCCAGGATATAACCAAATTGGAAACATTACGATTCCCAATAACAGTAGCGACGATAACCGGCGAGATATTATACGAACCGAAATATAAATCACAAGGAGCTCCAATCAAAATAACTGATCATAATGAACACGCATGGACATCTGCAGTAACAATATTTCCGCGGGATAGAACCATAAAATATATACCGGCAGAGAAACTATTTGATTTTATTTACCAGTTGAGTACAAACGATCCTGTGTCAGTGGTTACTTCACAGTTTTGAAAACGATGAGTTCAGATTCGATCAATTTGTAAGACCCAATTGAGAATTATACCGCACTGAAGCCCTCCATGAGGCGTTGAAAAAACTAGCTGGTAGTTTTTCGAAGAGTTTCGACGACGAACAATTACTAACAAATTGTTTTACAATTCCGTCGGTTGCAGCTCATATTGCGAGAAAGAGAAACACATGGAAACCAACAAGAGCTGAATTTCTCACAGATCTTATATCAAGTTGTATAGAATTTAACCACGGTGGATTATAGAATACAAAATACGACCGTGAAAGTATTATTTCAGTTGATATCGTAGCGTGTTATCTGGCGAGTTTTCTCGGGTACGGAGAATGCGCTGAATATCTCAAGCGATTTGGACATCCCACACATGAGATGGCCCGTGTTGCGATTAATGGCCCACTACCCGAGTTTGATTTAACCGGATTCGCTCGTGTGGTATCATTTGAATTGGCTACAGGACTTCTTCAGTGCTGTTACGTTTGGATTGATAGACATATCTCTGAAAAACACTGGATGCCAATAGTGCTATTACGGTATATGATTGATTCTAAAATGCTGTTATCGTTGATTGTCAGTGAAGAGATTATATCCTATCGAGCTCAGACTGAAGTATGGTTACCACAACCCTATCTCGATAGTATAATCAGCAAACAACGAAAACATTTTCACGATCTTTACGAAGAAAATATCGTGAAATGGTCCCAACAGCTATTTAAAGTTAGGAATAAAAACGCAAAGGATCTCGGTAGAAGAATAATTGGTAAGTTCACTCAGGGTGGAAAATACAACAATATAAGATATTTTTCACGATTGATTATAGATAGCGTTGAGTACGATTTTATAATCGCAAATATAACATCTAAGGGTATATACGTCGATCGTAAAGACGCTTTCTTGTCCGATGGAACAAAATATGGTACAATTGTTACTTACGCAGACGGCGAAAATCTTCAGTATACTCATTTGAAGGCATCTATGCTAGCTTATGCTTCTATCAATTTGTTTTCAATGATACATAGATTTCCTGACACGGCAGTTAGAGTAGCCACTGATTCATTTTATATAGATGTAAAACATCGAGAAGCAGTGGCCAAATTCACTAATTCTGACGAGAGTTTGGGTTCATGGAGAATTAAGCGGGAAATACAGTGTGATTATTCCAAATCAGGAGATGTTACGATTGATGATACATATTTGAAAAATAATCAGATATCAGAACTATCTAATGAACTGCAGATATCTGACCCAATATGTAGATATAACCAGCTATCTAAACGGTTGTGTCGGGTCAGGAAGTAAGTTATTTCGTGGGAAATCAAACATGATTGTGCTAACACCAACACACAGACTCGTCAGAAAGAGGAAACAGCGAGGGGTAAATGGTTGTACTTATCACAGTTTCTTTCGATGGAAAGGCGATGAATGGACTACTGAACGAATTCGTGAGAAATTTATCCCAGAAGTCATTATTTGGGATGAGATATGCACGGTGTCATTAGATGTATTACAAAGATTTCTCGATTGGTTATTGTTAGGGAATACAAACGTAATAGTGTGCGGTGATCATGGCCAACCACCACCATTTGTCGGTTTATCCCCACATGATTGGCTAAATAATTTTATAGACTATTATGAAGAAATTAACACCGATCATAGAGCACTTGATGAACAATTACGCGAGTTCAAAAAACTAATGAGATTACAACCTGATAGAATCCAATGTGAAATAGCGCGTGAAATAATTTCAGAAACACCATTAAAAGATTTCTGGGAAGCGTAGAGACCACACGATTTGAAAGTAGCGAGTAGAAAAATAGTCATAGACACACTTCAGATGAAGTTATTTGAATTGCATCAAGAAACATTTGCAACACTTCCAGTACCGTTGTGTTATAGGCCTTCGGATACACGAAAGCAGAATATCGAAGTCGATATTCCAGGACAGCGTGAAAAACAGAATTTAGTGCTAAATGATATTGCGCTGGTTGATATCAACGTCGTCGAAGATGCATTGCGTGCTAATAAATCCCCATGGACTCTAGGTTACGCAGCGACGATACATTCTTCACAGGGATTGACTATATCAAATACATCTGTTTGGATGGTGGATAATCACATCGAGTGGTCAGATTTAGTTTATCTTGCAGTGTCCAGAGTATGAAGAATTAATCAGCTTCGAAGAGTTGTTTTAGATGATAATGACACTACAATAAGTAATATTGTCAGCGTTGACAGAGTCAAGGACATAATCAGAAAAATCTCTATGGTTATAAACAACAGGACAAAAATATAATGGAGAATTTGATATTGATGCTGAATTAATAATTACGCTGAAGCAACAACAAAATAATCACTGCGCGAGTTGCAATTGTATAATGTGTTGGTGTTGGTCGGATAAAAATCCTCGCCAATTTACCGTGGATAGAAAGAATAGCAGTAATTGGGCATACCATCGATAATGTGATGCTGACTTGTCTTGAATGCACGAGGTGGTAATTGAGTAACCTCGGGTATCACTTGTAATTGTTCACGAGTAAACCCTCGCTGAGGAGCGGTCAAATCCAATCTCTAGATTGCTGGTCTACCCGTAGATCGTGTTATACTAGATATTTTTTGCGCGGTGACACTCCAAATGGGATCAGTAGCTCTTTTTTACCACCTTCGAGCTCTCCTGGTTCATATCAATATCTCACAGTGACATTACCGAGTATTGGTTGTTTTGAAAAATCTTTTTGCGGTTGTACGGGTATATACTTCTTTTTAAACGCTTTGTTAGGTTTCATATTAATAGTTCGAGTAATCTCGTTATTTAGCGCGGTAATTACGCCTGGTAATCTGTTGACCCATTCGTTTATCCTGGATGAATTCCTTCGCGTATTGATATCCAAATAACTGCTCAGCAAGTGTACGATTAAATCGTTCAACAATTGCCTGATCGCGATGTAGTGCAGTACGTACTCGTCTGATGGTGACATTATGATGCTTCATTGTTGATAGAACCGCACCCTGAAAGTCCTTGCCAGGATCAACTTGTAATAGATTTGGCCAACGCAGATGACCCCTTCGATAAATCCTTTAAAATGCAGAAGCCACTTCAGTTGATGATTTTGTCTTTAGCGGTTCTGCTTGTTTGTATCGACTCGCAACATCAACTACAGTTAACGCGTATTTGTAACCACCATCATGTGGCAGAAATAATATATCAGCTTGATGAACTTCATTGGGAACGGTCACATCAAAATGCGAGTAGTTAATTTGTTTAGGCGGTGGTAGATAAATTTGCCATATCGCCTGTTTGGATAACCAATCCGCTGAAGTGGTATTTTTCACCTTCGCGGCGCTAGCGAGTTTAGCAGTTGCTGTTTTACCCCTCCAGTATCCTTTTGGAGAATAATAAATAAATTCCATGTTGTTATTAATTACCGGCAGCTAACATCAATTTACCTTTCACAGCCGATTTTACTAACCATGAAGCCAATTTTTCTATGAAAGATTTAAAAGTGATAAAATCCAACGCGTGAATTAATTTCACATCTGCGAGATGTCTGTGTTGAAGATTGCTGCTTTTATAAACAACATCATGAGTATGACACGCCTGATCAATAGCGTTTATTGGTTCTTCACCACGTCGAGGTTGGTTTTCATCATCGAGTCTGATATCGAGTCTGGTTCCGTGTCCACAATAACTATTTCCTGGAAGGTGTTTTTCTCCTAGATACTTTGCCCATGGTGTTCCTGTGAGTTCAGCTAGATTGCCTGCGATATCACCTCCTCGTTTTTTAATCCCTTTGATTTATAAAGGGAATCAAATCTAAATTTCTTTGTACTACATTGTACACACTTACGGAAAGTGCTGATCGGTTATTTTTAGTTGTAATCGTCGTCAAGTCATTTGTGCCAGGACGCGTCTTACATTTCACACAATATAGATCCATACTATGTCTATAATAACATGAATGTAATTGATTATTCAGCTACCCGACGATGGGAACCTATTAAACACCATGCGATGTTGCCGAATTCAATTAGAATGATTATGATCGGACCATTTGGAAGCGGCAAGAGACAATTGTTACTTAATTTAATAACGGGACGGATGGAATCGAAGAAGTTGTATTTAGTAGCCCCGAGTGTAGACGATCAGAGATGTTACAACATTTTAAAGGATACTGACGAGAGAGCAATACAAATCAACGGCGTGGGTTGTATTGAATTTATAACCGATATCTAAGAAGCACCGAGCATTGATTAAATCGATTTAAATATTGACAGCTTAGTCGGATATGATGATGTGATGTTAGACAATCAAAAGAATCCTGCTAGGATATTTCCCAGAGGCAGACATAAAAATATATATGTCACTCAACGGTACACTCACATACCAAAAGAGATCAGAGATAACTGCAATTTATTGAGTGTGTTTAACGGAGTTGATACTCATAAGCTACGAAATATTTTGCAAACTTGGTGCAGCGGTGATATTGATCACCTGTACGTATGCAAGAAGGGATTGTATAATATAATAAATAAAACGATAAGCATTTTGAGACCAAAGCATAAGTCCTACCAATCCAACCCTCGGTTAAAATAAAATCATGGCCTATAATTGAAATTGTTATTCTCTTATCTACTATTGTTTACTGATATAAAGGGTGCAGGAGTTGTAAGAGTAATGTACGTGAGATGTACGCATTATGTGCAGTCGATGTAAGTATTCTGTTAATATTATATGAATTGTTCATTTGACATTTTATTTTTATTTTAGGACTGATCTGCCGCATTACGACTGTAGTTAAAGGCACGTTGGATCATTCAACAGGATGCATAATGCTTTTTTAAAAAGGAAATTAAATCAGCCTTCTTCTTGTTGCAACCTTTGGATAACATGTTGCATGCTGCATCATTCAACAAGTTGCATAAAGCTAATTTCAATGTGAATTAATTAGAATTCTTTTTGTCACATCAATTGGTCAACACATTGCTACAAAATGTTGTGTGACTTGGGTTAGAAGTTTGCTAAATATAAGCTGATAAAAGTTGGCGAGGTTGAATTTCTACCGGACAAATAATAGTATAATATTCAAAAGTTAAAGACGTTATTTCGCTTCGGTTTTAGATAAGTGTGACTAAATCAAGATTGTGGAGACTACAGTCTTGCACACTATTAAGGAACCAACGCTACATTTGAAGTTGGATTTTTAAGGTTGCCGCCGTCTACTAGAGACATATGGGCAACCTTTATAGCTACCATATTGGTAGCCATTTGAGGTCCCTTGGGGAGGGGTCGCTACTCCCTCCCCTTAGGCATTTAAGTGCTTAAATGCACTATAAATTAGAATTGGGCGTTCTCCCGAATTACTAAAAAGTAACTATCGGGAGAAATGAAAGCCCATAGGGTGGGTAGGAATAGTACCCACACACACCCACCCCTATCAACCAATCGGAAGTATTCGCTGGTAGCGAGGGAAAATGTTTTCTCATTTCGCTAGTAATTGTGATGAGCGGAAGCAGAAAAGGCGGAAAAGGCCCAGGTCCAGGAGTCCGGCGACACAGCAGCACACACCAGAACACGCAAACAGCAAGACATCACAGCAAGGGACGCAGTCCACACCTGAAACGACAAGGTCATACTAAAGGTCAAATTCAGTCCAGTTATACTAGTGGACAGCCTATCATCCAATAATGTGTTAGCCACCTGTGCCATTATTCCAATATTTAAGTTGAAGAATTATTATTTAAAGTCCTACTGTCCGAATTAAACTAGTACATAAGCGTACATATAATAAGTCCCTAACAATTTTGTAAATTAAAAATGTCAAGGTGACATATATTAGTATAGTCAATGGTAGGTATTTTTGGTTATGAATTTTATTGGAGGCGACGCCAATAAGGTCATATTAGTCTTTTAAGGGCCACGAATAGTTAGTCAAAAAGGGTAGCTCGTTACCAAATGAGTACCCTATTAAATGGCAGTGATTGAAAGCCCTAAAAAGGGCTGTTATTTCCCTGGGAAAGTCCCCTGGTCGTACTCTATGTCCGCTAGTACGCTTGCTGTCCTCGTTTCTTCTCGCCATGTTTTGGGGAAATCAATTCCATGATGTTCAGCAAGATAAGCAGCTGCCTCGTATAACTGGAACATAGGTCGACTTTGGTAGACATCATTATAGCGATTGGATAGCAACAATACCGCAAATTCCATTTGACCTTTTCTAGGTTTGTCGAGTGCTAAGGAACGATATCCGAGGTGTTTGACTGCAGAAATAAGATTATTGGCATGTTTCCAATTTATTTCCAACCTGCGCATGTCCATTTCCCGGTATAGCGTCCCGAATAATTCTTTACGGGACTTCTTAGGCTGTCGAACTGTTTTTGCAGGTATTTCCCATTCGCCTGTTGATGTTGTGGTGGTGGAGGTCATTTCCCGAATGTCTGCCAGAATCACTGCTGGGTCTGGTAGGGGGGATGTAGGGGTAGAAGAAAATGGCAAATTCTTCGCCCTCTGTTTCCCCTTTCCTTTTCCTTTGAGTTGCGGGGCTGGTGGTGGTGGTGGTGGTGTTACAGGAATCGGTATTATCATTGGAGAAGTGGCCACCTCCGCTGTCTCTCTATAAGTAAGCTCCTGTATTTGTTTAGATAGCAACTCTATCTGTTGCTGAAGCTCTTTGTTTGATTCCAACAGTACAGTTTGTGGGCTCTGTGCATCAGGAATTGCAGTGGTGGGGGTGGGTGGACGGCGTGGTGCATCGGTTTCCCGCCTTCGCCGTCGTCCCGGTTGACCTCTGTACTTGGTCTTCCCTTTTCTCTCAATATCGCTAGTTGTTTGTTCCCATATTAGCAGCAAGGTAGTCCTCTTCCCTGCCGCTCAAAGGCTCCAATTATTGGCCTCGAGATATCCTAAGCTAGTAATAGCTCCAAGTGCCATCTCAGGGATGATATCCGTCGCTAGAGTCATTTTAGCTGTGTTCAGCCTGCTTCGTTCGCTGCGTTCGCTGCGACTCCAACGCTACAAATGGCAAAGTGACATTAAATAGGTGTTCTATATTAAGCATAACACCGAATGCGGACCAGACAAAAATTCGTATTCCTTAGCAAATAGTTTGCTAATATTAAATGCTGAGAAAGTAACGCTAAAAAACAGATTAGTAAACATAGCACGATTGAGAGAAAAATGTCTGATTAATAGAATATAAATTCCATTTTGCTTATGTTTGTCCAGCACAAGATTATATAAGAAAGAAATACTTCATTGAAGTTTCTTGTTTCCTTTCATCTGTAACAACTGGGTGTCCCAAGAGGGTATATATATATATATATATATATATATATATATATATATATATATATATATATATATATATATATATATATGTGTGTGTGTGTGTGTGTGTGCGTATATGAAGGATTATTTTAAATTGTTTTGTGTCGCATTGTGAAAAACAGATCTAGCATCTTTTCTGATGCATTATTTATGTATGATACAAGCACGCACGTGGTAGCACATTAGATAACTGAGCACAGTTTAATTCAAAGATATTTGGAGGTGGTCCATGCAGATTCACCACAAAATGCATTATCATTCTGTTTTCTGCATGCAGATTTGCCAATTTGATAAAAATGAATATACTACTAATAAATGTCCTTAAATCTTCAAATTATCATAAGAGTATTTTCAGATTATTTGCGGGCATCTCACAACGATCATACAATTTAAACCGTTCATTAATTTATTCAACACATAATTTTAAATATGAACGAAAGTGAATATTTTTCTTCTACTTCATTGCCTCCATTAAATCCTTAATTGGGTATTTTGATATTTATCCATTCTTGATTGTCCATAAAAATGATTTCGGCCAAATCGGATATTTTAACGCGTAAAATCTTCTGAATGAAGTTAATTTGTTATCTAATTTTGCAATGACTTCATTCACCGCCTGTATAATACTGTTTTGAAAAGTCTCGAGGTCCGATGCAACATGGTTCATGTACTATATTATCTTGATGATGTTTTCTTTCCTCACTTAATTATTCATGTATGAATACTCGTTTATGTATTTTGTGAATAACTGGGGATTAGTTTCATCGAATTACAAACTGATAGCTTTGGAAAATGAAGCGTATTCTTCATGTGCCCAAGTTAAATGGGATATTCCTATCTCATTTCAGATTGAAGAGCTGGTCCTAGCAGCCTTCCGGAAAATATTGGTAAATTCAATTGACAAATATAAATTTAGAGCATTGTAAAAGACTAACGAAATAACTGTCAGTAAGTTTATAAAACAACTTACGATAGATCTGGATGTTGTCTGTATTATTTTTTAAAATTATGTTTGCAAATTTCATTCAGATTAATCATGTCAAAGATGTATTATCTCTTAAGAGAAAGGAAATTTAGGGCTTTAAAAATATCATTATAATTGTCATTGCAAAGAACAGAGAAAACAATGATTTTTGTTTATATTCACAACGTGAAATAATTAACTTTGTCTCCTTCTATTTTATCGATCATCATCTGGATAACTCCTCTTGCTCTAACATGAGTTCTACATCTCTCCGTTGTTTGTTTCAGACCAACTGAGAATTATTCCCAGACTCTTTTCCATTCCTCATGTAGTTTATGTTTGTATACGTTAGTCACATCACGATATCACATATGGTCTTGAGAGATGTTACTTTGGATGAGGCTACTCTTAATGCTACGAAGTTTTTCACCATAAAACTCTATTTGCGTCCTGTTCCATGGGAAGGAGAAACGTGAGTCGTGAACAGTGTCGCTTTTCCATCGGTGATGTGAAATATGTCATTTGATTTTTGCGCTTATTCAATCTTCTGAATCTCCTCGAACACTTTGGAATGTGACAGTTCTGCTGGTCTGCAAAACTCGATCCAAACGAGAGACTTCAAACCGTTATTTAAATGGAAAGTCTTAAACGATCGCATTCTTTGCCTTGACATCACTTTTCCATTGTAGTTAACAATGATTTACACACCTCGCTAAAGAGCCCCTCTGAATTTTCCAACGGTAAATAAGCATTGACAGGTTGGTTGGACGTCGATTCTCTGTCTCTGGATTCGGCCTCACTCATGTCAACTTCAAAGTCAAAGCATGAATTTGCGCCAAAACTTCAGCTACTATGCGAGGCGATACATCATGTTTATAACTCTTATCTTCTCTTTTCTCTTCGAAATGATGCGATCGTTTGATCGTGACTGCCAAAAGTCAAACGACTGCATTTTAAAGACAATAACCCACTACATATGCATTTCAGACCAGTGTATATAAAAAGGGTTAGTGTCTAAAATTGCAGTATTCAATTCATTCTCAAGCTGACCAGAACTGAACTGTAGTGAATAACCTACACTATTTGAACTTCTGATCAGAGCCTCTCTGGTGTCATACAAACGTTTCAATCAGACAAGCCGAAAGCTATTCGAGATAAACATCAAGATAATCTATATATATTTAAGAAGAAAGTACTGTAATAAATTTGGAGTATGTGTATTTGATAGTATCCTGTTTTTAAGCAATTCTTAGATTTGTTTGTTTGAGTATTTAGTCTTAGGTGCCATGTAAATATTACTAGCCTGAAAATGTTAGCCAATTAGTAGGAGCAAACGTCACAGAGCCCAGTGTTAGTGAATTTGAACCATGCTGGGGTCGTTAGTAGTGAATTTAGGTACAAGCCGAATGACTGTCCCGTTCAGTAACATAGTCCATATTAAAATTTAGTGATGTATAAAAGTAGTGTGATTATAAAGGCAGTATTTGTGGTTGGAAATCAGTAAATTATATAATGGAATCAATAAGTTGGAACTTCGTAGGTACCGTTTGTGTGTCCATAGTGGAAAATAGGCATATGTATATGAGCGTGATACGCCGGAGATTATGAGGATTGACTGGCCTAGGGTCGAGCAGTTAAATATTTCCCAGTTATTAAGGGAATACTAGTGTAATTTCTATGGCATGACAAGTTATCGGTACGGAAATTGGATAATAATGAAGAAAAACCATGCAAAAGTGCGGTTAATGGACTTTTGGGAAAGTTGTCTCATCTGGGTGGCCAATTCATTAGTGCAAAGGTTATTAAATATAGCAGACACGTCTCTCTTTCCATTTTACAACTCAAGTTGTATGGAAGTCTTTGGAAATTTGGGGAAAACATACGACTTCCAGCGTGACTCGCGCCAGGGTTTGACAACGCTCGGTCAAGTGAATACCCCTGTGCGTGTAACAGTACATTAAGCTACAAAATGAGCAGACTGTGAAACAAGAATAGGTGCCAGAAGTGATAAGAGACTAGATACCTGCTCTAATTTTAATGATAACAGACTTTGGTCTCCACACTGTCCTAAGAAAAAACCGAAACAGTAGGAGAGGAAGTGTGTATTCAGACAGGAACGATACGAGCAACCTCCCCAATGAAAGAATCCCGACACGTTCAGAAAGATAAGAAAAGAGGACGAGATGAAAGTGAAGAAGACGTAAAAAAAGATAAACCTGGAACAATGAATACATTAAAAACACTGAGAGTGAAAGAAAATAGCCCGCATTAGAAGTCTATGAACTTTTTAAAGTTGTATTGTCTTGTTGTCATATTCGATTGTAACATTTGTACGAAAATAGACCAACGAGACATAAACGTAATTATCTCTTGGTTTTCATTTTCTTAGAGTAAGGATCTACATTCTCGCACTCACACACGTATATCTTGGCATGAAGAAAGTGAGTTCGTATTTTAAATGGTTTTGGCAAATACAATCTTGTTTTGAAAGAAGTGAATGGCCAAGAAACTGTCAGTTGTTTGTTTACTTTCTTAATAGAAACAAACCACAGGAACGGAACTAGATCAGCGTTAACTGTCTTAAACAAACTTTGCTACGGACAAGTTCTACTTCTGGTCTGGTTCCTGTCGATGACTTAGTAGACATCACAATGTTTCATTCGGGAAGGCATTTTTCTCCTGGGCCGTATAAAGAAATCTGATACATTCAGACCTCTCCACAACTCAGCCTGAATGTGCAAAAGAACCGTTACCGTGTCACTATCACTGTCCTTCATGTCTTCTAAATATTGTCATGTACTTCTACTTCTGTATGTCGGATCCTTCTTGCTTCTTCTTCTTGCTTAAGTTGTTTAAGGCAAAACTATTGTTCTGTTTATTTCTGTTGCTGTAAACATTTCTCCAATTCCTTGTCCTGTCTCTGTTTGACATCCACGACGTGTAGTAAAGAAGGAGATAGTGGCAAATGCATTGGCAATAGAACAAATTCTTGCAAGGAAGAGATAATCAACCAAGTCCCAATTAAAATCGGTCTTTTCAGGAAGTCTTGACATTATTGTCTTCTTAGTTTCCGTCATGATTGAAAACTGCAGAAAACTGTCGCACAGACGCGGGCGCAATTGTATAGAGAATGAGACGCAACAGACCACTCTCCTCGGGTTGAAAGACAGACACTTCAGATTCGAAGACAGACTCAGCTCCACTATACTCCTGAAGTGTAATGAATCGTTGCCATTGAAACATGTTTGAATGAATGATATTACCCAGGTAACGTTGCTGATATCAGATTTTATCTCGTACATGAATACATAGTTTTCTTCTAACCAAGGACCAGTATTCCCATTTTAGTCATGAAAACTCCATTATGAACCCGCGAAACCAATGATGATATGAATTTATGATATGTTCGCTTCATTAAGTTTCATCGTCCTTCTTTCCTAATAATAATCATATAAATGAGGACATTGCATAGTGAATACTCTTCAAAGCTATAAGTGCTTTACAAAATATATATATATATATATATATATATATATATATATATATATATATAATAATATGAATTTTATGAAAAAGAAAAATAACAGAACATGAAATTGGAAAATATTAAATGTGCTGATCGTAATTAATGTAGGAAACCTTATTAGGTCTTTAAATTTGTTCTTGCAGTTGAAAAAGAGCACACATGACATTTATCACTTTCTTTCTAATTTCAATGAGCAATTTGTTTAACATTGCTGGAACCTGGCATGCATTCTAAATCCATAAAGACAGGTTACAATGTTGCTAAAGAGTGTCGCTGAAATACTGCATTGCATCCGTATTGTGACGTTGAATCAATATAAGTACTGTAGCAAGCTAATCTATAATGGTTTGTAACTTGTCAGAGAAAACTTTCAATCAGGTCCAGAACGTTTATTGTACTTGAGGTAGTTGGAAGTGTTGTACATTTGTTCATTGACATTAGTTTTAAAGTAGCGTCGATGATCTTAGCAATCTTGTGGGATAATTTGGCTAAATGGACTATGATTTGAACGTTCTGCTTAGCGGCCTCATACATTTGTTTATGAATAGTGAGTCTGGTAGAAACCCTGTCGGCTGTCTCTTTTAAGCAGTGCGAAGCTAGTCCCTATCCCACGGTGAACACTTGTGAATAGATACTCTGCACTTGGTGGCTTGGGGATGTTTTTTCAAGCAATTAACTCAAGGAATCATCGAGTTATTATATTGAAGGAGTTAAGCAAGTTGTTAGGCTGGCTCGGATGTCTTGCATTAGTTTGGTTCTATATCATGCATAATACAGACTTAGGACCGGACCAATTCTCCTTTTGTGGATTATCGTATTCCTTAGCAAATTGTTTGCCAAATTTAAAGGATCAGGGATGAAGCTAACGACCGAGACAAGTAAAAAAAGCAGGATTGAGAGCACAATAATTGTAACAGATGTCGTAAATTAACCTCTCATCTTTGATAATGTGTGAAAATTAAAACGATTGGTGAATAATATACTGAGATATAACTTCAATTGCAAATCCTAGTTATACCTCAGTGCATTGAGACAGTACTATTTTATCATCACAAAAATATATATATATATATATATACATATATAATTTCGATTAACCCATATACCCATATATATATATATATATATATATATATATATATATATATATATATATGAGTTAATTCGAAATTGTTGTGTCGCATTGTGTAAAAACAGATCTGACAGTTTTATTTTCATTATTTATGTATGATACAAGCACGCACGTGATAGTACATTAGACAAGTGAGGATGCCCTTGCAAATGCACCACAAAATGCAGGGTCAGTCTGAGTTCTGTATTTAGATTCACCGATTTGATACAAATTCATATAATACTGATAAATGTTCTTAAATCTACAAATAAACATAAATGTGTTATCATTTTACGGCTATCTCACAACGATAACACAATTTAAACCATCCATTAATATGCAACGCATACATTTCAATCTTGGCGAAAGTTAATATTTTGCTTTAACATCATTGCCTCCATTAAGTCCTTGATTGGTTATACTTGTATTTATACATTCTTTATTGTACATAGAAGCCTTTGTCGGCTAAATCGGATATTTTAACGCGTAAACTATTCTGAAGGAAGTTATTTTGTTATATGAGGCAGCGATGGCTTGATTCACCGCCTATATTATGCTGTGTTGAGAAGTCTCGAGTTCCAATGCAACATGCTTCAAGTACAATGTTTGTTTCCTTATGTTTTCCTTCCTGACATAATTGTTCCTGTATGGATACTCGTTTATGTATTGGGTGAATAACTGGTTGAATAACTGGCGTTGTTAGTCTCTCATTTGTATCTGTTGTGGATTAATTTCATTGAATGACAATTTGATATCTTTAGTAAATAACGCATATTCTGCCTGTACGTCATGTTCGATGGGCCGTTTCCATCTCATTTCCAAAAGAAAAGCTGTTCCTAGCAGCTTTCCAAAATATAATAGTAAACTACATTGACAAATATAAATTTAAATTAATGTAAAATGCTAATGAGCTAACATTTAGTAAGATTATGAAATCGTTCACGATAGATCTAGATGTTGTCTGTATAATTTATTTTAAAATTTTATTTGCAAATTCTATTCAAATTGATCATTTCGACGATTTATTATTCGCGAAGAAAACGGAAATTAGAGGCGTTTAAAAATCTCCTTATATTTGTCATTTTAAAACCACGGAGGAAAAACTGGTTTTAGTTAATATCAACAACGTGAATTAATTGACATTGTCTCCTTCTTTATCAATCATCATCTTTTCTAATAAATGACAAACATTAGAAGTTATTCTGAAATTGGTATAAAACGGATTCATATCTGTCGAAACAGCACAGGTAACCGCTAGTCCTGAAGAGAACGCTACAGGTAAGTGAAATTAATGACCATGCTAATTACAATTGATCAATGCTCATAATACACAGTGTGTTAAAGTTAGAAACAAGTGGCAATTTATTAGAGGAAAGTATCAGCAGGTAAAACTTTACTAAACTTGCTTTAAAGTGAGATCAGAAAGCACATACTCTGTTAACTTACTTGTAAAGCATATCAATCTAGTATTTTATTATTTCTCTAAGACCTAAGTTGTCAAGACTATCAACTTGTAAAAAGAAAATATTTTATATTAAATCAATCATTCAATCGATCAGGATGTCTTCTAGAACTATAATTGTCAGTACAGATTAGCAACTCAGTGCTCATTTTATGTTTCAATAAAACTATCAATGAAATACACAGCTAGCAGTGTATTATACAGTGGAAAATAATATGGAATTACGAATAAATATTCCATTCCATGCGTTCTTTCCTATACTTAACTCGAGCATTTGGTTTGTTTTGTATTAAATATTCTCAGTATATGTATTGAGTCCTTTTCCTCCTTACATAATTACAATGTATGTATTACGTTATGCAAACTTACATATCGTTAAGTAACAGGATAAAACATGATTTATCAATACCTTACAAGAATATACCTTGCAGAGTTATACTTTAGGATACTTAAGCCTAATGAAATTCATCACGACAAATTTCACATAAAGAAAGCCCAAGATTAGAAGAAGAGATGCATCTTTAGAAAGTGAACACAACTGTGCAGAAGGCATTTAGGTGTTAACATTTTGTTTTGTATAGATGCTGTAATTTATTTCATATAAACAAACCAAAATAATTAAATGTTGAACATTTTAGGAAGTGTGTGATTACCTGTAAGGTTATAATCATCAACGTAACAACTTCGGAAAGCTACAAAACAGAAATATAATGCCGATGTAGATCAGAAATGAAGTCTTAGGTTATCAGACTGTAAACCTCGAATGTTTTATTTAGGTCTATTTTACTATTAACTATTTACTTTATTTTGTCTAACATCGCGAAGCTTATTGGTGGTCGTTCGTGGAGCAAATTATTTAGTTTCTCACCTTAAATTATTATTACGATTCACAAGGAATAATTGATTTTAAAACTAATGTTGGGTTTATTATATTATATGCGAATTAGACTAGTATTATAGGAAATATGAACTGTGAACCTTTTATTTGATAGAACATGACATTATTAGCAGTGTAATTCGATGCAATCGATACCATTCTTTGGCTTCGAAATCTATTTTAACATAATGCTATCTTTCCAATAGTGGCTGCTCAGTTCCTTGTTTAAATGCGTACACTTTGTAAGGGCACTAATATATTTTCAAACATCCTAGTATAGTAAATGTCAATATCAATAAGCAGCTCCATAATAGGGATATTTGTGAATGATCCCATACTGCTGCTTGTGTATTCTTTAGCGTAGGAAGTTAATTTACGTTTAGCAGTAGTGAAGCTATATAGTTCAGTCTTCAATACGACAAGTATTCTTATTTACTATTAATATATTTTGATTGAGACTTTACAAGTTCAATAATATGCCGACAAAAGGCCTCGGGTTTCATTATAAGAAACTGAAAGATGCAATAACAACGTGTAAACATGCAATAACAACGTGTAGCCAGATAAACCGCATAAACCACAGCGCGATTCAACACGTATATTAATTTAGTATTTTAACTTATTTTGGAAACTTACTTTTACTAGCAGACAAAAATGAAGACTGCACTGATTCTCCTTGCCTGCATAGTAGGTGCTGCCGTAGGGACATACTATGGTGGCTACGGTGGCTATGGCGGATATGGCGGCTATGGTGGCTACGGTGGATATGGTGGTTATGGTGGATACGGCGGATATGGTGGTTATGGAGGATATGGAGGTTACGGTGGCTATGGAGGATATGGTGGATATAGTAGCGGCAGGGGCTTGGGCTGGGGATTGGGACTCGGTGGTGGATATGGTGGATATGGAGGATACAGCGGAGGCAAGGGATGGGGTGCTGGAGTCGGCGGTGGATGGTTAGGAATTGGAGGTGGATTAGGCTGGGGTTGGGGTGGTCGACGTGGGGGACATGGAGGATACAGCAAACACCATGGAAAGTAAGAACCCTTTGTTTTGACAGTTGACATCTTTGTTTCATTTTAAATATTCTATATCATTTTGCAGTAAAGGTAAAAAAGTCTACTTCAATCTCTACTGATTTGTTGTATTGTGTGCTATTTCGAGTAAATGTAACCACACACATTAGTAATCAAGATACGTATCCTTCGTATACCAATACTGTGTTGTAATTTAGCAACTCAATCTTTGAAAATGATCGTAATACATGACGTTTATTTTACAGATATTAAAACGAATACATGGAATCACGGACAAAGAGTCAACATCAAGGAATCAAACGGCATACTTAAATCATTTTTATATTCTCAGTTGTATATAATAAAAAACATGATTTCATGAAAACGAGAATGGAAATTTTAGTAATTATTTTAATTCAATATATAATCCCACTCTTGCTATCTTTCTTTCTCTTTCCATCTATCTCGTTCTCACACTTTTACTATCTCTGTCTCTCGCTCGCTCTCTAATCAAATCCTCTCTTTCTGCATTAAATGGTTGAACAAGGTTAGCACATTTGAATTAAAATCCTTGGAAACATGAGTATAGTTTTCTTTAGACTCGTGTTTTTTTTTTTTGGTTTAAAGTCCTTTTATTCATGACATGTTAGCACGTAATTTTATTTTCATTGGGAATATCTATGGTTATTTCACGATGAGTTGTGTGGTTATTGAATGAACACTATTTGTGAGTGATACAGTGTAATCTTTGATTAATTATGCGTTGTGTATATTCTCTTCAACTTGGTATTGTTTTGTGCAACTAGCAAATCAAGAATATTTTAAGTTAAAGTTCTTGATTAAATCACCTGTTGCATATTTTTAGGTACACAGAAACAAGAAAAAAGGAAAGGTGAAAACAACATTCTTTGTAAACTTGAACAAATAATTTTTTTCCCTCGGTAGTGATTATAAAAATGGAAATAGAACTTACAGTTTTAAGAATAAAATCCAAACGTAATTGAAGAATAATCCACGATATAAACTACAAAAGTCCTAGTAATAAATTATTCTAACTGATTCAAACTGGAACATCCAATAAATAAGACGATGACATATGCTGGTGTTTGTATTATTGGTTCACAGTTCATTGTATAATCACAAAATGTAACACATCTGTGCAGTCACGGGATCATCTTCATATCACATAACATAATCATTCCCTGCCAAGAACTATTAATTGTGCTTTAAGGATAATAAGATGAAGGCATTTCATAGTCCAATCTGACCTTGACTGCAGCCAATCATTATAAAAGTAGAATAAAACATGTTTACGAGGCCACTAACCTTGAATCATGGTCAGGATCTCAATCGACATTAGTTTTTAACCAAAAAATAATTGAGGTCAACTTATTTTCTAAAATACATATCATCTCCAGTGATTACACAGTATGTACTAAAACAAATAAAACCGACAAACAAACAATTCAGTTAACATACATATATATTAAATCGGATACACCATACAGTACCATCTTGGCTCTTTCAGTTTAAGACATAATTGTCGACCAATCTTTATTTTTCATCAGTCGAGAACCAAGGTTATATTTCTTTTGTCGAAATAGATACAGTGATTTTTACAGCACACCCTATGGTACACGTCTTTTTATCGCTAGCGTTGATATCTTCCCTATAGACTTTCAGGTATCGGATAGTGCATTGTAGTCACGGGCTGCCCTGTTTGTAGACTACCACGTGTTAACAGCTATTTTCCTTCGCTCTGTGTATTCTTGTTGGAAATTACTCATCAGCAGCGCTGTTAGCGTAGTTAGCTCCAACAGCATATTCTGTGTACACTGATGTTTAATGTAGATGGTCACATTATTTGCTATGTGATCCTGGTGTGCACATCGTGGGTTCTCAAGCTTT
Organism: Unio delphinus; assembly: GCA_029339505.1. NCBI lineage: Eukaryota > Metazoa > Mollusca > Bivalvia > Unionida > Unionidae > Unio > Unio delphinus. The sequence continues at coordinate 9,680,579 of JAQISU010000206.1, read as the reverse complement.
CCATTGCGCTCCCGAAAGGACGGTCATGAATGCTCCGAGTTCACCACCTGAGTGATAATGATGGTCAGACTCTTTCTGTTACATGTATTAGGTCGCTTACACAATTGTTGCTTATGCGACCGGTTAATGTCCTAGCGGTTCAATTAACCACTATGTCCTCATTAATTATCTGTATTATATAATAATACCTATATAAACATTCTCAACTATCTAAAATTAATATACAAAACCAAAATATAAATAGTGTTAATATTTATATTTTTGGTTTTGTATATTAATTTTAGATAGTTTATAATGTTTATATAGGTATTCTTTACATTTTTATTATTTATTTTATCTAGCATTTTGTGGTATGATGTAACTGAGCCGATTTTCTTTCTCGTTGTTCATGGAAAGCAGGTTGTCAGTGATGTGTGGCATATGTTGAACACATGTTCCAATGGTTCTGATTTCTGGCAGTCAGGTCATTTATCAGGCGTGGGTCCTGTATTAAGATTGTTGCCCTTTATATGGTTCAAGCGCTAACGCGATATAATACATCCCATGATACTTTGATGTGTCGGAATGTTAAGTTTAAGGCGAGGGATAGAGCGAGGTAAAAAAGCATGGATTTAGAAGAAACGTTGGAGACAAAGGACAGAAACATTTTTTTCTCAAAACTCTACATCAATTATGAGAATAACAAACAGCTAACAATTATCTATTAGTATTGAAACAACGTTCGTTCAAACAAATTATATTTTACATAGTTAACAACGTCGTGCAGAAATGAAGATGAATTTTCAGCAATGGTAGTCAATGGGCCATTGAGGTACACTTCATTTCCTAGCTAAAGAAAAAGACAACAAGTAACCATTATTTTTCAAAACCATCGATCTACTTTGTCATCGTTTCGTAAAGAATGACGATCAAAACAAGTCAATAAATGTTCTAAAGAATATCGAAGACTGCGTTAAAGAAGATAATATTTACACAATAATATCCACGTACCATTGAATATATGCCTTGTATTTTCACATTATTGAATCGTGTCATCTGTTAACTTTCTCTCATAAAGTCATTGATGTAGTCTTTCAAAAGGTGGCGATCCATACGAGTCAAAATAATCGATACATACCTCTTTATGTATGAACTGTGGTTCAAAAAGTAACAAAGTTCCAGGTATCCATTTTGTTGTCTTGCTTTTTCTTCTGAGGTAATGCTACGTCATCAATTCAGTCAAGACGTTTTGCTCGAAAAGGTCTGACGAGTAACCGTTACTTCACCTCGTCTCCCGGATTCTTCTTGGCTCATCATCATGTATCGTGTTGAATGTGACATCTAGAGCAATCATTTTTGATCGATTCCCTCATTGTATCCGTCCAATGTTTGGGAAAACATGAGACTATATGTTGTACATGCTCTGAACAACTGTAATTTATTACCACTACCTCTTCGCTTTTTTTTAGGATTCTGCTTTCTCTGAATTCTCCCATTCCAATTTTATATATACTTCACTATTCAAAGAGGGATAAATCTCATCCATAGTTTGTAAGTCTAGAATTACTTCTGTCAAAGTGTTGATTTATATGGTATGATCGAAGTTGCTGACGTCCTCGGCAAGAGCATCTGCAACCAGACGTTCAAGACGCAGTTGACCGGAGGTTGTAGAATATAAATGTCCCTCGACGCTTCTTTGTTCTGGACTGGAATCAAAAGCCCACAAAGTGTTAACTCTTGCATAATCGTTGTACGAAATGCCGTACATACTGTGGGTTGGTAACTGTCATGATACGACAAGTACGATCTCAAATAACTCTTCTGGCCAGAGATAGGTCCTAATGATACAGTGCCCAAGGTTTTGTTTTATAGATCTTAGTTGTTATTGTTATTTTTGTCATGTGGACGACGGGGAGGTGTACACGAAAGGTCCTCTGTATTGGCACCAGTCATGAAACACATGGGTACGAAGATGCAAGTAATCGGGGGTAGTGAATTTTAATTCACGAGGAAATAGGCATGTGTGGTTTGCGTGGCATAATCGTACGCATGAGTCAGCCAAGTTTTTCTAATTGTTCTAGCTAAGATATGCACTTGCGAATTATTTATAGGGCTTTTAAACAAGACCTCATAAAGAGCATTGAGACAAATAGTGCGATGGACTTTACTTTGCTGAAATAAATTTTATGTAATGTAAATACCACTGGCATTACGATGATGATCTTTGAACATAAGGTACAGTTTAATTTCTTCCTTGTCTTTTTATAGCATGGGGTCGAAAATGAACAACTGAGTTTTACAGGATCGGACACAACCTCGTCGTATTTGCTAGGAATGCCTTACACAAACACTATATAATCACCTTTGACCTTTTCGTAAGATAATGTACGTTAATTGTCACACCTGTATAACACCATTCGTTGCGTTGGGGGTGGGGGGCAGGGGGTGGGTGGACCATGAACCAAGCTATGTTTTTTTTTCGATCAAACATTCAACAAATTCGGTTTTTCCTGGACCGCAAGGACCGGCAAGTTACATTGTCAAAAGATGGTAAAGATACAAGATCATCCAACTAGAACGATGTAAGTGTTTGTGACTGTTTGGAATCGATTTTCAAAATCACATTATTCAGGCAAAAGCACATGGATTTCATATTTGTATTTCTCAAGTTCATTTCGATGAGTGTACGGTAACATGCGGCGCAGTTTACTTAGAATTGTATTACATTGGTATAATGGTATCCGCATGGTCGCACTCGAAGACGGACATGAAGTAAAGGGTCCATAAATATGTGCCATGTTAGTAGTTATAGCAAACGTCTCAAGATGTGATGCTGAATCGCTGAAGTCACAGCGTACGGCATACCTGCAATCGCAAAGTAAAGTATCGCACCACCCCGATACGCAATTACAATAATAACCGCATGGACCTTTACAAAGATCTTCAGGACAACTTCCATCACAATGGATTAGTCTTATCCATTCACTCCGAATCAATCTAGATAAAGTTATTTTTTCGTAACTATACCCGATGTTAAATGATCTTTGTTTAAATGTATGCATTTATGATAATATGTAAATATGCATTTAAGAAACACATTAGAGGTGCCGAAGATGACAAATGAAAAAGTTTACGTTGTTTGAAAATATAATTTAAAGGTAGAGATATATTAATAAATTGAATCTAACTCTTTTACAACCTACAAGCTCATCTAGGTCTTAGATATATTTTGGAATCATGAGCTGTCAGTTCTTAGGAATTCACATAACGTAGTTTTTGTCTAACAATACATAGAAAGAGTTGTTCTGCTTTGATAATAGGGTCAAAATTATTATGCGTATTGTACTAAGAGTGGTATTTAGGCAACAGCCTATCTGTTGTCGATCATTCCAGGTGATAAATAAAATTTGGCCGGACAACCGCTGAAGGTTGGAAGACGAACGGTAAATGTGTTGGATATAAGAGAATGGAAAATTGTTGGGAACCCCTCACTTTCCTTTACACTAGTATAATTACATACAGCTAAACATGTACATTTGGCATTATTAACAATGTCGAAATACACTTTATTGATAATTTAATGCGTGGAGGATCTAACCACCACAATAATGCTAGCAATGTTTCGGTAGGGATTTCCAAGAATTATAATGTGTTTGCTTGTGTTTGCTTATAGCTTGATATAACGGCCTCTGGAGATTACACGTTTCAAATTATAGACGTATACCAGAAATATTGTCAAGTTACCTTTATTTGAAGTCTATGATATAAACACATATCATACAATGAAAGAAATTATATATGTTTTGTTACAAATAATTTACACCTTATGCCAATGTGTATGTAATGAATTTGTTTAACAAGTGTTATTTTGGTGCACGTTTAGATGTTTCGAAGAATTAACATTGAAGCAAGTATAACTACTGTTTAATTTCAATGGAAATTTTACAATAAACTCATAACTTCTCATTTCAATAGTTCAAAACAACACGTTTACAAAATCTCTTTAGAAGAGAAATGAATTCCCGCTGTCTTAGAACACATTTATAATGTTGGAATATTATTTTAACACATCTTTCTCCTATTTGCTTAGTTCAGACCATATGGAACAAAACCATGAAGTAAAATGAATCACACATTTAAATTACTCAAGCAAAGAATACGCAATGGCAACCGTAAATATATAGTGTATGATAGGCAAATCAGATCAGAAATAAGCTCACTAAAATCTCATATGGGAATAATTTCTTGGTAAAGAGACCAAGCTCGACAAGAAATGAATTCATATGTTTCCTCCGTGGAGATATAGCAAAAAAGTAAGCATCAAAATGCAACGTATTCAAAACGAGAAAGACGTGAATTTTACAATAACTCTTTGATCTATATACTGCGAAGAAATCCAGTGCAGACAATATACGTATTTTAGATTTTGGACCATGATATTATAACAACAGTGTCCTTGAAAAAGCATATTATGTATGTCGTCAGGCTTCTAATGAAGCGTATCATAAGCAAATCAACAATGATTGTAGTGATATATCAAGAGACAAGCGCATCACCATGTCATCTGTCACCTTTAACTAAATCATTTTTCAATCGCTACGTCATATTATCTTCTGTTCCAATGACTGTTGAATCTTTAATCTGTCTTTATTTTATAAGCGGTAAAATATGTAATATTTTCTCGGTTTGTGTAATATCAAACTGTTGCAGTGGCATGCACAGTGAGACGGAAACGGAAATGTGAGTGCGGTTGTAGCAGACAAATAGTCAATATTGGTAATATAGAAAAGATAATCGTACATTTATTTACGTACCCTACATTGCCTTATGAACAAATTAAGTTTGAAACAAGTAATCAGCTTCTGGTTATATACTCAGTCATATATGGTCTCCACATGATCTTAGACGGTATATATCGAACACGCATTTGTGTGTTTCTTAGTTTTCATTTTAATGTATTGGGTGTGGAGATGGCATCGTATGAAAAGTGTCAGATTTGCTTCTAAATTAAACTATTCAACTATTGCAAATACAGATTGGAACGACTTTTATGAAAAACGTCAACTTTCATATTATTTTAATTCAAATCCAAACGTTAACAAAAGCCTCGAAGGGGATAACTAACCTTTCTATAGATCTGTATGGTTACATTGTGTAGGTTCAATATTTAATTTGTCTAAACATGTCAGCAACGTATTAAAAGGTTAAAAAAAAGTATTTTCAATTTTCTTTCATGTGCATAGTAACGCATTGAAGTCGGATTAAGGTGAAGACACCATAGACGCTAATATGTTGTCGCATAATGATCCTACATATGAAGGTCAATGTTGCTCGTTTTGCTGACTACTTCTAACAAGGCTGCACAAACTTAGAAAATTCGACCTGATTATGCGACGGTATATTCGAGTCCATGTGGATGGTAATTTGTTTTGATTTGTTCGCGAGTAAAGACGGTATTCATTTTTTAATTATTACACCTCTCTCTCTCTCTCTTGCTATCTCTCTCTCTCTCTCTTTCTCTCTATCTATCTCTTTCTCTCTCTCTCTCTCAGCGAATATACGTTCAACAACCAGCCTGGCGTACGTTTTCATGTGACTCTCGACGCAGTGTTGTTGGCTTTACTTCGTTTGCGAAGATTTAGGAGGGGGAATGTTTACGTCTATTGTCTCTGCGCTGGTGGTTGGTAAGCCCAATACGTGACAAGCAAGACCCTGCACAGCGGTTGCGGGGATGTGTTTTGGTTTGTGGTGAATGCTGCCAATGGTTCTCGGTTTTATCTTTGCCATTTGGTTTCCTTCCGGCTGGACTGTCTATTTGTGTCAAATGTTGCAGTGGTCCGGTGAACTGTATTTCGCCAGCTAGCATGGTCAGACGCTTGTGATGCATATTCACGGTGATCGATGCCGCACGTGGTATGGGTCTTTTTCAAAGAGCCTTTATATCTATCTAGAGGTGCTCCTCTATATCGGTGGCCAGTGGATAGCTGACTTTATCGCGCGATCTTAGGCACGTGATGATCCTCCATCACGGACACGAGCTGCCTAGCGTAGCTGAATTGTCATTAGCATTGCCTCAACGGCAAAACCTTACAATTCCTAAGCGTGGACGTATTATGGAGATAATTTATGACAAATTAAGTTTGAAAGAAGAAAACATCTTCTGGGTCCCCAAATGGTATGGGCCTGAAATCGCCGTAATTTCAAAAGGGTGTCATCAGTACGAAACCGCATATAGATGAGACATCTTCGTTAATGAGGTTCTCTGTTGATTTGTGAAGCATCATTCTGAAGAAGAACGAGAACAACTCTGTTTTACGCCGTTTACAATAGTGAAGGTCTGTGACAAGTTGTTATTGATTTTTACCTGATTAAGCTGGATTTCATGCAGTTGGATGACCATGGTAAGGACATTGGAAAGACAGCCGAGCTTTTCAAGGATTTGTCACAGTCCAGTTCTGCTCACCGTGACAAATGCTTTCGTTAGGTCAACAAATGTGACTTATAGTCCTTTGTTTTGTTCTCGACAGTTCTCCTGGATCTGTCTCAGGACGAACACCAGGTCAATTGTGTCTTCTGTTGTCTCTGAAGCCATATTGATTCTCTGGAGCATGTTTTTCAGCAATGGTGGTCACCAGTCCGTTCAGCAAGACTTTAGCAATAATTTTGCCTGCAATCGAGAGCGGAGTTTTCCCACGGTAGTTTGAGCAATTAGGCGTTATCCTCTTACATTTGTACAAGGTGATGATGACTGAATCTCAGAGGTGTTGCTGAAGTTTTACTTGCTCCAAGCAGCAAATGAAGAACTCGTTAAGTTTGGTGCGGAATGATCGGCCTTTACTCAGCCATATCTCTGGTAATATACCGTTTTTTCCTACATCCTTTCAAGTATTCAGTTGTTCAATAGTTCAGTCGTTGGTGGCTGATGTGGAATTCGATCATTAGCTGACTTCTGGGCTGTAAGGCTAGTGCTGAAGAGGGTGTGAAAGTGCACTGACCAGCGGTTCGGGATAGAAACTCACTTAGTGACCAGCTCTTGGTCATCCGCACTCTGTAGGCGTCTCTGTATTTGGAAGAGAGGACCATACAATGCTTTCAATGTTTCATAGAACCCCCTTGTAGTCACAAGTGTCAGTGTACAACTGAGTTCTTTCTGAAAGCTTCTTCCACTACTAATTATGCATGTCTCGGAGCCAGCACGGGATGGAACAGCACATAAGACAGAAGGCTGCTTCCTTCTGTGAGTAGGATTGTTGAGCGAGGTGGGTATGATATACTGATTACTATTTGGTAAGCAGTTCATGGATTTCCTGGTTGTTTTCAAGTCAGTCTTTGTCCTTCTTAGTGGTGAATCCAAGGATTTCTTCTGAATGAATTAAATTTGGTCCAGAATTACTTTGAAATCCTTTTTCTCTATTTCACTTAGATCTTTATCACGTATATGGGAGATAATACGGATATAAAAGAAACTTGCACCAAGCAACATGCATGAACCAGGGTTTATGTAAAATTAAACTTTCCATGGGTTTTATTACATTGTTCATCACATCATCATACAAGATGAATTTCTCTGTCTATATATATATATATATAAATATATATATATATATATATATATATATATATATATATATATATAAATATATATATATATATATATATATATATATATATATATATATATATCTGTGTGTGTATATTTGCAAGTATGAAAACATTTCGACTATTTGACTTATTGTCCATTTTTGTGTCTTTCTTACTATTTGAGTAAACCAAATAATATAGATCTTAAACATAGTTTTCAATATTAAAATATCCCAGAACCGACTACCGTCCCTCAAAAGTTTTCTATCCCTGTGTGGGTTGATAAGGCAGTAGACTAATCGATCAATAATTACACATGGGGATTGGTATCGAATAAATGCCTAATGATATTGATCCTGAAGATGGCGGTTTGTCCATAATCGACGATTTTCCACACAAATTTTTTGAAAGCAAGACGGATGAAATGTTTCATTCGAATGCAAATGACTGACTTTATTATTGTGAAAATTAATCAAATAAATACCTCTGGTGTGATTACATTCGCATATAAGCGAATTATAAAGTCTTAAATATAGTTGTGATGTGTTTTAAGGGTAAAAACAATTACCTGTCATATTATTTTGACATTTACTGCCTATTGATTTATGTTGTATCTAATTAATAATGTAGTTGTGTGTGTGTGTGTGTGTGTGTGTGTGTGTGTATCTGCGTGTGTGGAAATACACAATCGAAATTTATATAATTTGCTGTATCGGTTGCCTCGGTTTTCAAAATTGGACACAACCAATATACAAAGAAATGAATTGGGAGCTTTTGAGCCTAATTCAGAAACAAAATACACATGACTAATGTTTATTAAGATGAAGTAAAGATGGATGTTTCTTTTCAGATGCGTTACATCTCACGGTCAACGTTCCCTCTAAGCTGCGAGCGTGCGATCGCGCGGCTGCTCAGGCATCCCCGAGCAGCTGAATTGTCAATTTTCGCTCAACCCAAGGATAAATTTTGCTCGTCTCCGTAATGATTGCGAATTGCAGCGAGCACTGCGCGCACATTTAGCATTCACTTAGAGGGAACGTTGCTCACGGTCCTAAGAAACAGTTAAAGATGTATTTGTTTTGATTCTCAATACAGTGTCTTTCCACATAGATCTGTATTCTTAATAAAATGTCCACCTTCCAATTAAGAGACCCTATCGCAGCAAATATTACACATTATGATAAATCTTTTTCATGTATACATACAATTTTTTCATGCGCCGGTTTTTATTTTAATTTCTTGTGACAGCGGTTTTATTGATCTGACTTATTCTATTTGAATATGCAGAATATACAGGTATTCATGGTTTATATCAAAATAAGGTAATACATCATCTATACCTTCCTGATATATTTATTTTACTTTTATGTAACCGTAACAGTTGAGTGAAAAAGAACAGTCAGAGATGCGAGTGATGGATGAGTGTTATAAGAACATGAATAATTTTATAGTAATCGCTTCGGTAACTATGCGGACAAGAAATAATTTCCTCTCAATTGTAATATAGGTTTTATTATGGATTAGTAGGAATGGAAGCTAAGTCATATATTTTAAATAATGTATGCATTAATTTGTGACATCTTTATTTGACAAAAGGCATCTTACTAAAAATACTTTTTAATTTTGCATTAGATATTCTTTACTATCAATGATGATCGAAAACTTGTTGAGTTGTAATATACAAAAATATTTTCTTTAAATCTTTGAAAAGTTCACAAATATATTCTGAAGTAAGTGCATTGCTTTGATTGAAATAACGTATTATCTCCACGCGTTATACAAAAGGACAAAAATCTGGCATTATATGCATTGTTTCGTGTGTTTTTCCGCCCAAATTGCCCTACATTTGTTCGCAGTTTGGCGTGTAGAAAAGCTCTGCTGGTTTATCGTTACATTAAAATAACTGCCAAGTTTTATGTCACGCCTGTCTCACAGGTCTAATGTTTTGTCATTGAATCTGTCGCTGAATGAAGAATTAGGTTTTAGATTAGAACGTTTCGTCGACCATAGGTGGCATTCATGACAGTTTTTCACATTTAATAGTTTTTCACAGTTTGTATAATACTGAAGTCCTAATGGCTAACCAGCCACATCTCTATTGGTATACAAAGAGGAACGTAGAAAAGCAGCCTACATTTGCTTTTATATATTTTCACTCTAAAATCACATCATAGACTTATTCTCTGATTTATTAATTAGAAAGTAAAAATATCCCCGCCCCCCAAAACAAAAATGAGTTTATGGGTCTGTCCTAATCCTCAGTGATCCAGGATGAAAAGTTACAATTCTGTTATAACAATCGATGTTAGATATTCCCGCTGACTCCATTACAAGTAATTAGAATAAAGAAATAAATAAGTAAATAAATAACTAAATTAAAAAATATAAAAATAAAAATAAATAAATAAATAAATAAACAAATAAATAAATAAATAAAGAAATCAATAAATACATAATAAATACAGTTTTTGGATATATTTGTCACCTCATTATTCAGCAAACACAAAGTTAAAACTTGTTCACGCCTGCATGTATACCGTTTGAGCTGATCACTGTGTAAGTGCGATGTATTCAGCATACTGGTTTCTACCTTTTCTATACAATGTGTAGAAAATATTTAACAGGTAATTGTGTCACATTTTCTCACGTTTGTTATGCAATAGATAGTATAGAAATAGTATAGATTCTAGCATAAACATTTAACAAATCATTTCCTTCAATCTCGTGACTTTTGTTCAAGCTTTTACTCTTGAAGTAGATATGTGAATGTGGACAGTTGTTCTCTTCAACTTTTCATTGAGTTTTACCTCGTACGTTTTGTAGCATTTAGTGTACATAACAACGGCATAATTGTTTTCAGATTGGTTTATTAATCTCGTGAGTTTCTAAAAAAGTGCTTCTAGGAACATTAGTATTACTAACTATACGTATGAGCATAGTACATTTTAAAACGTGTTAAATATTAACCAATCTTAAAACGACACTTCATTTACTCTTCATACTTTGTCAATCTGAGTATCTTATTTATGAAACGCAATATTATATTCACTTTTTGGGTAAGTTGTTCATACACTAGAAACTCTGTGTTTTAAATAACATGGCAGTTTTCAAGTCGTCTGACACACAGCAAATCTTTGAAAATGGGACTCATGCAAAATGACTTGGAGATACATATGAGTTGGATGGAAGAGGTAAAATATGAACCTCAACTGATTCAGGAAGACTGTTGGTTGGTGGATTTATGCGCCTATGCCGTGTCATGAAGTAGATGGTGACTGCGGTTACATGAGCGATAACGTGTGGTTCGACAATGATCCATATATTTTGGCATTACATCTGTGATATTGTGATATCCAGCGAGACTGATTCAGACATATACCTGATCGACATGGTATTTATTGTATCTGCTCCTATATATTCATCCAAACTTGACTATTTCCTCTTAAATCAGATCGCAAATTGCAACTTGATTTGTCATCATCCGTGATAATGTCATTCAATCAACGTATAAAATGGCCAGCATCAAGAGCTTTTTATGAGGACTGGTCAGTATGGTGTCAAGATAATGTAACTAGGTGGTACATCATGATACATGTCTGTCTCACGATGCCCCGGTACTATACTTCGCCATACATTTCCACAATGCAGATATCGTAACGAAATTGTTAAAGCTATATTAAAAATAAAAATCACACACACACATCTCTTTTACCTTTTTCGTATTTGCATTAAAATATGTTGATGTCTTCAACCAGAGTTCGTTTATGAAGAGACGTCAACGCATGCTGGAACCATTTTTCACGAACCTTTATAAGCATTTTCAATTTGTTATAATCAGCCCACGAAATGTTACCCGTGTTCATTGTTCGTTACACAGACATCACAGTTGCGTACCTAAATAATTACTATGCAACACGTGTCGTGTTTGCGATCCTTTGTCAGCTCGTATTCAAAATAAAATTCTGATCTAATCGTCCGATATTTACTTCATCGAAATGATAGAGTCATATACTTTATATTCGATGATCCTATAGCCAGATAAACAAAATAAAGCTATTTCTGTATTCTAGTTATATCATTATACATACATGAATACATACATACATACATACATACATACATACATACATACATACATACATACATACATACATACATACATACATACATGCATGCATGCATGCATGCATGCATGCATGCATGCATGCATGCATACATACATACATACATACATACATACATACATACATACATACATACATACATACATACATACAAACATACATACATATATACATACATACATACATACATACATACATACATACATACATACATACTTACAAAGGTTTGTTTAATTCATATGCGAATACTAAATTATCATATCGTTCAAAGCTTAGAAGCTTGTTGTAGGGTTGCTCATAGTCATAGGTCCAAGCTCCTAAACGGTCTCCATCCCTATTAGAGTAAGAATAACCGACCGATCTCTTAACAGTTGTACAACGTCGTACAATTGTAAGCTAGCATGGGCTGTCACGTGTGCCACAATTATGACATTTCCATGTTTCATGTTTTTAGCTTTGTTGTGAATTATCTGGAAGTAGCGGGAATGTTAAGACATATAGATTGTCTTGGGTAAACACGGTCGTTGTGCTATTTTACCCCACAATCATTTTAGCATCACTGTGGCAAACGATTGCTTTCCTTAATCTATCACCATGTGGTCTAAAGTAATGCCTTCCTGCTCCCAGTATTCTGATTGAAATAAATTTGGCATTCGGGAGTGTGGCATCAGGAAGGATAAACATTGCTTATTGTTTCACTTTTAATGTGGCATTCAAGTAGTATGCAACAATAAAGGTATTTGTGTCGTCGCACTCGTGGTATTGTGTCTTTGAATAGTGGTTCATTTCGTACACTTCTAATAATTGGTATCCCGGGTCCAGAGCTTGAAACAATTCCACGATGACCCGGGTTCCTCTCAAAGTGCATTCTTCCTGTGTTTGCTGACAAGAGTGGTGTTGGTTACACATTTCGGAACAAGTATGACACAAAGAAACATCAGTTGTTTTTTTTACAATGGTGAGGTAACACTGGATGGTGCATGTGCGTTTGATCAATCCTTCGTATTGACGAATCTTGTCCAGGTGAATCCGTTGCGTCATCAATTATTTGCAAACGTAAGGATATAGAAAACAAACATCCTACTAGTTTATTTCTTCTTCTTTCTTTTCGTCCGATTGGTAGGAAACATGTGGTATTCATCCGTCAACCGTACAACTATCCCATGGGTTCAGTGGGCGCACCAACTTGTAACTTTCTACGATCAGTTCAAACTCGGTTTTCAAAAGGTAATATTATTCGTGTCCCCACATTTACAATACTTGTTGTCTCTGCTGCTCTAATTTCAAGCGTATCTGACAAGTGTTCTAATACAATTAATACATGATTTTGGTGTCACTAAGAGGGTAGCAGAGGGGACATCCGTGCAATAAACATCCTTTAAACTGGTAGAGGATTGGGCAATGGTGCAAGCATCTTTCAAAGGATCTATCCATCTGTGCTCAATGAACAGGTCTTAAAATGTTCTATAGCAAAACCGTAAAATGTGCACTCACGACTTGTAATATGTTACGATTTCTTCGTGAAAGTTGAAGGGTCTGAGACGTGAGTCTGGTACCATGCGTAGAAACCTTCTAGTTGTTTGGTACCCATGGTGTTGGGGTCATAGTAATGATCCTCATGAAATGGTGTAGAACGCGTGTCTATTGTCTTTGGTATTGAAAAAGAACAGATATTAGTCTTTGGACATTTATGTCATTCCAAACGTTTTAGGGATGCGACTCAAATGCATGGCAAAGTAACTCATTTAAATTGCAATTGTCCCACTTGCATGGAACTGATTTTTGCTCCATTTAAATTCATTTTAAAACGTTCGGTATTTTCTTCCATATAGAGTCGGAGCAGAAATTGCCCAATTGCCCATTGTAGTCTAAGATATTGTGAGCTATTACCGTGAAATAGCGAGTACAATCTCCGTAACTTTCGATGTCCTCTTGACTTTTCGTCTCGTGGATGGAATTTAAGAACCAGTGGAAAACATTGGCGAACTTGTTCGATCCTAGAAAGAATCTGTTCTCGAGGAATCTTGCTGCAGTTAGGGACATGACTAACGATATACACTTAGGCGCACTTCTCGCACGTTGGATGAGCCACTCAGAAATTAGGAATGTGAATGTCAGTCGCTTTAATGCATTCGAAATCGAAACAGATAAAATCTTCTTTCTTCTGGTCATCTTCTTGGGATTGATATTTTTCAATCAAGCATTCGTTTTCCATGTCCATACTTTGGTGACACATGTGACCTCGTCCTCGTTCCGGAACATACGTGAGCCTTAGCATTATACGTATGCCTTGTTCAAATGTAGTAGGGAACACTTTCAGCAGTTGACAAGCACGTATCTGCTGTCACACATGGGTCTTCAGATATTGTTGGTAACACGTAGGGCTGACAAACGTGCGCTGACCAGATGGGCAATGTACTCGTTCATATCATTTATCTAGACAGGGTTTAGAGGACAAATATCCTGAACATGTCCATCCACAACATTTGTATAGCTCTGGAGTTGATAACATAGACACATTTCTCGCAATAATAACTGTAACTCAGGAATGAAACAATACTGGTAATGGCATCGAAATGTCCATCGTAATGATATACATGAATGTAGTTTCCGTCTTTAAAATCATTCCCTCGAAATAACAGAGGTCTAGACACTTCGCGAGGGTGCACTAGCAAGGTGTAACGTAGATTTAAGACAATTCTTGCAATTTAGGAATACCACACGGCGTTGTCTTTTGATAGCCGCCCTTGCTGTAACATGAGTTCTGCTTCTCATCATTGCTTGGCACGATTAAATTGTTGAATGTTTTCCCAATCTCTTTTCCATTTCGTACTATAGCATGTATGTCATGCAGTAGTTTGGTTCTATATATAATTAGAAAGTTTCTGTCAGTATCAAAAAGGTGGTTTGTTTGTTTGTTTGTTTTAGGGTTTAACGCCATTATTCAGCACACGATAGGATATACATAGCTGCCAGTATTAGTGGTGGAGGAAGAACCAGGGAAAACCACCGGAAAGAACCACCGACCCACGAGAAGCTACTGGCATGCTTTCTCACATAAATACATTAGCCGAATCTTCGACTCGAACAGAGGTGGGACGGCAGTGATCCGTAACGGAAAGCGCGTTAGACCACTCGGCCACTCGGGGCTCCGCAAATAAAGGTGGAGGATTAGGGACTGATACGTCCCTGATGGCGTACAATGCAGAGGTGATCTGATGTAGGTTTGGGGGATACATGGGTGGACTTTACAATATTAGTATCAGGCCAATAAACAATGCAGTCTAAAATCTGATCATATTTATGAATGGGTTTTTTAACTGAATTTTTAAAGTTAAAAGATAAATGGAATCGAGGAGTGTTGATGTTTTGGGTTTCCAAGACAGTTAACGTGAAAGTTGAAATCTCCAGAAATAATCAGGTTGCCACCAATCGAATTTCCGTACTACATAACATTCGCAAACAGCTCAACAAATATTAAAAACAACGATTCAGTCAACTTGTTCTTTCAACTAGGAGTATGGCGGTAGAGGTAGAAAAAATGGACTGACCTTAGTTCTATTGGAAGTGTTGTTTGGATTAGTTCAAACGATGTGTGGCAGAATTTGAAGGTTGTTTTGACTTTAAGACATTTTATCATGAATTCGTTGTGATGACAGCACTTCCACCTCCGTGAGGGTGGCGAGGAAAAGATTTGATCGAGTAACCCGTGGGTGTTAGATCCAGATGATTATCTTTGTTAGCTGACATAAAATTTGACTATTTAATAAGGATGTGCACTAAGTTATCTAAACTAATTGCCGGATTTTTAATTTCTTTAGCTGCAAATATCAAAGGGAAGATCACTCTAATTCTTTTTCCTGTTCTACGCCTGCCAGCAATGAGACAAGGTTTGTTTTTTTTGCTTTAAATTTCAGTATTGATGAACGCAGTCTCCGTTCTTTTCGTCTTGAGCACAATGTAGTATGGAGAGCCAATTAGTGCTAATTTTAAATTATTAATGCAGGTCCATCATAATCATAAACTGGTTGACTGTCGATCACGTGATGACGGTTTATTGAAGAACATGTAGCTGTGGAGCATGACAGCTGAGAAAAATTATAATTGTTCTCGTTTTCAAAACTAGGAGATGAAGAAAAACTTCCGAACTCAACAGTCAATCCATGATGAAACAGAAATAAGTAGACGAAGATAGACAACATATGTCATGTAAAAAAGCACACACACGGAACAACTGTTTCAAGCCGGTAAACCTATAGCGGCCATATTCCCGGAATTCATAGAATGATGCCATTGATCAAATGTGTGTGAACATGTGGAGGATTTGCGCCACACATATACAATCTGCTAGCAAAGTTATATTGAAGACCAGTTTGTAGGATTGTCAAGAAAATCAAATACATTGAATATAGTTAATATGAATTGTGGAAGTATTAATTTTGTGTGTTGCTTAGACAATTGAATGCAGTGATTTACCTTTCAGTTATGTGACAGTTGGTCTTAATCTGAGATCGTATATTTTGTTTTAGCATCAAATTGTGCGAAGAAACGCTATGAATTCTAATGAAATATGCGAGGAAATATTTGTCGACGCAATCATCCACGTTGACAATCGTGTAACTAGAAAGGTATTAGCAAATACAATTACTCGCATACTTTAACATTATTATTATGACATTTAACATTCTGCCCGATATCTTAATATTAACCAAATGACAATGGTAACCAAATTCTACTAACCATCACTTAACGATCTGCTTGTTGTATTTATTACATTTTCAAAGTGTTATTAAAATGTATTTTTTTCAATAATCGTTCACTCTCCCTCTACGTTCTTTCTATTGTAGACACATCTATCAATCTATCTATCTATCTATCTATCTATCTATCTATCTATCTATCTATCTATCTATCTATCTATCTATCTATCTATCTGTCTATCTATCTATCTACTTATCTATCTATCTATCTATCTATCTATCTATCTATCTATCTATCTATCTATCTATCTATCTATAACAGCTTCCGATTTCACTTGATCGTTTCCATTTACTCAAATCAGCCCTCTGATGTGGGCTAAAATCTCTTAACCCAAAGTAGAAAAGGCACGTAATCAAACTCTTGGAAGAGCTTTTGATCAATATATGGTTATCACTTTCAATAGCTTGACTGTCTATTGGAATGGTTACGCAGGTTTTTAATTAGCCAAGATGTGGGTGGCTAAGGATTCCTGTTGCCATCCTCAGTGAGGCTGGTGCACATCTAATTTACTTTTAAAGCCAAATTTAGCTAATTCCTACATATGGTCTTCACACTCTTAGGTAGAAACCAAATCTTTGATAAATGTATGCTTAGCCAACATTTGGCTAGTGTCATCAGCAGCTTTTAGTACAAGTTGCATATGTGGCTGTTAGAACTAAAAATCTTAAAAGCTGTATTATTAGCCAAATTTGGCTGACCACCTCAGTCTCTTACCATAATGTACACATATGACCTCAAGTCACAAACCAAAGTTTTTGAGAAATATATATTTAGCAAATATTTGTTTAATAGCTGCAAAACTATTGTCATAAGCTGAAGGTGTGTTTCAAAGAAATAAAATATATTTTACAGAAGTGGATGATCAGCCCAAATTTGGGAGAATTGAGACGAAAGCTTGGAAACATAAGAAACAATGCGTCTGTATTTCTGAACAAGTATTCAGCAGTACAGTAGACCTATGCTGTATGGCACCCTTTTAAATGCAAGCGAAGTTTGGTATTAATTTGTCAAAACCTGCTTTAGTGGCCACTTACTTATAAACCTCATCATGTTTGGCTGCAGATTTTAACCATCAGGTCATGGATCCTTGGGTACTGTGACCATGAGTATCTAAACATGTTTATTTACCCATCACTGAACTAATCATTAACACTTAATAAGACTTATGTGCAATCTCAACGGCTTGATTTTAACAGCTGACTCTAATTAGATTTAATGCATATACATCTCATTTCATTGCAATCTTGCAATGTGCTTTGTTTAACTTATCAATACTTTTATCTATCCATCTACTTATATGTACTTGACCAACTATTATTTATTTTCTTTCTCTGTCTGCTGCATTCCTCTCACATTTCCTCTCTCTCTCTCTCTCTCTCTCTCTCTCTCTCTCTCTCTCTCTCATTCTATTGTGTACGGCTTTTCTCTGAAATGCTTGCACATTACACTTATCAATATATAAGGTCATCTATAAAGAGCACATGTGATCCTTGTGTTGGACTCCTTATGTTGTATGCAGTTTAAAAATGTATATACTTGAGCATAGAACTTACTGTGAAACATTCAAATTTAATGAGTGGGAGAATATCAAACCATGCCATTGATTAATATAAGGTTAGTATCTTTATATAAATTTATTCGATACAATATTATTTTACCTTCATCCACCACCATTCCATTCTTATGTGCGCCTGCCCTACTGTTCATAAATGTGTAATCAAAATACTCTCTAGTGAATAGACATTTTCTGAGCTGTAATCCAGAGGAAATGAATAGAGAATCAAAATGATAATACCACATTGTTATCTAATTTGTAATCCCATTTGAATTCAAACAGTTATTTAAGCAATGTACAGTCTGCATATCGCCCTTGCCACAGTACAGAAACTACTCTTCTGAAACTATTTAGTGACATTCTCTCTGCTTTGGATAGTGGAAAGATTACAGTCCTCACTCTCCTGGATTTATCTGCAGCATTTGACACTATAGACCATGATATATTACTTCACCGTCTCCAAATATACATGTCTAGCCACCCAACTGAAGTTGATGCTATCATCCATGGAGTAGAGAAGTGCATTTCTGATGCGAAATCATGGATGACATGTAACAAGCTGCAGATGAATGATGATTAAACTGAGGCTATTCTGATCATAACACAAATACTTTCTCATCCACATCCTTTACCTCAGACAATAATATCAGCAACACCAACATTAAATTCTCACAGTCAGTACGGAACCTAGGCGTTACGATAGACAGTGCTCTCACATTTCACCAACATGTCATGAACAAGGCTGCATATTTTGAAATGAAGCACATCAGTTCCATTTGTAAATATCTTTCCGTTGATGCCACTAAAACACTTGTGTGTTCATTAGTACTTTCAAGACTGGACTATTGTAACTCAATTCTGTCTGGTTCGTCACAATATTTACTCCAGAAACTTCAAAACGTTCAAAACACAGCTGCACAGATCATCTTGAGAGTACCTCGATCAGAGCACACCTCGCCAATGCTCTGTACCCTACATTGGCTATGAATTCGATACAGAATCAAACACAACATTTGTTCTCTGTGCTATGTTCCAATGACAGACTCCAGTCCAACATACCTATCTAGCCTCACCCATGTGTATACACCAGCTAGATCCTTACGTTCTTCTTCTGATAATCGTATACTCATTGTTCCCACGGTGAAAACAAAGTCATATGGACAACGTTCGTTTGCATACCAGGGCCCGGCGACGTGGAACGTATTGCCCATTGAAATTAGACACAAAGACACAGTGGTCCCTTTTAAGAGTGGTGTTAAGACTCACCTGTTTCGACTGCAGGGACAAACTTAGCGACCTAATCATGTTTTGTATCTGTATATGTTTTCAGCATGTTTTTATGTTTTCCAAATTCATTGGTTTTGTCATTTGTTGTTCTGTAGTATAGTCATATCATTACTGATGGTGTAAAGCGCTTAGCGCTTTGAAAGATTAGGCGCTTTACAAAGTCCTCATTATTATTATTATTATTAAAGCGCTGAATAGCCTAAATGTGCTGGTGCACCATTAACATTCAATCAGTTCATCAACCACATGGATTTTAGATATCCTTATTATAATGTAAATTTAGAACGTTCTGAAATTGTATTATTTCAGGTAGTGCTTTGTCTAGCTTTGACATAAAATGATGTCATGACATAACTTCTGCAACTTTAAAATTCAGTACACTTGACCAGTTTGTTTCCTGTATATAAATCTTTGTAAGAAACAAAATAATTGGGTTTGACCTTCAGCACAGAAATAAGGTACAGTTAAAATGTATAATCAATTCAACCAACAAATCTATGCAAAAAGAATGTAAATGAATGAAGGAAAAGATTGCAGTTGATATTATATCTTTATTTTAATATTTCATGAAAAGGGATATGAAGCACATGTTGGATGATAGTACTTAGGTCCGACAGAGTAATACGAAGCATATTATCAAGTTTGTACCCTGGTAATCTATTTTATTTATAATTCTGACCTGACATCAAAGAAGAGAAGTGACTGAAGCTTTAAATATAACAGCCAATGAATCTCTTGAGAGTGGTTCAGTAATTCATACCTATGCTTAACTTTGAATGTATATTGCAATTGCAATTGCTTCCTTTATTTGTTCATGGTCCTCTTCCGTAACATATATTTAGTTGTTTACTATATCTATTTCAAACTTGGTGATCAAATAATTGTCATAGATTGTTTTGATATCTTTCATATGTAATGTTGTTTCTAAATCATCAGCAAATTGAAATTTAAAATTTCCAGTCTCAAATTTCCTTAATGGGTTTTTGCAGTAAATCTTATATTGACCCTCCAGTAGTCCCATGTAGACTGCACCAGCATTGTCCTCCACCAGCCCAATATTTTTTGGAGAGATTACCTCGAAAGAACGTTGTTGGTAAGATTGTCTGGTAAAATATAGTAATGCAGTATATAATAAATATACTTACATTTCACTTTTACATAGACATCATTATCTATGGCATCAAGATTTATGCAAATCGTTCCTTTTCCACTGAGTCAAAGACCATCTCCTGATGTAGAGCAGATCCCTTGCAATATTAAAACAGCTATCAGACCCTACAAAATGAGCTATTTTATGTGTCTTTTAATAAGGCATTAGGAATGTTCCTTTTTCTTTACAGCACAATTATTATTATTATTATTATTATTATTATTATTATTATTATTATTATTATTATTATTATTAGTATTATTGAGAATAAACAACAATTACCCTGTATCAATCTGAAATGTAGTTATGGAGCTGAAATGGCCCACTACAGTGCCAAAGATATGGCTAGTTGTTTTGAGTATTGCATTGTTTCATTGTGTATCATTCCTGGAATAAAAATTCTCATTTGCAGAATATTAAACATTCTGATGTATTTATCATTCATTTAAACAGCATTAAAATTTAAATGTACTTACTCTCTCCTGTCACACCAACCTCTATTGTATCATCATCATTCTCTGTTCATCTTCTTCATGAAAATCACAAACTGATTAATTCTTAAATTGTATTTCTTCATGGCTCATGTGTGAGATACTATGCTGGCATTCTCTAAGTGGGCATGCAATATTTAACCTCTCAAAGTCATGCCTTAGTCCAATGAAATTCTGTACAGGCCTATATAGAAGTTCTGACTTTTGATCTTGGAGTTGGATCACATGGCCTATTACGCTGGCCTTTGAAACTAACTGTGATGAACTGGAGATGTTGAAACTATGCTGATTGGCTTATCAGTGATGATTTGTTGGATGATGTATTACTTGGTGCAAGATACTGAGTATTGTAAAACAAATTATATAATAGTGAAGTGCCCTAAGTCAAAGTGCTGATATTGCAATGTGCATGAATTACAACCATGTACAAATCATTTCTGAAACATCTTTCTTTAGTTATAATTCAACATCAATCTTTAAAACTTGTTAGCTCATTCCACTTTCATTTTCTTAACTAGCAGATTTCAAAGATGGTATAACATCTACTTCTTCCACCCAAACCCCTAATTATTTCTTGCCCCTCCCTTAAAACACATTAGATTCTCCCTCTAGTTATTTGCCCCCTCCCATCAAAAAGTTAGTTTCGTTTCAATAACGGACTCTTTGGAAATAAGCTGACTGCCACATGTGTATATGTAATGAGTCTGCTGACAATTGGAAAAGGGATAGAGTCGGCCATCTCATTCGTTTCCCCTTTCAGCCAATTCATTTCTTTTCATTAATGAGCCCTTTGATAATGCTTTTAAGACATACAAGTGAAATAACAAAACATAACGGATCCCTTAACAATTGGGAGCGGGGGCACAAAGACAGATTAAGCTAACTGATTATTTCACCACTTTGTACTACTAATTATTTCCTTACTATGAATTGTCTCTTTGGTATTAAACTTAAGAAAATACCAAACATATAACAGGTCATAAAATAAATATGGGTTGTGGTGGTGTGACATGATCAACTAGTATAATATTTCACCCAACAGCAATTTGTTTCTATTTTTTAATGGACTCTTTCCTAATCTGCTTAAGGCCCACATTTGAGGGGAAAACAATTTGCTGTATAGTTATTTTGGAGGAGGAGAAAAAAATCACCTACCCAATTCTTTCCTCAGGAAAAAAAACATTCAGATGAAGGAAGAAAGATGTTGCTGGTCCTGCAGGAATAAAATCTTTACCCAGTAATGTTTTCAGGGGTGGTGGTGGTAAATTTGACTACTAAATTGGGTCATCATGACTTGTGTATGATGAACGCCAACAATAATACAATCATATATATTTTAGACCTCATGCAATAACTCTTTAAAATGTTACTGGAGGATGCATGTGTCACAGAATTAGGCGAAAATTGAACTGATTTCTGTTCTTGAATTGCAAACGAAACTCACCATTTTCTTGATTTCGTCGTACACGCATTACCTGGGGTGATTAAGTGGCGTGTAACGATTTGCATGTGCCAATTTGTAATTTACATGAAATCCGAAATACTCGTTTTACGTGGTGTACGGCAAGCTCGATGTGATTTATGTTCACCTATTGAGAGTATATAAGGCGAACTATTTATCATAATTTTTTACGGGAACCAAAATATCTAATCGAAGGATAGATAACCTCGTCTTGCAAATCTCCAGCCAAAGGGGTGAGTGTTAAATTTACGTTTCGTTTGATTGTGAATTTTATTCAGATTATCATTTCGTATAATAATGCTTTTATTGCAATTAAACGTGGAATATTTGGAATTACTAGTCACTTTTAGACTTTAAATACAATATCGTAATCTACGGCTTAGATTATTTTTGAGACAACTATTATTAGTCTGGTTTTGTTTATTATAGCTGATTCAGTCTGATTCCAGCTGATTCCGTCGTTGATTCCGTCGTTGATTCAGTCTGATTCCGTCGTTGATTCCGTCGTTGATACCGTAGAAGTACATCACTGATAGCGCATCTAATAACATCGTTGATACCGTCTCTGATACCGTAGCTGCTAACATAGTTGTTACATTGTTTCTGGTACCGTAGCTGCTAATAGCATCGTTGATACCGTAGCTGCTAATAACATCGTTGATACCGTAGCTGTTAAACACATCTGATACCATCTTTTGATAAACGTCTTTGATATCGTTTGATTTGTTGTGGGACATCTATTGTTTGTTCTGGAACATCTCTGTATAAATATCTGAATGTGCTTGTGCCGTTAATTTGTGCAAACGGAATTGAAGTATCTGTCTGTGTGTCGAACTGTCTGTTCGTCAATATCTGTGTAACGTGTAAATATCCGGAAAGCTAGAAGTCCGAGTGTCGGAGCTGTCTTAGAGTTGTAAAACGTCCGGGTCGACATCTAGGGGAGTGAGGAACCGTTGGTTCGGGTAGATGTTGTATGCTGTCTGAACGTATAACTGTGGTGGATCCGTGTAGGGAAACGTCCGATAATAGTATTGGTCAACCCTCGGTTCTCGGGGAAACTGGGAGACGATTCAACTGTTGCTGAATCGTGCGGTTATACAGGGGAGACACATAGGTGTATTGAAATTATAATATAATTTAATACATTGTTGTATTTGCATGCTTATGTCAGATCGCAATAATATTTCAAGTGATCACATAGATATCAATAAAAGCTAGCAACTTGATTGAATACAAGTATATGATCGTGCTAGTTATCGCAATCCATCGTGCGATAGATAGTTTGTCGTTTGTGTTTATTTTTTTTCGTAAATCATTCTTGCATTTATTTAACTTTCGTAAAGGATTCTTGGATCTGTGTATAATCCAAGAGATCCCTTTACATCTGAGATTCCTTTTGTATTGTTATTTAATTTATTCATGTATTGTGAATGGTTGTGAGTGTAATTGTGGGTTGAGTGCATGAATTATTGTGTTGTTACATCTGTATTTTTTTCATTTACAATTTATTACATAAATTTATATTTTCTTTCACAAATTGTGTTTGTATTGTTCATTTAATCCACCCTCCTCTCGGTAACAATTCTGTTACAATGGTGTCAGAAGTGGGATCGTTGGATTAAGTGAACTGTCAATCATTTTTGTGAAGGTATACATTTAATGTTTATATTCGAGCGTGACCTTCTGTTAAGATAATACTCTAGTTGGAGTTTATTTTTGTCTAGTTTACCTAGGTCCGTGAGTCCAGTATAAACGTGTTTAAAGTATTGGTTTGGTTATATATCTATATTCATATTACAATTGTCATGTCATCCCTTAAGGACTTGGTTGCCTTAGGCAAAGAATTTGGATATGAAGGTGAAAGCTTAAGGAAATTTATTCAAGAAGAACAAGCCCGGGAAAGGGAAGAAAGGGTAAGGGCAAGGGAATTAGAAAGGGAATTAGAAAGGGAAAAAGGGGAAGCCGAAGAAAGGAAACGGGAATTAGAAAGGGAAGCCGAAGATAGGAAATGGGCCTTCGAAAGGGAAAAGATAGAATTAGAGAAGCAGGCCGAAAGGGAAAAGATAGAATTAGAGAAGCAGGCCGAAAAGGAAAAGATAGAATTTGAGAGGGAAAAGATAGAATTAGAGAAGCAGGCCGAAAAGGATAGGATAGGATGGGAAATGGAAGCGGAGCAAAAGCGAATAGAGTTAGATGAGAAAGCAAAACAACGGGATCATGAGCGTAAGGTAGAATTAGCGACATCTGGAAGAGAACACGATTCTGCCTTTAGCAAATTAAGGGGCCCCAAATTACCTCCCTTTGACGATGAAAAAGATAACATAGATAGTTATCTTCATCGGTTTGAGCGGTATGCCGAAAACCAGAAGTGGAGTCAAAATGACTGGGCGCTGCATCTGAGTGCTTTATTAAAAGGTAAAGCACTGGATGTATACTCGCGACTTCCTAGGGACGATGTGTTTAAGTACGACGTCCTAAAGGAAGCACTTCTCAAAAGGTACGAGCTCACTGAACAAGGTTTTCGAAAAAAGTTCAGGTATAGCAAGCCCGATAAGGGAGAAACCTTTGGTCAGTTCACCGTCAGAATTGCGAACTATTTTGAGCGGTGGATTGAATGCGGCAAAGCGGTGAAAACGTTTGAAGGGTTGACTGATTTCTTGCTCAGAGATCAATTATTTAATACAGTTGGGCGAGAATTAGATCAATTTCTGAAGGAGAAAGTCTTCACAAACGTAAAAGATATGGCTAAGCAAGCCGATTTATTTGCCGAAGCTCATGGGGGAACCCAGAACGTGGTTTTAAAAGATTTTAAGTCTGGAAACCAGTCTGTAAGACCTATGCCTAGGGAGCCTGTAAAATCAGCTGAGGTAAAAAGGTCAGTTGGGAATCCAGTTTTTCAGCGTGTGCGGTGTTTCTTGTGTAATGCATTGGGTCATGTTCAAAAAGACTGTCCTAAAAGAAAGGCACTAATACATAAGGTAGCAGTGGCTATGCAAAGTAAAGGTATATCCGATAACAACGTACATGTAGAACCTTGTATTCATTCACTTGGCACGTGTTTATTTCCTGAAGCGCGTGTACCAACCGCGAGAGGGTTTGTCAACGGTCGAGAAGTCGTGGTATTGCGTGACACTGGTTGTACGGGCGTAGTGATCAAACGTAGTCTCGTGCAGGATAACCAAATGCTCGGGTGGGAATCCCCATGTATGTTACTTGATCAGACGATGGGTCGCATTCCCGTAGCAAGGATCACAGTAAAAACACCTTTCTTAACGGGAACTGTTGATGCCCTTTGTATGGACAATCCTATTTACGATCTGACGATCGGTAATGTTGAAGGTTCCCGTCTTCCAACCATGGCCGATTTTAAAATACCTTTGGCCCAGGCAGTCGAAACGCGAGCGCAAACACGGCGAGAAAAATCCGCGTTTCATAAATTAATAGTCCCTGAATCGATCTCAGGAATTTCCCGTGATGATTTCAAACAAGAGCAAGAACGTGATGAATCCATCAGAACAATTGTTGAGAAAATCACGTCCGGCGCGATTAAACATTGCAAGCGTGGGGGTAGCTCTAGATTCGTACGCAAGAACGGATTAATTCATAGGGAGTTTAGCGCTCGGGAGGGTAAGAAGTATTGGCAAGTGGTCGTACCCCAGAGATATAGATCTCAAGTACTTAGGGTGGCGCATGAGTCAAGCATGGCAGGACACCTAGGTAAGGCTAAGACCACTAGCAGGGTAGTCGCTGAATTCTACTGGCCCGGTGTTAATGGCGATGTCACACGGTTCTGTAGGTCGTGCGACGTATGTCAGAAAACCGTCTGTAAGGGAAGGGTCACAAGGGTGCCCTTGGGACAGATGCCATTAATAGATACACCGTTTAAAAGAGTGGCAGTAGATATTGTAGGACCAATACACCCAGTTACCGAAAGAAAGAATCGGTACATACTTACTCTGGTTGACTACGCAACCAGATACCCTGAAGCCGTAGCGTTACCAACTATTGAAACGGAAAGGGTAGCTGAAGCATTAGTTGATATCTTCAGTAGGGTAGGGGTGCCAGAGGAAATCCTCACTGATTGTGGTGCCCAATTCACCTCTGACCTCATGGGTGAAATAAGTAGGCTGTTATCCATCAAACAGCTAAACACTACCCCATACCATCCGATGTGCAATGGACTGGTAGAGAAGTTTAATGGTACCCTGAAAAGCATGCTGAGGAAGATGTGCGCGGAACGTCCGCAAGACTGGGACCGTTATTTAAACGCTGTTCTGTTCGCGTACCGTGAAGTACCGCAGGAAAGTTTAGGGTTCTCGCCCTTTGAACTGTTGTATGGTAGAACAGTTCGAGGCCCGATGCGGATACTACGCGAACTATGGACTGGTGATGTCGCGAACGAGGAAATAAAAACGACTTACCAGTACGTGTTAGATCTAAGAAACAAACTTGAGAGTACATGCCAGATGGCACGTGACGAATTGATTAAATCGGGGCGCAGATATGCCAAGTATTACAACCGCAGAGCGCGTAATAGGAAATTTCTTGTGGGAGATCAGGTGCTATTGCTTCTTCCAACGAGTTCGAATAAGTTATTAGTCCAGTGGAAAGGTCCATATGAAGTTAAAGAAGTAAAAGGTGACATGGACTATAAAATTGACATGGACGGTAATGTAAAGACATTCCATGCAAACATGCTCAAGTTATACATCAAGAGACAGAGCGACAATGTCAATAAGGGGAGTTGAAAATATAGGCGCAGACTACTTGAGTAGGGCATGATGGGAAATTTGTATGAATTTGCCCAGTAATAAAATCCAGTTTGTAGTAAAACCAGTGTAAATGTTGTAAGATATCATCAGTAGTTATTTTTCTTCTATTCTGTGTTAGTTTTAAAAATGTGTACATTTTTATTCTTAGGGGGGAGGTATTGTCACAGAATTAGGCGAAAATTGAACTGATTTCTGTTCTTGAATTGCAAACGAAACTCACCATTTTCTTGATTTCGTCGTACACGCATTACCTGGGGTGATTAAGTGGCGTGTAACGATTTGCATGTGCCAATTTGTAATTTACATGAAATCCGAAATACTCGTTTTACGTGGTGTACGGCAAGCTCGATGTGATTTATGTTCACCTATTGAGAGTATATAAGGCGAACTATTTATCATAATTTTTTACGGGAACCAAAATATCTAATCGAAGGATAGATAACCTCGTCTTGCAAATCTCCAGCCAAAGGGGTGAGTGTTAAATTTACGTTTCGTTTGATTGTGAATTTTATTCAGATTATCATTTCGTATAATAATGCTTTTATTGCAATTAAACGTGGAATATTTGGAATTACTAGTCACTTTTAGACTTTAAATACAATATCGTAATCTACGGCTTAGATTATTTTTGAGACAACTATTATTAGTCTGGTTTTGTTTATTATAGCTGATTCAGTCTGATTCCAGCTGATTCCGTCGTTGATTCCGTCGTTGATTCAGTCTGATTCCGTCGTTGATTCCGTCGTTGATTCCGTCGTTGATACCGTAGAAGTACATCACTGATAGCGCATCTAATAACATCGTTGATACCGTCTCTGATACCGTAGCTGCTAACATAGTTGTTACATTGTTTCTGGTACCGTAGCTGCTAATAGCATCGTTGATACCGTAGCTGCTAATAACATCGTTGATACCGTAGCTGTTAAACACATCTGATACCATCTTTTGATAAACGTCTTTGATATCGTTTGATTTGTTGTGGGACATCTATTGTTTGTTCTGGAACATCTCTGTATAAATATCTGAATGTGCTTGTGCCGTTAATTTGTGCAAACGGAATTGAAGTATCTGTCTGTGTGTCGAACTGTCTGTTCGTCAATATCTGTGTAACGTGTAAATATACGGAAAGCTAGAAGTCCGAGTGTCGGAGCTGTCTTAGAGTTGTAAAACGTCCGGGTCGACATCTAGGGGAGTGAGGAACCGTTGGTTCGGGTAGATGTTGTATGCTGTCTGAACGTATAACTGTGGTGGATCCGTGTAGGGAAACGTCCGATAATAGTATTGGTCAACCCTCGGTTCTCGGGGAAACTGGGAGACGATTCAACTGTTGCTGAATCGTGCGGTTATACAGGGGAGACACATAGGTGTATTGAAATTATAATATAATTTAATACATTGTTGTATTTGCATGCTTATGTCAGATCGCAATAATATTTCAAGTGATCACATAGATGTCAATAAAAGCTAGCAACTTGATTGAATACAAGTATATGATCGTGCTAGTTATCGCCAGCCATCGTGCGATAGATAGTTTGTCGTTTGTGTTTATTTTTTTTCGTAAATCATTCTTGCATTTATTTAACTTTCGTAAAGGATTCTTGGATCTGTGTATAATCCAAGAGATCCCTTTACATCTGAGATTCCTTTTGTATTGTTATTTAATTTATTCATGTATTGTGAATGGTTGTGAGTGTAATTGTGGGTTGAGTGCATGAATTATTGTGTTGTTACATCTGTATTTTTTTCATTTACAATTTATTACATAAATTTATATTTTCTTTCACAAATTGTGTTTGTATTGTTTATTTAATCCACCCTCCTCTCGGTAACAATTCTGTTACAGCATGTATATCAGGTATACAAACACAAATCAAAATAGAATGTGAACATCAATGATTTTCAACAGCCCTTTTGGCTCCAGCAGCCATAGTAAAAATAAATTATCATGTAGAAATACATTCAGTAAGCCATCACTATAAGTATACATGGTGTAAAAACCTAAGTGGTTATATGAAATATAGGTTACAATGACATTATTTATTGAAAGGGTCTGGTACTACCAAAGATGCATACATTCATTTTGATTTATGATTCTTGCATAACCAGAGCTTGTGAATGCAACATTTAGATAATCAGTGAAGCACGATATGATGGGTAAACTGTCAAATCGAACATGATACCATTATTAGTGCATTAAGTACTGTTGTTTTATATTATTATTCTAAAATGTAGTGAGCAGCCATATTTGGTGGGTGTGTCTGACAATCACTTACCATGGGGTCTTCTGTGACACTGATTATGTCCCCTTTATGCAGAACTTGTATGGCCTATAAAAGCATTTCTGCCTTCCACGCATCAATTGTGTAACATGTTACCAATCAGAATAATAAGTAACCCAGTAATCTTAATCTGAATTGGGAAAAACATAATATTCATTTGAATGATTATGTTGATGACTGGGTTAACACATCTTATCATATGTGACTGAGAACCAATTGCAGATAATTAAAACAATTAAGCGTTATTCATGTTTCTAAAAATAGGAAAAAAACAATATTTTTTCAATACATTAGATACTCCCATTGAATCTGAATGCAAAATAAATGATATATTTGTAACACCAAGGTGATCAAATATGCCGCCTGTCATATAATAAAATGTGTATCTTTCAATAGATATATTGAGTATTCCTTCTTTTCTTTAGGCAATTCCATAGATCGCTACTTTTATCTGGATCTCCCAACCCCTGGCAAATCATAGAGGGAATTTTAAATGAGTCATCTGATGTCTTTATTTTAAAATTCTTGATATTTGACTTTGAGCAGTACATTACTTCTAGGATTTGCCAAACTATTCTTATCCAACATTCGTATCCAACATTTGTAAGTCTTAGCTTACATATAAAAAGAAAGATCATATTCTCAGAGAGAGAGAGAGAGAGAGAGAGAGAGAGAGAGAGAGAGAGAGAGAGAGAGAGAGAGAACTGGAAAGAGCAAAGGTGGTTTCTGAAATAAACAAAAAACACAAGAAGTTGAAGGTCATTCAATAATGTTCATATAAATAGAAATGCAAAATTGTTAAAGAAATAGTGAAACCAATGTTTTGTAATTCAATAAAAGTGTTTCTGCAATTGTCATGATATTTGTTTTGCCACAAAAATGGGTAACTTATTCTTTTAAGGCTTAAGAATTTCTGTTGAAGTCCTTCATACCGTACTTAAAATATCTTATCTACTCAAAATGATATGGTGTATTAGTATGCTTCATGTCGTTTTCATGTACTTGATATTAGAGAAAATTTTGTTGTTTTAGGCTTACCATCGGATACCTCTCCCCAACCTCCCTTGGTTGGCTATCGTCAGTTTCATATTTTGCATAAGATTAACAAATTTAAGGAAACAGAATTTCCACACGTTTTCACACTGGTTTTGGTGGCTATTTAAAAAAGACCTTGTATATCTTAGGCATTGTTCAAAGAACCTTTAATTCTCCTTTTTTGTGGAATGATTGATGGGTGCAAAATGGATTATAGAGTATAAAGCTTGGCCTTACTTTCGATGTGCACCTTTAAAAAAAGTGATAGCTCCACTTGGTCATTATCACTTCCTCAACATTATAGGTCAATTGTATTTAAACAAATAACTATTTTATACTTCATATATTGGTAATTTATTCATTGCACTTTCAGAAACTGATATTGTTCCGTCTGGCAAATTCTTTTTCCCTATTTTAATATCTGCTAAAGATGTGTAAAGTGTATTTTAGACAAATTATGGCTGATTTTTGGACAAGTGGGCAGTCTTTTCAGTTAGCAGTGTGCTAAGATTATTTACAATTTTCAAAAGCACAAAATGGAAAGAAAACCCAGCCATATTACATCAAAGCAGCATAGAGGTATGCCAACATTCTCTCCACTGTGCATGTTTTATATGCAAACAACTTCACCTTACATAAAACGTTCCCTCACAGCCAGGATTGGTTGATAATGAAGCTGATCATATTTGGAACTGAAAAAAGTAGAGACATTGTTTTATTGATGTAACGTAAATATTTTACAGACCAGAGTTTAAAAAACTGGTTACTAAAATTTGCACCTGATTTGTTGGTGCCAAATTGAAAACATATTTGAAACATTTAAACATCTAATATTATTGAAGTTTTATTATCATGGAGTTCGCATAGGTCTACAGTGGTTGCTGTATTAGTACCAGAAGTCATGAAAGCAAGTGCCTTATTCTAAGTCAGTGAAGCTATGTTTAATTGAAAAGAGTTAACCACTCTCTCCATGCCATTATCTTGGTGTAAATTTTCTTTGATCATGATACCAGTGTGAGTGCAAAGTTTAGCTCATCACTGAAAGTTTACTGCTGGGCGCCTAATAGCCTTGATAGAGACAGTAGAGGTATTCAACATTTAGATCAGTATGCATAAGGTCAAATTTCTTGCTACCAGAGAAGTTCAGCTGATATTTCCAAAGTCTGAAGAAAAGGAAAGGACAGCTCTGGTAATGAGTTCAAGAAATGTGTGTATTGATTTAAAATTATTTTCTGCTGAGTTTTAAAAAAATCAATAGGTTTATAAATACAGAATATTAATAAGAGTGCATAGTTATATTATGTTAAATTATCTACCACTATAGGGCACTTTTATTGAACTATTTACTAAGTAATCAGATATTTTCTTCAGTAAAGATAGCCCACATCTACTCAAAGAGTATACTCAGTATGAATTAGTATTATATTTGGCATAGTTTTGAACATATACCTTCTAAAATTGACCTCATGAGCATCTATTACATGTTATCAAATTTATATTTAAAAGTTTTCTAAAGATATATGTTTTGAGCATTACATGTGATAGATGCAAATGGGGTCATGGATTTCAGACCAGTAGATTTACAAATTTTGATTAGTAGATTCACTCCTAAACCATTAGATTTTTTATCTTCAAAAATGTTGTTACAAGGGACTGAACAGTTTTGTTTTCTATATGTTCTCTCTGCTTAATATAATAAAACAGCACGTTTTGAACATAAATTAGATTCAGATTCAGATTAGGATGGAAAATGCAATACAAAAGAGGGTTATTTATCTTACAGTTGACTGCAAAGATTTAAAAAATAATAAATTCAATATCATTTTTAGTTTTCTTCACAAGATCCCTATCTGGTGACCACTGAAGATATTCATTTTATCCAAACAAAAATCTGTTTACTAAGGTTATTCTCATGAAAGACTACATTCAAATTTAATGGGCATTTGTTGCACACGAAACGTGGTTTCAGGAAAACATTATATTTTTCTATTTTATACGAATCAAATACATAATTTTTTTCTGTGCTACTCTGAAGAATCTTACACTGAAACAACTGTATTGTAACAATGCAGATACAAAGAGTTAATGTTTAAACTAAAATGTGCCAGTAACTTGTATTGGTACATGATGAGTCAATGAAAGTTTATGTAATGTGTGCAAATATTTCACACAGGAAGCTAAAAGTATTATTGCTGAATCTAGACAAAGTTTCAAAATGTAACTTATATGTAAGAGTCCGATATATTTATTCAAGAAAGAAATATTGAAAATATCACATGTTTGTATTGCTGTTGAAATAACGTCAATTTCACATATTTAAGTTCAATTCTTTTAAAAGCTGTTTAGTCAGTTAGTTTAGAAAGTTGAATTAATAATGATTAATGAAGATCTAATATAATGCTCTCTCTTGAATCTCTCATGGAATCATAATAACTTATATTCTATTTCTGTATAGTATAAGTTCATTGTTTCTGCAAGTATGCATTCATTAAATTAATTCTGAGTGTTACCTGGAGCATACACTTGGGGAAAGGCAGCACTAATTAAGGGTCTTACATACATGGATGAAAATATTCAAGGGGCTAAAGCTACTGTAAAAATGTCGATTTCACCTATTTTACTTAATTTTAACTCCTCAGACCATAAGGTTAAGTGATTTTACGTTTTTGTCCTGTACAAGC
Source organism: Unio delphinus (assembly GCA_029339505.1). NCBI lineage: Eukaryota > Metazoa > Mollusca > Bivalvia > Unionida > Unionidae > Unio > Unio delphinus. The sequence goes on along the minus strand of JAQISU010000206.1, from coordinate 9,647,422 downwards.
CTTCATCCTTCCATCCTTTAAGAATTACATTTTTATTACTATATCATCCATATAATTTGATTTAATTTTAAGTAAAACATGGAATATATGATCTTATGTCAAGATTTCAGAATAATTCAACATTAACAAAAATCAAAGCATATTATTAAGGTGATCTTGCATCCAATTAGCTGAGCGTATTACCAATATTAAAGGTATATTTTTTGGATTTTATAAAACTTGCAGTACTGGTTTATATAATGGAGATTTCAAACGTTTAGTGAGATTGATATCCATTCATAGTAATTATTTGATTTTGCATCTGACTAAACCAGTTATTGCTCTGACGGTCGTATTTAAACATGTTTGTAACTTTTATTAAACTTGGAATATAAGCTTATATTACGGGATCTCAACTGAAATGGCAACTAGCTGCATAAGTTTGTAACCAGTTTATGATCTGATTTGATCAATATTGAGAAATGGCTAACAACAGGAAGATGTCAAGTGAATTTTATTAAAAGCATTGTCGAATTATATAGACATGACGTGATATGGCATCTAATTATTTAAGATTCTTATGACTTTCAATAGAGTATTTCTAATCAAATTTGGATCTAACTTAGGAAATAGGTTTAAATCATCAAGATGTTTTATGACTTTTTGCAATAAATTAAGTGATCTTGTATCTCATAGACTGTGCTTGTTTGTATGACTTTATCAAACTTGATAAATATGTTTATCTAGTCAAGATATAAGAGAAGATAGATTATGAGAAATATCCAATCAAATTAAAATTGCAACTCTTACATCTTCAGTGTGGCAGTTTATTGTGATGCCTAACACTGGGCCATCATGTCACAAACATGTAGCATGTAACATTATTCTGACAACAGGCCGACCATTCCTAACACTAACCTCTTAATGCTGAGTGCCAGGCAGTACCATTTTTATAAGTCTTTGGTATGACTCGGCAGGGGATCAAACCCACGACCTTCCACATCTAAGGCAGATGCTCTAACCACTAGGCCACCAGAGCAGTCTACCAAAGACTTGTAAAAGTGATGCAATATGGTAGTTCAAGTTAAGAAAAGAATCTTGATTGTTAATTTTCCAGCTAAATTGCAATGTAATTTTGAACATATTATTTGTAATATTAATTTCTTCTATTGTGACAGTAAATCAATCAGTCAAAATACGTGCTTAATTTAGTTAGAATAAATAAGTTTTATTCAAAACTACTGACCAAACTTTTTCAGGTATACACAACCCAACTAGCATTAGGCGGAAGTCAAGCTGATCATGCAGACAGAAGAAAATATAAAGTTGTGAACTATGCTGTATGCCTGACAGATGAAACAATCATTCAAATCTGTCAGGCCTAGGAAGTAGCGACCACTGAGGTTACACTTGGAATATACTATGCAAAGTAATTTAAAGTTGTAGTTACATCGTTTAAACACCTGAGGACATCAGTCAATAATATTATACCTGGGACTTTGAACTTCCTTCTTCAAGAAGATTGCCATTAGCCATAACAACAGATCTTTTATGCTATAGTAAAATTTGTTGAATAAACAAAAAAAAAAACATTCCACAGGCATTGTTCTTTGAAATAAAGTAGAAAAGATATTTTCATTTTACATTAAAAGAAAACACTTATTGGGCACTACACATTTTTCTGGATCTTTTCATATGCATATAATATTATTAAATTTTTTATGTACAATTTACACCACTTCAGGCATATGATAAATATATTAAATATTTTGTGTAATTGATTCATTTGTTTTAATATTGTGCTGTTCTCTTGATTTTATATGCATCCATCGTCCTATTGGTCCATCTTTCTTCTTAAATACTTGGTATAAAATTTAGGTTTTACAGTTTTGCAAAATTTTTAGTATGAGTATAGACCCCTTACCGATGTTAACAATGAAAACTGTTGGTGTGATAAAAATGCACAAAAATAGTTATTTCATTCACTGATTTATAATTTCTAACCCAACTCTGACCAGGAATGCCAGAACACTGTCATTTTCTGTGGTTTTTGTACTTTCCTTGCTAACACTGCGTCAATTTATGTTTACTATGAGTGAGTATATTTACCTCTGACAGCAGAGTGACATATTTCATCCTGATTGGTAGCTGCTAGATAATTCCATAACTTTCCACACGGTTGAGAGTTATAGCACTTTGCACACATGTGCATAGAAATTAAACCACTAGATAAATCCATCTGAAATGATAATATGTAGTTGTCATTCTTTTCCATGACTTGACATTGTAAATGTCAGAAGTGGATTGGCATAGTACATGTATGTACATTCTATGTACATATGCATGTAGTTGTGCATCCACCCCTTTGCTGAAAATAGACTTGTCAAGGAACTTTAAGTAAACAAGGAAGCAAGGTAGTATTTTACACTGAAAATGTCTGTTTGAGATGAAACATTCAGTCCCACTGGTCAGAATACGTTTGAAATAATAAAACAATAAATTAAGTGAACAAGTTCTTAAATTTGTAATTTAAGTTATGGTTGTTTTTAAACAAAATTGGAATGAGGGTACAAATAAATGGGGATGTATATTAAGATTATAGGAAGAGCAATATGAAGGGCAAAAAATCAGCTTTGTAGATTGTATTCGAAGTATGTTTTCAAATAGTAACCAACAGAGTTAACAGAAACAGTCTTCATTACAAGAAAACAATTTAGTAGTAAGTAATATAAAACATTGTTTTGAAATGTGACACTTTCATTTACTTTGCTCTGGGTTAGCTGTGATTGTTATGACAAAAATTAATTTTTGCATTTTCTCATATTTCAAAACTCTTGTGATCATACAAATATAGTATACTAGATTTCTTTTTGAAAGCCGTCAATGGTGATCGTGACCGGTGAACCTACATGCATTACCCAATTTTTGGTTAAGCACATATTTAGCCAATACCGCATTTACTCCCTAGTTATTACCATAGGTTATACAAATGAAAACATTGCATGCAATGACCAACAATGTTATAAGCTTACATTTACACAACAGTATGGAATGAAACACTGAGCAGGATGGCCCAACATGGCTAATTATAGAGCTTTTAAATTCTAACAGCCATACATGCAGCTGTTTTGAAAAGCTGTTGCTGACACTAGCCAAATTTTGCTAAAAGGACATAACTGTGCACCAGCCTCACTGAACATAGCAGCAGGAATCCTTAGCCAAATTTTGGCTAAGGATACATTTATCCAAAACTTGGATTCATTCCATATTTTCTTTGTTTTTAGTACTGATCTGCATCATAACGACTGTAGTTAAAGGCATGTTGCATCATTCAAAAGGAAATTAAATCAGCCTTCTTCTTGTTGCAACCTGTGGACAACATTTTTCATGTTGCATCATTCAACAAGTTGCATAAAGCTAATTTCAATGCGAATTAATTGACATTCTTTTTGTCAGATAAATTGGTCAACACATTCCTACAAAATTACGTTGATGTGTGACGGGGATTAGAAGTTTGCTAAATATAAGCTGATAAATGTTGGCGAGGTTGTATTTCTACCGCACAAATAATATTATAGTATACAAAGTTAAAGACATGTTATTTCGCTTCGGTTTTAGATAAGTGTGACTAAATCAAGATTGCCGAGACTACAGTCTTCCACACTTTTGAGGATCCAACACTACAAAAATGGGATAGTGACATTATATAGGTGTGCTATATCAAGCATAACACCGAATGCGGACCGGACAAAATCTCCTCATGTGGATTTTCGTTTTGCTTAGCAAATTGTTTGCTAATAATAAATGATGAAACACTAACGCTAAAAATAGATTAGTAAACATAGCACGACTGAGAGAAAAATGAGTGTGAACGATGTAGTCTGTTCATGTCTGTTCAGTAAAATATAAAGACCATATAAGAAAAAAATACTTCAATGAAGTTTCTTGTTTCCTTTCATCTGTAACAACTGGGTGTCCCAAGAGGGTGTGTGTATATATATGTGTGTATATGAAGGATTAGTTTAAATTGTTTTGTGTCGCATTGTGAAAAACAGATCTAACATCTTTCCTGGGGCATTATGTATGTATGATACAAGCACGCACGTGGTAGCACATTAGATAACTGAGCACAGTATAATTCAAACATATTTGGAGGTGGTCCATGCAGATTCATCACAAAATGCAAGATCATTCTGTTTTCTGCATGCAGATTTGCCGACTTGATACAAATACATATACTACTAATAAATGTTCTTAAATCTGCAAATTAACATAAGCGTATTTTTAGATTATTTGCGGGCATCTCACAACGATCATACAATTTAAACCGTACATTAAGTTATTCAACACATACTTTTAAATATGAACGAAAGTGAATATTTTGCTTCTACTTCATTGCCTCCATTAAATCTTTAATTGGGTATTTTGTTATTTATCCATTCTTGATTGTCCATAAAACTGATTTCGGCCAAATCGGATATTTTAACGCGTAAACTCTTCTGAATGAAGTTATTTTGTTATCTGATTTTGCAATTGCTTCATTCACCGCCTGAATAATACTGTTTTGAAAAGTCTCGAGGTCCCATGCAACATGGTTCATGTACTATATTCTCTTGATGATGTTTTCTTTTCTCACGTAATTATTTATGTATGAATAACTCGTTTATGTTTTTTGTGAATAACTGGGGACTAATTTCATCGAATTACAAACTGATATCTTTGGAAAATGACACGTATTCTTCATATGCCCATGTTAAATGGGATATTTCTGTCTCATTTCAGATTGAAGAGCTGGTCCTAGCAGCCTTCCGGAAAATATTGGTAAATTCAATTGACAAATACAATTTTAGAGTATTGTAAAAGGCTAACGAAATAACCGTCAGTAAGTTTATAAAACAGCTCACGATTTATCTGGATGTTGTCTGTATCATTTTTTAAAATTATGTTTGCAAATTGTATTCAGATTAATCATGTCGAAGATGTATTATTCCCTAAGAGAAAGGAAAGTTAAGGCATTAAAAATATATCATTATATATGTCATTGCCAAGGAACGGAGAAATAAATGGTTTTGGTTTATATCCACAACGTGAATTAATTGACTTTGTCTCCTTCTACTTTATCAATCATCATTTTTTACTAAAAAATGACAGACATAAGAAGTTAGGCTGAAATTGGTATAAAAGGGATGCATATCTGTCGAAGCAGCACAGGTAACTGCTAGTACTGAGGCGAACGCTAAAGGTAAGTGAAATTAAATACCATGCTAATTACAGTTGAATAATGCACATAATACAAAGTGTGTTAAAGTTAGAAACAATTGGAAATTAATAAAAGGAATGTATCAGCAAGTAAAACTTTACTAAACTTGCTTGAAAGTAAATACAGAAAGCAGATACTCTGTTAACTTACTTTCAATGCAGATCAATCTAGTATTTAATTATTTCTCCAAGATCTAAGTTGTCAAGACTATCAATTTGTAAAAAGAAAATATTTTAAATTAAATCAATCACGCAATCGACAAGGATGTCTTCTAGAACTATAATTGTGAGTACAGATTTGCAGCTCAGTGCTCATTTTATGTTTAAATAAACTATCACGGCAAGTAGCCGTGTATTACACGGTGGAAGATAATATGGAATTACGAATAAATATTACATTCCATCCTATACTCAACTCGAGCATTTGGTTTGCTTTGTATTAAATATTCTCATTATATGTATTGAGTCCTTTTCCTCGTTACATAATTACAATGTATGTATTACGTTATGCAAACTTACATATCGTTAAGTAACAGGATAAAACATGATTTATCAATACCTTACAAGAATATACCTTGCAGAGTTATACTTTAGGATACTTAAGTCTAATGAAATTCATCACAACAAATTTCAAAAAAATAAGGCCCAAGATTAGAAGAAGAGATGCATCTTTAGAAAGTGAACACAACTGTGCAGAAGGCATTTAGGTGTTAACATTTTGTTTTGTATAGATGCTGTAATTTATTTCATATAAACAAACCATACATAATTAAATGTTGAACATTTTAGAAAGTATGTGATTACCTGTATGGTTATAATCATCAACCTAGCAACTTCGGAAAGCTACAAAACATATATATAATGCCAATTTAGATCAGAAATAAAGTCTTAGGTTATCACACTGTAAACCCCGAATGTTTTATATAGGGATATTTTACTGTTAATTATTTACGTTATTTTCTCTAACATCGCGAAGCTTATTGGTGGTCGTTCGTGGAGCGAATCATTTAGTTTCTCACCTTAAATTAATATTAGGATTCACAATGAATAATTGATTTTAAAACTGATGTTGGATTTGTTATATTATATGTGAATTAGACTGGTATTATAGGAAATATGAACTGTGAAACCTGTTATTTGATAGAAAATGCCATTATTAGCAGTGTAATTCGATGCAGTCGATACCATTCTTTGGCTTCGAAATCTATTTTAAAATAATGCGATCTTTCCAATAGCGGCTGCTCAGTTCCTTGTTTAAATACGTACACTTTGTAAGGTCACTAATATATTTTCAAACACCCAGGTATAGTAAATCTCAATATCAATAAGATGCTCCATAATAGGGATATTTGTGAATGATCCCATAATGCTGCTTGTGTATTCTTGAGCGTAGTAAGTTAATTTACTTTTAGCAGTAGTGAAGCGATATAGTTCAGTCTTCAATACGAAAATTATTATTATTTACTATTAATATACTTTTGCTGAGACTTTGCAAGTTCAATACTATGCCGGCAAAAGGCCTCGGGTTTCATTATAAGAAACTGGAAGATGCAATAACAGCGTGTACAGATGCAATAACAACGTGTAGCCAGATAAACCGAATACACCATAGCGCGATTCAACACGTATATTAATTTAGTATTTTAACTTATTTTGGAAACTTACTTTTACTAGCAGACAAAAATGAAGACTGCACTGGTTCTCCTTGCCTGCATAGTAGGTGCTGCCGTAGGGACATACTACGGTGGCTACGGTGGCTACGGTGGCTATGGCGGTTACGGTGGCTACGGTGGCTATGGCGGTTATGGTGGCTACGGTGGATATGGTGGTTATGGTGGATACGGCGGATATGGTGGTTATGGAGGATATGGAGGTTACGGTGGCTATGGAGGATATGGTGGATATAGTAGCGGCAGGGGCTTGGGCTGGGGATTGGGACTCGGTGGCGGATATGGTGGATATGGAGGATACAGTGGAGGCAAGGGATGGGGTGCTGGAGTCGGCGGTGGATGGTTAGGAATAGGAGGTGGATTAGGCTGGGGTAGGGTTGGTCGATATGGGGGATATGGCGGATACAGCAAACACCATGGAAAGTAAGAACCCGTTGTATTGACAGTTGACATGTTTGTTTCATTTCAAATATCCTATATCAGTTCACAGTAAAGGTAAACTTATCTACTTCAATCTCTACTGATTCGTTGCATTTTGTGCTATTTCAATTAGATGTAACCACACAAATTAGTAATCAAGATACTTATCCTTCGTATACCAATACTGTTCTGCAATTTAACAACTCATCCATTGAAAATTATCGTAATAAATGACGTTTATTTTACAGATATTAAAACGACTACATGGAATCACGGACAGATAGTCAACAGCAAGGAATCAAACGGCATATTTAAATCATTTTTATATTCTTAGTTGTACATAATAAAGTAAACATGATTTCATGAAGAAGAAAATGGACATTTTAGTAATTATTTTAATTCAATATATAATCCCACTCTTGCTATCTTTCTTTCTCTTTCCATCTATCTCGTTCTCACAATCAGAACTCTCTGTCTCACCGCTCGCTCTCTACCCCCACACTCTCTTTCTCTATAAAACGGTTGAACAAGGTTAACACATTTGAATTAAAATCCTTGGAAACATGAGAATAGTCTTCTTTAGACTCATTATATTGTTTGCTTAAAGCCCTTTTTTCATGAGCTGTTAGCAAGTGATTTTTATTTTCATGGGGAATATATATGGTTATTTCACGATGAGTTGTGTGGTTAATGAATGAACACTATTTGTAAGTAATACAGTGTAATATATGACTAATCATGTGTTCTGTATATTCTCTTCAACTTGGTATTGTTTTGTGTTACTAGCAAATCAAGAATATTTTAAGTTAAAGTTCTTGACTAAATCACCTGTTGCGTATTATTAGGTACACAAAACAGGAACAAAGAAAAGGTGAAAACAACAAGCTTTGTAAACTTTCACAAATAGATTATTTCCCTCGATAGAGATTATACTAATGGAAATAGAACTTACAGTTTTAAGAATGAAATCCAAACGTAATCCAAGAATAATCCACGATATGAACAACAAAAGTCCTAGTAATAAATTATTCTAACTGATTCAAACTGGAACATCCAATATATAAGACAATGCCATATGCTGGTGTCTGCGTTACTGGTTTACAGTTCATTGTATAATCATAAAATGTAACGCCCTTGAGTTGAAAATCCGAAAATGTCGATACACTGTCTTCGTTTAAGAACGCTTGTATGATCTTCAAATATTAATAATTCCCCAAATTGCGAGATCAATAAAGAAGGTGCGTGCAGTCACGGGATCATCTTCATATCACATAATATAATCTTGCCATTGCCAAGAACTATTATTTGTGCTTTAAGAATAATAAGATGAAGGCCTTTCATAGTCCAATCTGACCTTGACTGCAGCCAATCATTATAAAATTAAAATAACACATGTTTACGAGGCCACTAACCTTGAATCATGGTCAGGATCTAAATGGACATTAGTTGTTTACCAAATATTAATTTAGGTCAACTTATTTTCTAAAATAAATGTCATCTCCAGTGATTACACAGTATGTACTAAAACAAATAAAAACGACAAACAAGCAATTCAGTTAACAGACATATATTAAATCGGAAACGCCTAACAGTACCATCTTGGCTCTTTCAGTTTAAGACATATTTGTCGACCAATCTTTAGATTGCATCAGTCGAGAACCAAGGTTATATTTCTTTTGTCGAAATATATTCTTTGATTTTTACTGCACACCCTATGGTACACGTCTTTCTATCGCTGGTGTTGATATCTTCCCTATAGACTTTCAGGTATCGGATAGTGCATTGTAGTCACGGGCTGCCCTATTTGTAGTCTTTCACGTGTTAACAGCTATCTTTCTTCGCTCTGTGTATTTTTGATGGAAATTTTTCATCAGAAGCTCTGTTAGCGTAGTTAGCTCCAGCAGCATATTCTGTGTACTTGTAGTACACTGATGTTTAGTGTAGATGGTCACATTATTTGCTATGTGATCCTGGTGTGCATATCGTGGGTTCTCAAGCTTTCCATTGCGCTGCCGAAAGGTCGGTCTTGAATGCTCCGAGTTCACCACCTGAGTGATAATGATGGTCAGACTGTTTCTGTTACATGCATTTATGTCGCTTACGCAATTGTTGCTTATGCGACCGGTTAATGCCCTAGTGGTTCAATTAACCACTATGTCCTCATTAATTATCTGTATTATATAATAATACCTATATAAACATTCTCAACTATCTAAAATTAATATACAAAACCAAAAATATAAATAGTGTTAATATTTATATTTTTGGTTTTGTATATTAATTTTAGATAGTTGAGAATGTTTATATAGGTATTCCTTAGATTTGTATTATTTATTTTATCTAACATTTTGTGGTATGATGTAATTGAGCCGCGTTTTCTTTCTCGTTGTTCATGAAGAGCAGGTTGTCAGTGATATTTGTGGCATATGTTGAGCACATGTTCCGATGGTTCGGATTTTTGGCAGTGAGGGCATTTATCAGGCGTGGGTCCTGTAATAAAATTGTTGCTCTTTATATGGTTCAAGCGCTAACGCGATATAATACATCCCTTGATATTTTTTTGTGTTGGAATGTTAAGTTTAAGGCGAGGGACAGAGTGAAGTCAAAGAGCATGGATTTGGCAGAAACGTTGGAGACAAAGGACAGAAATATTTTTTTCTCAAAACACTACATTTTGTATGAGAATAACAAACAGCTAACAATCAACTATTACTAATGAAACAACGTTTGTTCAAACAAATTATGTTTTACATGGTTAACAACGTCGTGCAGAAATGAAGTTAAATTTCCAGCAATGGTAGTCAATGGGCCATTGAGGTACACTTCGTTTCCTAGCTAAAGATAAAGACAACAAGTAACCATTATGGTTTCAAAACTATCGATCTACTTTGTCATCGTTTCGTTAAGAATGATGATCAAAATAAGTCAAATAAATGTTCTAAAGAATATCGAAGACTGCGTTAAAGAAGATAATATTTACACAATAATATCCACGTACCATTGAATATATGCCTTGTATTTTCACATTATTGAATCGTGTCATCTTTTCATTTTTTCTCATAAAGTCAATGATATAGCCTTCCAAAAGGTGGCGATCTATACGAGTCAAAATAATCGATACATTCCTCTTTATTTATGAACTGTGGTTCATAAAGTAACAAAGTTCCAGGTATCCATTTTGTTGCCTTGCTTTTTCTTCACAGGTAATGCTACATCATCAATTCGGTTTCTTCTTGGCTCATCATCATTTATCGTGATGAATTTGACATCTAGAGCAATCATTTTTTATCAATGCCCTCATTGTATCCGTCAAATGTTTGGGTAAGCATGAGACTAAATGTTGTACATGTTCTGGACAACTGCAATTCATTACCACTACCTCTTCGGTTTTTTCTTAGGATTCTGCTTTCTCTGAATTATCCCATTCCAATTCCATATATTCTTCTCTATTCAAAGAGGGATAAGAGTCTTCCATAGTTTATAACAGTCTAGAATGACATCTGTCAAAGTGTTGATTTATATGGTATGATCGAATTCGACGTACAGAAAGGCGCCCAGCGCCTCGGCAAGAGCATCTGCAACCAGACGTTCAAAACGCAGTTGACCGGAGTTTGTAGAGTATAAGTTTCACTCGACGCTGCTTTGTTCTGGAGTGGAATCATAAGCCAACAATGTGTTACCTGCTGCATAATCGTCGTACGAAATGCCGTACATATTGTGGGTTGGTAACTGTCGAGCTACGACAAGTACGATCTCAAATAATTCTTCTTGCCAGAGATAAGTTCTAATGATACAGTGTCCAAGTTTTTGTTATAGATTTTAGTTGTTATTGTTGTTTTTGTCATGTGGACGACGGGAAGGTGTACACGAAAAGTCCTCTGTATTGGCACTAGTCGTGAAACACATGGGTACGAAGATGCAAGTATCCGGGGATAGTGGGTTTTAAATGCACGAGGAAATAGGCGTGTCTGGTTAGCGTGGGATAATCGTATGCATGAGTCAGCCAAGTTTTTCAAATTTGTTTAGCTAACATCTGCAATTGCGAATTATTTATAGGGCTTTAAAACAAGACCTCATAAAGAGCATTGAGACAAATGGTGCGGTGGGCTTTACTTTGCTGAAACAAATTTTATGTAATGTAAATACCACTGGCATTACGATGATGGTCTTTGAATCTAAGGCTCAGTTTAATTTCTTCCTCGTCTTCTCATAACATGGGGTCGAAAATGAACAACTGGGTTTTACAGGATGGGACACAACCTCGTCGTACTTGCTAGGAATGCCTTACACAAACACTATAGAATCACCTTGACCTTTTCGTAAGATAATGTACGTCGATTGTCACTCTGCGTAACACCACTCGTTGCGTTGGGGGGTGCGGGTGTGTGGACCATACATCAAATTATGTTTATTTTCGATCAAACATTCAACAAATTCGGTATTTCCTGGACCGCTATTACCGGCAAGTTACATTGTCAAAAGATGGTAAAGATACAAGACCGTCCAACTAGCACGATATAAGTGTTTGTGACGGTTTGGAATCGACTTTCAAAGTCACATTATTCAGGAAAACCAAATGCATCTCATATTCGTATTTCACAGGCTCATTTCGATGAGTGCACGGTAACATGCGGCGAAGTTTACTTAGAATTGTATTACATCCGTATAGTGGTAGCCTCATGGTCGCACTCAAAGACGGACATGAAGTAAAGGGTCCATAAATATGTGTCGTGTTAGTAGTTATAGCAAAGGTCTCAAGATGTGATGAGGAATCGCTGAAGTCACATCGTCCGGCATACCTGCAGTCGCAAAATAAAGGATCACACCACCACGATACGCAATTATAATAATAACCGCATGGACTTTTACAACGTTCTTCAGGACAATTTCCATCGCAATTAATTAGTCTTATTCATCCACTCGGAATCAATCTAGATAAAGTTATTTTTTCGTAACTATCCCCGAAGTTAAATGATCTTTGTTTAAATGTATGCATTTATGTGTGCATGTTTTCTCGTTTGATAGTCGTAAATACAATGAACTGTTGGTCATGGATGATGTCTCATTGTATATACTGACGAATTTCGCCTTATCCGTACGGTAAAGTGAATTTATTATGAACCCATACTCTTCTCTGTTACACAATGTTATATACGTTTTCCAAATGCTGATGGACACTTTGGTGTGTTGGTAAACTTACAATCTTGGTCGTTTCATAGGTTGTCACTCTAATATTTTCATCCTGTCATGTCTGCAATGCGTCTTTTAGCACGTCTAAGTTCACCACCCGAATGTTGCGATAACTTATTCAATCCTTTCACTTTACATTCAGTGTTCATTTCTGATTGTTGGTCTCGGTATTTGTAGCCATAATATTTAAGACCGCCACTTTTAAAGCTTAGAATATTGTCGTCAGTGTGCTTATATGTCAAGGCTCCTAAATGGTCTCCTTCGATGTTATGCAAATAGTGACCCGACCGATCTCCTAACAGTTTTAAAACTTTGTTCAATTTTAAGCGAGCATGGGCTGTCACGTATTCCGCAATGATGACATTTCCAAATGTGTCGCCTTCATGAAATATGCGTTCATTCTCGTAATTGATTATGATCAAGTCTTCACGAACGACATCCACGTGTTTCATATTTTTAGTTTTGTCGTGCATTATCTGGAAGTAGTGGGAAGGTTTGGACAACTATTATGTCTTCAGTAAAGACGGTCGTTGTGCCATTTTACCCCACAAGCTCGTTAGCATCCCGTCGGCAAACGATCGACTTCCTTCGTCTTTCTCCATGTGGTCTAAAGTGATGCCATCCTGCTCCCATTATTTCTCCTTGAATTTATTTTTGTCCTATGGATGGTGGCATCAGGAGGGATAGCGCTGCCATCTTGTTTTACGTTCTAAAAGGCATGCACGTAGTCTGCGAAATTATATGTCTTTGTATCGTAGCACTTCTTGTATTGTTGTGTATTGGTGAAAGTGGTAAATTGCGTGCACTTCTAACAATTTGTATCCCAGGTTCAAAGCCTTAAAGAATTCCACTATGACTTAAGTTCCTGTCAAAGTGCGTTTTTCGTGGGTATGCTGAGAAGACTGGTCTTGTTTACACGTTTCAGCACAAATACTACATAAAGGAAACATCAGTTTTACTTGACAATTGTGAGGTAAAAAGTTGTGGTACAAGACAGTTGGAGGCAATACCTTTCACTAAATCCTTCGTATTATCGAATATTGTCAATGTGAATGTATTGTGTCAGCAACTGATAGTTAACTTTGTGAAAGTGACAATATTTTAAAACGTAATGATACAGCTAGCACAAGTTCAAATGTTTTATTTCTTCTCCTCTCTCATCGTCCGCTAGGTAACGCAAAGCGGTGGCAATCTTTCCGTCCTCCGTGCAAACTATCCCGTGGGTTCAGAGGGTCCACCAACTTGTATCTTTCCCCGATGTGTTTAAAAACGAGGTCGGTTTTCAAAACGTAGTCGTGTTCGTGTTCCCACATTTCCAACATTTGGTATCTTTGCAGTTCTAACTTCAAGCGTCCCTGATACGTATTCTCGAACAACTAATCAATGATGTTTTGGTATCACGTGCATGGTAGCAGAGAGTACATCAGCAAACGTCTTTCAAAAGATCAATACATCCGTGTTCAATGAACAGTTTTGAAACTTGTATACATCAACGCCGTAAAATGTCCATTCACGACCAAGATTACTTTATAATTTCTTGGTAAATGTCGAAGGGGTCCTACATGTAAGTCTTATACCATGCATAGAAAGCTTCTCGTTGCTCGGTAAACATGCTGTTGGGGTCTTAGTATTGAGCCGCAGGCCAATGGTGTAGAACGGCAGGCTGATTGTCTTCTGTATTGGAAAAGTGGTGATATTAGCCTTCGGCCATTTCTGTCACTAGAAACGCTTTAGGCTTGCGACGCAAATGTATGGACATATAACGCATCGAACCTTTGCACTGCAATTGTCCTACTTGCAGGGAAATAATTTCGGCCTTTTCTAAGCAGAAATTGCCCATCATAGAAGAAGAAATTGTTACCCAATACTGTGTCATAGCCATGATAATCTCCGTACCTTTCGATGTCTTTTTGAGAACACATCTCGATGATTGGATTACAGATCGATTGGGAAAATTTGGCCAACGCGTTCGAACCTCAAAATATTTTTGTTACGTCCTCCATGAATCTTATTGCAGTGAAGGAAATGTATAAAGATAAGTTCTTAGGTGCACATTCCGCACGCTTGATGAGCCACGCAGAAATTAAGAATGTGAATGCCATTCTCTTGGGTACATTCGAAATAGAAAAAGATAAAAGCGTCATTATTCTGTCATTTTCTTGATGGAGTTGGTATTTTTGAATCAAGAATTCGGTTACTATGTCCATGATTTGGTGACAAATGTGGCATCGTTTCTGTTATAAACATAAGTGCGCCTTGGCATTATTAATACCTATGCCTTGTCCACATGTTGCCATTATCTCAGGAGTTGACAAGCACGTTTCTGCTGTGACACTTGCCTCTTCAAATGTTGTTGGTAACAGATTGGGCTGACAAAGGTTCGCTGACAAGCTGGGCAGTGTACTCGTTCATGGCTTTTCTCATGACAGAGTTGAGATGTCAAATATCCTGAGCATTGCGATCCACAATGCTTCCGAAGCTCTCGAGTTGATAACCATAGTCACCTTTCTCGCAAAATTAACTTATCCTAGGATTGAGGCAAGACTGGTAATGGCATCGAAATGTTCATCGTGATGATAGACGATAGACATGAATGTATTTTCCGTATTTAAAATCATTGCCTCGAAACAACAGAGGTCCACGCAGTCTGGAGGGTGCACTTTCAAGGTGTAACGTGGATCTAAAACATCTTGCAATTCTTGCATTTCATGAATGCCACATGGCAGGTGTCAGTTCTGCTCGTCTGCTAAACTCGATCCAAACGAGAGACTTCAAACCGTTATGTGAATGGAAAGTCTTAAACGATCGCATTCTTTGCCTTGACATTGCTGTTCCATTGTAGTTAACAAAGAATTCCACACCTCGCTAATGAATTCTTCTGAATTCTCCAACAGTAAGTAGGCATTGACAGCTTTAAACGTCACGGCGTCCGTGTAAGCCGTTGTTCAAACTTTTCTAATGGAGAGCTTTGCAATCTCTTGAATATGATAGTACTTTCTGGAACTGAACGACGGTTATATTTGCTTGGACGTCGATTCTCTGTCTCTGGATTCGGCCTCACTCATGTCATCTTCAAAATCACTGCATGAATTTGAGCTAAAACTACAGCTACTGTGCGAGGCGATACATCATGTTTGTATCTCTTTTCTTCTCTTTTCTGTTCGAATTGATGCGATCCTTTCATCGTGACTGCCAAACGTCAAATGGTTACATTTTAAAGACAATGACCCACTATATATGCATTACAGACCGGTGTATATAAACAAAGTTAGTGTCTAAGATTGCAGTATTCAAATCACTCTCAAATTGACCAGAAATATAGAATAACCTACACTACTTGAACTTCTGATCAGAGATTGCGTGGTGTCATACAAATGTTTGAATCAGACAAGCCAAAAACTATTCGAGATAAACATCAAGATAATTGATTTATCTGTAAGAAGAAAAGACATTGCGCTACATAATGTGCAGACTGTGAAAAAAGCAAAAGAGGTGCCAGAAGTGAGAAAAGGCAAGAAACCTGCTCTAATTGTAATGATAAAATACTTTGGTCTCCAAACTGTCCTAAGAACCAGCCAAAATAGAAAGAGTGTATCTAAATAGGAACGATACAAGGTAACCTCCCCAAAGAACGAACTACGACACGTTCAGAAAGATAAGAGAAAAGGGACGATATGAAAGTGAAGAAGACGAAGAGAAGGAAAAACCTGGAACAGTGAATACATTGAAAACACTGATAGTGAACAAAAAAACCACATTAGAAGCCTATGAACGTTTTAAAGTTGTATGGTATTGTTGTTATATTGGATTGTAACATTTGTAACATTTGTACGAGAATATACCAACCAGACATAAACGTAAATATCTCTTGGTATTCATTTTCTTTAGAGCAAGGACCTACCTTGACACACACACACACACACACACACACACACACACACACACACACACACACACACGTAAATCTTGACATCAAAAGTGAGTTCGTATTTTAAATGGTTCTGGCAAAACGAATACTCTCTCGTTTTAAAAGAAGTGAGTTTCCCAGAAAATATCAATTGTTTGTTTACTTAATACAAACAAACCCAGGAACAGGACGAAATCAGCTTTAACTGTCTTAAATAAACTTTGGTACGGGGAAGTCCTACTACTGGTCTGGTTCCTGTCGATGACTTAGTAGACATCACAAGGTTTCGTTCGGGAAGGCATTTGTCTCTTGGGCCGTATATATTCAGACGTCTACATAATTCAGACTGAATGTGCAAAAGAAACGTTACCGTTTCAATACCATTGTCATTCTTGTCCTCTAAACATTGTCATGTACGTCTTCTTCTGTATGTCGTTTCCTTCTTGCTTCTTCTTCTTCTTTAAGCTGTTGAAGGCAAAAGTATTGTTTTGTTTCTTTCTGTTGCTGTAAACATTGCTCGGATTATTCATCCTGTATCTTTTTGACATCCAAGACGTGTGGTAAAGAAATAGATTGCGGTAAATGTATTGGCACCAGAACCAATTCTTGCGAACAAGAGAGACAATCGACCAAGTCCCAATTAAATCTTTTTTCTGGAAGTGATGACGTATGGTCTCTTAGTTACCGTCATGATTGAAAATTGTAGAAAACTGTCGCACAGACGCTAGCGCAACTATTTAGAGAATGTGACGTAACGGACCACTCTAAAAGGATTGGAAGACAGACTCTTCAAATTGGAAGACAGATCTAGCTCCACTATACTCCTCCGGGTAATTTTGCTGATATCACGTTTTATCTCATACATGAATGCATAGTTTTATTCTACTCAAGATCATTTATTCCCATTCTAGTCATGAAAAATGCATTTTGAACCTGGTAAAACACTGATGAAACGAATTTATTATATGTTCACTTCGTTAAATTTCACAGTCCTACTTTCCTAAAAATAATCATAATAATGATGACATTGCATAGGAAATACTCTTAAAAGCTATAAACGCTTTACAACATAAATACTAATATGAAATTTAAGAAAACGAAAAATAACACAACATGAAATTAGAAAATATTAAATGTGCTGAACGCATTTAATGTACGAAACCTTATTAGGTCTTTAAGTTTCTTCTTGCAGTCGAAAAAGATGCGTTTGAAAAGCTACATGACATTTATAACTTTCTTTCTTTCTGATGTCAATTGGCATTTCGTTTTACGTTTCTGGAATCTGGTATGCATACTAAATTCATAAAGTCAGGTTAAAATGTTGCTAAGGGTTGTCGATGAAATTCCGTTTCGTAACCGTATAGTGACGTTGAATTAATATAAGTACTGTTGCAAGCTTATCTATATGGTTTGTACTTTGTCATAAAACAACTTTGAAACAGGTCCAGAACGTTTACTGTAGTTAAGGATATATTGGAAGTGTTGTATATGTGTTCTTTGATTTTAGCCTTTAAGTAATCCCGATGATCATAGTACTGTCGTGGGATATACTGGCTAAATGGACAATGCTTTGGACGTTCTTCTTAGCAACTTCGAATATTTGATTACGAACAGTGAGTGTGGTAGAAAGCCAAAGACTCTCTGCGTGTCGGCTCTCTCTTGTAAACATTACGAAGGTGGTCCCAAATACCGCTATCTCACGTTGAACACTTTTGAATTGATACTCTGCACATGGTGGCATGGGGGTATTTTTTCAAGCAATTAACGCAAGCAATTATCGAGTTGTTCTACTGTAGGAAGGTAAGCAAGTTGCTAGGTTTCCTTGGATGCCTTACATTAGTTTGGTTCTATATCATGCATAATACAGAATTAGGACCGGCCAAATTCTCCTTTTGTGGATTATCGTATTCTTTAGCAAATTATTTGCTAAATTTAAACCTTTAAACTAACAACTGAGACAAGTAAAAATAGAAGAGATGAGAGTACAATGATTGTGAACTATGTTGTAGATCAGTATCTCATCTTTGATAATGTGTGAGAATTAAAACGATTTTATACTTGAATAATATACTTAGAGGTATAATTTCAAATATAAATCCTTGTTCTACTTCAGTGTTTTGCGACAATAATATTTTATCATCACCAGAATTATATATATACATATATATATATATATATATATATATATATATATATATATATATATATATATATATATATATATATATATATATGTGTGTGTGTGTGTGTGTGTGTGTGTGTTTATGTGTGTGTGTGTGTGTGTGTGTGTTTGGGTGTGTGTATATAGATTTATTTGAAATTGTTGATTGTCGCATTGTGTAAATACATATCTGACAGCTTGTTGAATGCATTATTTATGTATGATACAAGCGCGCAAGTGGTCCTTGCAGATTCACCCCAAAATGCAAGATCATTCTGAGTTCTGTATTTAGATTTACCGATTTGATACAAATTCATATAATACTAATAAATGTTCTTAAATCAGGAAATTAAAATAAATGTATTATCATTTTACGGCTATCTCACAACGATAATGCAATTTAAAATCATCTTTCAATATGCAACGCATAAATTTCAATATCGACGAAATTTAATCTTTTGCTTCAAAATCATTGCCTCCAAATTAAATCCTTCATTGGGTATACTGTTATTTATACATTCTTGATTGTACATAGAAGCAGTTGTTGGCTAAATCGGATATGTTAGCGTGTAAACCATTCTGAAGGATGTTATTTTGTTATCTGATGCAGCGACGGTTTCATTCCCCGCCTATATAATGCTCTGTGGAGAAGTCTTAAGTTCCGATGCAATATGCTTTAGGTACTATATTTGCTTGATGATGTTTTAATTCCTCACATAATCGTTCCCGTATGGACACTCGTTTGTGTACTGGGTGAATAACTGGTTGAATAACTGGCGTAGTTCGTCTTACATTTGTTTGTGCTGCGTATTAATTTCATCGAATGACAATTTGATATCTTTTGTAAATATCGCATGTTCTGCCAGTAACAGTCAAACGAAATTCATCACGACAAATTTAAAAGAAAGAAAGCCCAGGATTAGAAGAGGCTATGGATCTACAGAAATTGAACACAACTCTGCAGCAGACATTTAAGTGTTAACATATTGTTTCGTATAGATGCTATAATTTATTTCATATAAACAAACCATACATAATTAAATGTTGAACATTTTAGGAAGTATGTGATTTTTATAAGGTTATAATCATCAACCTAGCAACTTCGGAAAACTACAAAACAGATTATAATGCCAATGTAGATCAGGAATGAAGTCCTAGGTTATCAGACTGTAAACCCTGAATGTTCTATTTAGGATTTTTTACTGTTAATTATCGACTGTATTTTGTATAATATCGCGATGCTCATTCGTTTCCTAACCTTAAATTAATAAATATTATAATTCACAAGGAATAATTCATTTTAAAACTAATTTTGGATTTATTATATGTGAATTATACTTATATTATAGGAAATATGTATTGTGAACCTTTCCTTTGATATAACATGACATTATTAACAGTCTAATTCGTTGCAGAGGATATCATTCTTTCGATTCGAAACCTATTAATTTACGTTTAGCAGTAGTGAAGCAATAAACTTTGGTCTTCAATACGAGCATTGTTCTTATTCACTATTAATATGTTTTTGTTGAAATTTTACAAGTTCATTACTGTGCCGTCAAACTGTCTTGTTTAATTATATTAAACTGGAAGATGCAATAACAACGTGTAAAAATGCAATAACAACGTGTAAAGATGCAATAACAACGTGTAAAGATGCAATAACAACTTGTAGCCGATAAATCGCATACACCACAACGCAATTCAACACGTATATTATTTTAATATTTTAACTTATTTTGGAAACTTATTTTTACTAGCAGACAAAAATGAAGGCTGCACTGGTTCTCCTTGCAAGCATAGTAGGTGCTGCCGTCGGAACATACTACGGTAGCTACGGAGGATATGGTGGTTATGGAGGACATGGAGGTTATGGTGGCTATAGAGGATATGGTGGTTATAGTAGCGGCAGGGGATTGGGTTGCGGATTGGGACTCGGTGGTGGATATGATGTTAATGGAGGATACAGCAGAGGCTACGGATGGGGTGCTGGTCTCGGCTGTTGATGGTTAGGACTAGGAGGTGGATTTGGCTGTGGTAGGGGTGGTGGCTTTCGTGGATATGGAAGATACAGCAAACACCATGGAAAGTACGAATCCATTGTCTTGATATTTGACATGTTTGTTACATTTTAAATATGTCGTGTAAGTAGGAAATAGAGATTAATGTATCTACTTCAATCTCTACTGATTCCTTGCATTTATTTGCTTTTTTAATTCAATGTAACCACACACATTAGTTTTCAAGGTACATATCCTTCGTATACCAATATTGTATTGCAATTTAGTAAATCAACCAATGAAAATTATCTTAATACATTTCGTTTCTATTGACAGATAATAGAACGAATAGATGTAACCAAGGACGGAGAAAGAACAGAATGGAATCACACGGCATACTTAAATCATTTCAATATTCATAGTATTATATAATGAAATAAACATGATTTCATGAATAACCAAAATGAAGATTGTAGTAATTATTTTAACTGATTATAATATATATATATATATATATATATATATATATATATATATATATATATATATATATATATATATATATATATATATATCACACACACACACACACACACACACACATTACACTCTCTCTCTCTCTCTCTCTCTCTCTCTCTCTCTCTCTCTCTCTCTCTCTTTAAAACGGTTAAACAATGTTAACACATTTCAATTAAAATCCTTGAAAACGTGAATATTGATTTATTTAGATTTATTGTATTTATTTGTTTAAAGTCCTCTATTTTCATGAGCTTTTAACACATACATTTCATTTTGATGCGGTAGATCTCTGATACTGGTTATGGTTATTTCATGATAATTTTTGTCGTTACTGAATTAGTAATATTCGTTACTGATCCAATGTAATTTATGATTAACCATGTATTTTGTATTAGTCAGCTTGGTATCTTCTTTATGCTACTCCCAAATCAAGAAAAGTTTAAGTTTAGGTTGTTGCTTCAATCACCCGTTTCTTGCGTTTTTAGGTACACATAAACAGTAACATAAAAATGTATTAAAAAACAGTCTTTATAAATTTGACAAATGATTTATTTCCCTCGGTAAAGATTATAAAAATGGAAATAGAACTTACAGTTTTAAGAATAAAATTCAAACGTCATCGAAGAATAATCCACGAAATAAACTACAAATGTCCTAGTAAAAATGTTGTCTAATTAATTTAAGTTCGAATCCTGTGGGAAATTCCAAGATGTAGGAGGATGGCACATGCTGTTTTCTGTTATTCATTTACAATTCATTGTAGAATCACAAGATGTATCACCCCTGTGTTGAAAATCCGAATTAAATGTTGATATATTGTCTTCGTTTCTTCGTTGAAAAAAGATTGTTATAATTATAAATCCCCAAACTGCGAGATAGGCACAAATTGAGGGCAGAGTCACGTGATCATGTTCATATCACATACGATTAACATGCCATGACAAGAACCAATGATTGTACTTTAATAATATAAATGTGTTTTCCTAGTTCTTTCTAACCTTGACAGCAACCAATCATTTCAAATTTAAAATAAAACCCGTGTACGAGGCAACTAACCCTGAATAAAGTCAAGATATAAATCAACATTAATTGTTTACTAAATAATAATTTAGGTCAACTTATTTTCTGAAATAAATATCATGTCCAGTGACTAAACTACAATAGCATGTAATGAAAACATATAAAACCGACAAACAAACAATTCAGTTAAAATAAATATATTTTAAATCGGATACACGTAAAATATTATCTTGGCTCTTTCAGGTTATTACATAATTGTTAAGCTATCTTTAGATTTCATCACTCGAGGACCAAGTTAATATTTACATTTTGTGAATATATTGAGAGTGCTTTTCACTGCACACCATATGGTACACATCCTTCTGTCACTACTATTGATATCTTCCTTATAGACTTTCAGGTATCAGGTAGTGTATTGTAGTCACGGGCTGCCCATTTTTTAGCTGCCACGTGTTAACACATTAATCCCTGGAGGGTTTTGCTGTTTTCGCATGAAATTCGAGCAGGCAACACATTTTGGGTACTATTTCTGAATACATCCTAATACCTCGAATTCCGGGTTTGTTGATGTCGTTCCACCGGGACAGAAATCTTGCCTGTTTTGTCCATTTCTAGGAATTACTTAGCTACTAGTGTTGCAGTGTATTATGATGTAGCCTTTGTTAGATCTAATTATTTTACATTGCCCTGGCTGTATCCGCGTGAGGGCCCCTGCTATGCTCTTTGTAGTTAGATTTTTTAATTGAACAATTTTAGTCTTGACGTACACCGTTATTTCGAGTATATGGTAATTATTGGTCTTTTTGTACATTATGTTATTTGCCTGGGTGGCATTTGATATAGTTCTATTTATTCGGGGTGAGGAGCAGTTTTAACAGTACGTTGTGGAGTTTCGCAGTCGCTAACATTTGTTACGTTAGTGGTTTTAAGTGAAACTATCCTGTAGGTTCAGTGGGACCACCAACTTGTAACTTACCAGGATTTGTTTAAATTCGGGGTGGTTTTCAAAAGGTAATCGTTTTCATGTTCTCACATTTTCAACACTTGATATCTTTGCTGTTCAGACATCTAACTAAAATGTCCAAACACGACTGACAATACTTTGTCATTTCTTCGTGAAGTGTGAGACGTTAATATGGTATCATGTGTAGAAAACTTCTCGTTGTTCGTTAAACATGGTGTTGGGGTCGTAGTAGTGAGCCGCAGGCGTATGCTGTAGAACGGCACGATGATTGGCTTTGGTATTGAAAAAGTGCTGATAATTGCCTTTGGCCATTTCTGTCATTCCAAACGTGTTAGGTATGCTATTCAAAGGCATGTCCGTTTTACTCATCGAATCTTTAAACTGTAATTGTCCCACTTGCACGGAAATGATTTTGGCTCCATTCAAAGTCACATTAGTTCATTCGGTGCTTTGTTACCTATAGTATCTGAGCAGAAATTGCCCATCTAGATAACGTTCGATGTCATCTTGACTCCACGTGGGAAAAATTGGCCTACGTGTTTGACCCTCGAACGATTTTTTTTACATCCAACAAGAATCCTGCTGCAGTGAGGTAAACACCTTAAGATAGGCTTTAAGTACTCTTCTGGCACGCTCGATGAGCCACGCAGAAATTAGGAATGTGTATGACAGTCTCTTGCATGCATTCGAAATCGAAATGGAAAAAGATACAATCGTCATTCTTCTGGTCATGTTCTTCATGGGATTGGTATTTTTAATCAAAATACGTGCGCATTAACATTATACTTGTGCCTTGTCCATAAATAGTAGGGAACAATTTCAGGATTTGACAAACTCGCTTCTGATTTGACACTTGGGTCTTCAAATGTTGTTGGTAACTTGTATGGTTGACAAAGGTTCACTGACCAGCTATTGTCCTTCTTCCAGACAGAGTTGAGAAGCCAAATATCCTGGGCATTTTGATCTACAATGCTTGTGTTGCTCTCGAGTTTATAATCGTCGTCACATTTCTCGCAATAATAACGCAATACTAACGTATCCCAGGAATGAAACAATACTGGTAATGTCATCACAATGATAGACGTGGTTCCGTCTTTAAAATCGTTGCCTCGAAATAACAGAGGTTCACCCACTTTTTGAGAGTGCACTGTCAAGGTGTAACGTGAATCTAAGACGTATTGTCCTCTTTGTTTCTGTTGCTGTAAACATTTCTCCAATTCTTCGTTCTGTCTCTGTTTAAAGTCCACGACGTGTAGTAAAGAAGGAGGTAGTGGCACAGATATCGCCCTTGCCACAGTATTGAAACTATTATTTTGAAAGTAGCTAATGACAATATCTCTGCTGTGGATAGTGGAAAGATTAAAGTCTTCACCCTCAGTGATCTATCTGCAGCATTCGATATGATAGACCATCCTGTATTACTTTACCCTCTACAGCATGCATTTGGCAATAAAAATACAGCCGTACAGCCTTAGTCAACAGGACACACATTCTGTTTGCAAATTAAATACACTCCAGCTCAGTTGATTTATGTTGTGGTGTTTCACATGACAAGCGTCTATTATTAGACCTGTTTACTTTATATACACTCAGCCTCTCTCACGTGTCATATGTCATCATCCAGTGTCTAAACACTTGTTTGCCGATGACACCAAAATATAAAAATCTAGCCTAACTTTTAACTGAAGTTGATGCTACCATCTAAAACGTATGATGTGAAATCATCGAGGACATGTAAGAATCGCTGCAGATGAATGAGGATGAAACTGAAGACGTTCTGATGAGAACACAGACTTTCTCATTTACATCCTTTACATAAAACAAAAAATATTAGCAACGCCAACAATAAATTGACACAGTTAGTACGAAGCCTAGGTGTTACACTGGACTGTACTCTCACATAGCACCAACATGCCATGAATATATGCAAGTTTTCATATATAGGGCTGAGACTCTTAAGCTCCATTCGCAAAAATCTTTAAGTTGATGACATTAAAACACGTCCGTGTTCCTCACTTTCACGACTAGACTATTGTAACTCAAGTATATATTTTTTGTCTCAATATCTAATCTTGAAACTTCAAAAAGTTCAACACAGCTGATCGGATCACATTTAGAGTATCGCCTTGAGAGCACACCTCCCTGCTGTTCTGTAGCCTACACTGGCTATCAATTCGATCGAGAATCAAGGACAAAATTTGTTCTTTGTGCTACATTTCAGTGTTGGACTCCAGTCCATGATACTTATCTGGCCTCACCCATGTGTAAACACCAGCAAGATATTTACCCTCCTCTTCTGACAAACTTAAACTCATTGTCGCTGAATTGAAACCGAGTGGATTTTGGACTAAATGAATAACTCAAACACAATGTGTGATAGATGAAAAATATATTAACTTAAAGAAAAATATATGAAGTGTAAATACAACGATTCTCATACGCTCTCAACATACAATTGATCCAATCACTCTATACTAACATTCATACATTGAAAATAAACCAAACAATATTATATCCGTCTGTTATACAGATTCATGAAACCCGTTTCAAATAATAGTACCCAATGTAAGATATTCACAATTTCACGTACAGACTAGGATTGAGATTCAAACAATCTCAAGTTTTCAAATACGTTTTTAATTTTCTGCACTATCAATAAGATTCACAAATCTCATGGAATTCAACTAAGATTCAAAACAATCTCATGTAAATACAAATGTACCAATCGAAACAACAATTGGAGCAAACGTATGCTTCTTCACCCTTGTACAGTCACACGATTCATACACCGTTAAACCGCAGTTTCAGCACGTCCCTTGGGTTGGCCCAAATTTGTATCGGCCGCTTGCACCCTTCATGGGTCCACCACATGTACAGTCAGTCATACGTATACACACGTATATACAGCATAGAGCACCATTGTATTAGGTATGGCTCCAACACGTGTACAAACATACGTGCATACATATAGACAGCTCTACGCATCAGCTAAATTTGTCTGCTTACATTCATCGCCATAACCCAAAACACTCGTTAACTCATTAACTCGATACACTTGTTACACTCGTTAGCTCGTTAACTCATTAGCTACCATAAAACCAAACTGGTAATAGTAATGAGTTCTGGAAAATGCTAATACATGAAACTCTTAATAGTAACTGGTAATTCACAGTTCACAACGTTTTCAATATATGTTGTAACAAATGAATTATTACACGATGTGACAATACAAACTCAATAAACTTCGCATATCAAAATAAATATACATTTAACACTCATCCCTATGGCTATAGAATATCACGTGACACGTGCTCTCCTCGACCAGATCCAAAGTGACCAGTGTGTCGGTTATATATTAATCTTGCTTAAATTTATAGGACAGTGAGTAATATTAAGGGTAGAATTCCCGTGACTATCGTGATTATAATGTCCCTTGCCGCAAGTTATTTCCGGCGAGACATGCGTTGGTTCCGTCGCTTGTCTGGAAAAACACATGCTCATCATAGATGCACAACAAACATAGTCAAATATTTCTCAGGCGTAGCAAAAGTTATTCATTATATTTCTTCTAATTCTGTGACACACAAAAATCCCACGATGATATCGATGTCATATGGATAACGTTTTTTTTTTTCGCATACCAGGTTGCAGCAATCTGGAACGAATTGCCCATTGAAATTCGAAACAAAAGGTGTGATCCATTTCAAGAGTGCTTTTATAACTCACCTTTGTCGACTGTAAGAACAATCTTAATTACATAAAAATATTTCCTACATTAAATACTTTCTGCCTTTTTAATGTGTTCTAATTTCATGGTGGTCTTTTTTTGTGTACTCATATCACTAAAAATTTTGAAACGCTCTTACAACTTTGGAGAATCTGCGCTACATAAAGTCCTCATTATTATTATTATTATTATTATTATTATTACAAAAGATGGAAGGTTGTGGAATTTAATGAATTGAAAATGTCATCAATTTGTTTTATCAGTGTTTTCTCAGGTTCATAATGGTGTTTTCCGGACTAGAATAGGAATACTTGACCCTTAGTAGAAGAGAACTATGTATTCGTGTGTAAGAGAAAATGTTATATCAGCAACATTACCTGGTAAATATCATCTATAGCCACGTGCAACGATTCATTACACGTCAGTAGTATAGTGGGGCTGTATAGTTTATATGGGCTAATACATTACAAACCCAGTATCCACATGGCACGTATTGTGTTGTCAATCTTATGTCTAATGGTTTGTACCTTGTCACAGAAGAACGTTGCAAACATGTCCGGAAGGTCTAATGTAGAGAAGTTAGTTGGAATTGGTGTACATTTGTTCATTGACATTAGTTTTATAGAAATATCTAAGAGCTCCTTGAGCTGGAACTCTCCGTGATCATAGTATTGTTTTGGGATAATTTGGTTAAATAGACTATGTTTTGGACGCTCTTCGTAGCGGATTCATATATTTGCGTATGAATAGTGAGTCAGGTTGAAAGTCGCAGCCTCTCGGCTTTCGGCGATCTCTTTAAGCAGTGCGAAGCTGGTCCCTAACACTGGAATACCAAGGTGAACACTTTTGATTTGATACTCTGCACTTGTGGCATGGGTATGTTTTCCAAACAATGAACGCAGGCACCTATTGATTTGATCTACTGTAATAGGTAAGCATGTTGTTAGGTTTCCTTGGATGTTATTTAGTCGGTTCTATTGATCAGACGGAGTTTACTCTTGTTAGGAAATAAAGGTGGAGGGTTAGGGACTGATATACGTTGAGAGGGCATATAATGCAGAGATAGTATGATGCAAATTCGTGGGATACAAGTGTTGACCTTAAATATTATCAGTAGCCCTATAAAGAATCCTGGCTAAAAGGCGACCATTTGTATGGGTGAGTTGGTTTACTAACTGTTTAAAGTTAAAACATGAATGGAATCAAGGAGTGTTGGTTTTGCATGGGTTTCCAGGACAGTCAAAGTGAAAGTTGAAATATCCAGGAATAATCATTTTGCCACCAATCGAATTTCCATACTCCAGAACATTCGGAAACTGTCAGAAGACAATGATTCAAACAGCTTTTTTTTACTAGGAGGGCGGTAGAGGCAGAACAAATGGACTGACTTTTTTCCAATGAAAGTGTTGTTTGGACTACTTGAAACGATAAGCGGCAGAATTTAAAGATTGTGTTGTGTTAAGACAATTGATCATTAATTCGTTATGATGACAGCTATTCCACCTCTGCACGATTGGCGTGGAAACGACTTGATGGAGTAACCCGTTGTTAGATCCGCGCACTTGGGTTTGTCGCCTGATATTTGTACCCATGTTAATGTCAGGAAGAAAACGACGATATTTTGATCGTTTATAGCTAACTATTTATGTGCGCTTTTCCTGTGGTCCTGCTGATTAGACGTTGAATAATGCAATACGTAGTAGTTTCCTCTTTGATAGTTGACACAAACGTTCACGATTTAATATAGAATTGCATCAGGTTATCTAAATTAATTGCCGGATGTTTACATTTTTGAGCCGGAAAGGGCGAATGTGAGATAACTGGAATTATTAATCCTGTTCTACGCAGGCTGGCAATAAAACGTTTCTTATTTTGCTTTCGTTTACATTTAAGTAAAGATCAATGTAGTCCCAGTTCGTTTAGTCTTGATAAGAGTTATGAAGACTTGTTCGCGCGAAACAAATCAAATTATACAACAGCGTAACCTCAGAACGAAATATATTCCAATATATCAAGGCGACGTATTTATATGAAGGAGATGAAATTTAAAGTCGGGGATCATGTCTTCTTTTCCAAACGAATTTATTCCGGTATTTGAGGATATGTCTAGCGCAGCTATGAGAAAATGTTTCTCACGATATCTAGGGAGTGAAATATCATTAGTCAGTAACTTAGTTATATAAATGCCTTTTATTAATTTTATTGTAGATTATATCCCTTAATATGATGGTAATGTTCTGTACATAAGAGTTATATTCTTTGTATATGTTATTAACAATACCATGTAAGGTGATCATCATGAATGCAATATCCTTTTATTTTAAACCGAAACTGAAAGTATGCAAGAAGGTGTTTTATAATATAAAAATAAATCAAAATAAAATCATGCTATAAAATTGAAATAGTTATTCTCTTAGCTACTATTGTTTACCGATGTTGTGGGTGCAGGAGATGTTCGCGTGATATGCCTGATATATGCGCATTATGTGTAGGAAATGTAGGGATACTGTAGATTTTATATGAATTGTTCATTTGATATGTTAGGATAGATATGCCTTAGTTCGCCTGCAGTTAGTGGCATGTTGCATTATTCACCAAGATGCATCATGCTAATATCTAATGAAAATCATATGAGCATTCTTCTTGTCCCGAATTTGTGGCATATTGTTCCATTTTGCACCATTCAAATTGCATAAAGTTAATTTCAATGTCAATTAAAGTAGCCTTCTTCTTGTCCAACAAATTGGTCCATACATTTCTACTAAGTGACGTTGTTGTGTTACGTGGGTTTGCGCTATGCTAAATATAAGCTGATAAAGGTTGGTATGGTTTAATATGCACATCACAAGCTAAAGTATAGTAAACAACGCTAAAGACATGACATTCCGCTTCTGTTTTGAATATATGTGACTCAATCAAGTTCGTGGAGATTAAAGACAGATTTTCACACTATTTGTACAAAGAAGTAAGGACCCAACACTACAAGACTGGCAAAGGGACATTAACAACTCACATAAATATGTTTATTATATCATGCATAATATCTAATTCTGCCCGGACAAATACTCCTCATGTGTGTTTGCTAAATTTAAGAGATCAGAGATTACGCTAAAAGCAGATGAGTAAACATAGCACGATAGACAGACGAATGATTGTGAACTATGTCGTAAGAAAATGTGTCCCCAAAGGATCACACCAATATATTAATTACAAACATTCTTTCTTACTACATCAAATTAGCTATTCATCTTAGACAATCTTTGAAAATTTAAAAACTGATGATTACTATACTTAGATTTTTAACTTCAGTTATAAATGCCCGTTCCACGTCAGGGATAGTGTATTGAGTTAATACTATTTTATCATCACCAGAACAATATATATATATTCTTCTTTCACCGCTTGTACAATGAAGTCTGTGTGTTGAGAAGTCTCGAGGTCCGATGCAACATGGTTCAGGTGCCATATTTGCTTGTTGATGTTTTTCTTCCTTACATAATCGTTCCTGTATCGTTACTCAATTATGTATTGGATTCATACCTAGGTGAATAACTGGCGTAGTTAGTCGCACATTAACGTTATGAAACATTTATCGATGGATCTAGGCGTTGTCTGTATAATTTTTATAAATTATGTTTGCAAATTATATTCCAATTCGTCATGTCGAAGATGTATTATTCCCTAAGAAAAAGGAACTTTGTAAAATGTCATTATATTTGTCATTTGCAAATAACGGGGGGGGGGGGGGGGGGAACTGGTTTTTATTAACATCCACAACGTGAATTAATTGACTTTGTCTCCTTCTCTTTTATCAATCATCATATTTTTTTACACAATGACAGGTATTAAAAGTTAGTCTGAAATTGGTATAAAAGGGATGCATATCTGTTGAAGCAGCACAGGTAACTGCTAGTCCTGAGGCAAACGTCAAAGGTAAGAGGAATGAATGACCATGCTAATTACAGTTGATTAATGCTCATAGTACACAGTGCGTTTACATTAGAAACTAATGGCAATTATAACAACGTATACTAATTAAGTCTTTGGTTAAAGCGAAAGGAATGCCTCAGTAAGTAAACATTTTCTAAACTTGTCTTAAAGTGAGTACTAAAAAAAGATACTATGTTAAATCACTTTTAAAGTATATCAATCTAGTATTTAAATATTTCTCTAAGACCTAAGTTTTCAAGGCTTTCATTTTGTAAAAATAAAATATTTTAACAAATAAATATTACATTCCATCCGTTCTTTGCTATACTCTGCATTTGGTTTGTTTTATATTAACTATTCTCAATGTTTGTATTAAGTCGTTTATTTCCTGAAGTATTCATCATGACAAATATCAATTAAAGAAAGCCCGCATTAGAACAGGAGATGCATCTTCATACATGACAACAAAGATGCAGAGGACATCAAAGTGTTAACATACTGTTTTGTATAGATGCTATAATTTATTTCATATAAACAATCCATACGTTATTAAATGTTGAACATTGTACGAAGTGTGTGCATTTAGCTACATAACAGATATATAATGCCAATGCAGATGAAGAATGAAGTCTAAGGTTATTAGACTGTAAACCATGAATGTTTTATTTAGGGCTATTTTACTGTTAATAATTTTCTTTATTTTGTCTAACAACGCAATGCTTATTGGTGGCCGTTCTTGGAGCGAATCATTCATTTTCTCAGCTTATATTGATATTGCGATTCACAAGGAATAATTGATTTTACTATTAATTTGGTATTCATTAAAGTATATGTGAATTATACGGGTGTATTAAGAAATATGAGCTATCAACCTTTCCGTTGATACAACATGATATTACTAGTACTCCAAGTCGCTGCAGAAGATACCATTTATTTCGCTTCGAATTCTTTTTTAAAATCATGCGATCTTTATGCGAGCGGCTGCTCAGTTTCTTGTCTAAACGCGTGCACTTTGTAAGTCACAAATATATTTTCAAGCAACCTAGTTTAGTAAATTTAAATATCAGTAAGGAGTTCCATAAGAGGGAGATTTGACAATGAACCCATAATGCAGTTAAATTATACATAAGAGTTTTAATTTAACATCGGGTTTATATGGGTGAGATTATTTATTTATAAATTTACGTTTAGCAGGAGTGACGCTATGTAGTTCAGTCTTCACAAAAAAAGCATTCGCATTTACTATTAATATTCTCTTCTTGGAGAAACCTTTGCAAGTACCTAACAATTACAATACTATGCCGGTAAGCCGCGACGTTTTTCACTATAAAAATCTGGAAGATGCAATAACAACGTGCACGCTGATAAACCGCATACAACACAGCGGGATGCAATTCATTTATAATTTTAATATTTTTACTTATTTTGGAAACTTACTTATACTATCAGACAAACATGAAGACTGCACTGGTTCTCCTTGCCTGCATAGTAGGTGCTGCCGTCGGTACATACTACGGTGGCTACGGCGGATATGGCGGTTATGGTGGCTACGGAGGATATGGTGGTTATGGTGGATACGGCGGATATGGTGGTTATGGAGGATATGGAGGTTATGGTGGCTATGGAGGATATGGTGGATATAGTAGCGGCAGGGGCTTAGGGTGGGGATTGGGACTCGGTGGTGGATATGGTGGATACAGCGGAGGCAAGGGATGGGGTGCTGGTCTCGGCGGTGGATGGTTAGGAATAGGAGGTGGATTTGGCTGGGGTAGGGGTGGTCGATATGGAGGATATGGAGGATACAGCAAACACCATGGAAAGTAAGAATCCATTACATTGACGCTTGACATCTTTATTACATTTTAAATATATTGTAGCAGTACGTGGTAAAGATAAACTTATCTACTTCAATCTCTACTTATTCGTTGCATTTATTTGCTATTTCAATTCAATTTAACCACACCAATTAGTTTTCAAGATACATATACAGATTCATATACCAATATTGTGTAGCAATTTCGCAACTCAACCATTGAAAATGATCTTAATACATTTCGGTTTTTTTGACAGATATTAGAACGAATATATGGAACCAAGGACGGAGAGTGCACATAAGGGAATCACACGGCATACTTAAATCATTTCTATATTCTTAGTTGTATATAACGAAATAAACATCATTTCATCAAAGACACAAATGGACATTTTAGTAATTATTTTAATGCATACTATAATCACTCTCTCAACCTTTCTTTCTCTTTCTCTCTCTCTCTCTCTTTCTCTCTCTCTCTCTCTCTCTTTCTCTCTCTCTCTCGTTTAAACGGTTAAACAAGGTTAACACATTTCAATGAAAATCCTTGCAAAAGTGAACATTAATTGCTTTAGACTTATTTTATGTAAAAAGTCGCTCTTTTATGAGCCTTAGCACATACGTTTTTATTTTCATGCGATATATCTCTTATAATAAAATATAAGCATGAGTTTTAATATAATAATTTTGTCGTTTTTGAATGAACAATATTCGTAAATGATACAATGCAATTTATGATTACGGTAAATCATGTAGTCTGTAAATTCCATTCAACTTGGTATCTTCTTTATGCTACTCCCAAACCAAGAAACGTTTATGTCAATGGTGTTTATTACAAAACAAAACAATAAACTTTATAAATTTAACAAAGATTATAAAAATGTGTATAGAACTTACATTTTTACGAACGATGTTCAACGTAATCAAATAATAATCCACGACAAAAACTACAAACGTCCTAGTAATACAAGTTTCTAACATATTCAAGTTCGAATCCTATTGGAAAATACAAGATGTAAGACGATGACGTATGCTGTTGTCTGTATTATATATTTCAGTTACTTGCATAATAAACAAGATCGCACACGGACGTGTTAAAAATTCAAATAACATGTTGATAAACTGTCTTCGTTGAGAAAAGATTGTATGATCTTCAAATATTTATAATTCCCCAAATTGCTAGATCGAGAGAAAAGGAGGGAGGAATCACGTGATCATGTTCATATCGCATACTATTAACATGCCCTGACAAGAACCAATAATTGTGTTTTTTATAAAAAAAAGTTTTTTTAGTCCTATCTGACCTTGACAGCATCCAATCATTATACAAAAAAATAAAACTGTTTACGAGGCCGTGAATCAACGTCAGGATCTAAATCGTCATTAGTTGTTTACCAAAACATAATTTAGTTCAACTTATTTTCTAAACTAAATATCATATCCAGTGAATACATTACAATAGCATGTAATGAAAACAAATAGAACCGATAAACAAACAAGTGAATTAAAATAAATATATATTAAATTGGATACACGTAACACGTAACAATAGCAGCTTGGCTCCTTCAGTTTAAAACATAATTGTTGCCCTATCTTTATATTTCATCAGTCGAGAACCAATTTTATATTTATATATACGGAACATATTGAGAGTGCTTTCCACTGCACACCTTTGTTCTGGATAACCAATTAAAAAAATAAATTCATTACTGTTCACATTGTATGGAATTTCTTCACATATAGATATTACACTGTGACCCATGTTTATTTTATATTCATCTCTAGAACTAATTGCAAACTTGACTAAAATTTCACACACATTAAAATATGTATCTTTAATTACTATTTAAAACTTATTGAGCGATTTTACCATTTTGTCAGATTTAGGAAAATGCTCCTGCTAGACCGATCTAAAATATTTACACAGCTTGTTTTTATTAGGTACATAATCAAAACTATTTTCAACTCAATTTAAAGTTCTCTTGTTGCACATCATTTTTAAAAGCACGTATTGATGCATTACTCCTTCCGTAAGACCCTTATATGTACAAAATGTAAATGTCTTTATTGCACTCACATGAAGTTCCATCGAAACAAAACTTTATTTATCACAGCAGTATGATAACCCCCTGTTGATCAGGGTACATGTTGTACTTATACAACTGTACCACTCATATCAACACTAGAAGCATGTTCATATAAAGGAACGAGAAAGAGATGAGCAGGATCTAGATAGTAATGTTCACGAAAACATATCTGAACACTTCAAATTGTCGTCCAACTTCCATATATCCTTCTTTACATATGAGTCCCGAAATGAACCTAATCGTTTACAGCCAATCAGAGGCGTAGCGATGATATTTTGCGCCCGGGGACAAACTATAAAATTGGCGCCCCAGCGATCTTGTGTCAGATTCATTACCCTTGTTTTCTTATCATAATGTAACGTTGCAAGCCTCATTTTGGCGCCCCTGTACCTTGGCGCCCGGGGACATATGTACCCCCCTGCCCCCCCCCCCCTAGCTACGCCTCTGCAGCCAACAACCGTCTGCCTACTTAGTACCTTGTCTTACTCTCAACTGATACATGAGGAGTATTACTTTGCTAGTGGTAGAATAACCGAGGTATTGAATATGTCAAGGTCATTTGATCACTAAATTTAGAACTATGAATTCTTCACATATATGGTACATATTAGTTCTATTCTGATTTTCTTTGAACGATTTATCATTAACTCGAGACACACCGTTTTATCTAATGCATTGGAAATCCTACATTAGTAATTATATCAACACATGGTTTAATATAAGAGAGAACTGATTTTTCATATGCAGATAATGCATGTGAGGGAATGTAATAACACATTCAATCTTTAACAACATATGATTAGGTCGAAGATAAATACATGCTTGAAGCTCATATTATTCAAAAACAAATGAATATTGCGCAATGCAAATGTCCCTTTAGCAATTAAATCTCCATTGATACGTTTATATAATATCATTGATTTAAATGAGAGAGAGAGAGAGAGAGAGAGAGAGAGAGAGAGAGAGAGAGAGAGAGAGCGAAGGTTCAGATAATGTCACCCTGCTCATTCATAATTTCTGGTGTTTAACAATAGATTTCTTTATCGTTACATCTTTGTTTGGGTGAATTTATTCGTTTATTGCGCGGATATTTAACATTAAAGATCAGTACAGTTTATACTTTAGCACTCTATCTTAAAACACGTTCGTTTTATAAATCTCTTGTTCTAATATTCAAGGAACATTTGTTTTTGAACAGGAAAGTATTAGTAGTATAATTGGCTGCAGAAGACACCATTAGTTCGCTTCGACACCTTTTTTAAAATCATGCAATATTTCCAAGAGCGGCTGTTCCGTTCCTTGTTTATACGCGTGCACTCTGTAAAGTCACACACATATTACCAAGCATCCCAGTATAGTAAATGTCAATATCAGAAAGCAGTTCTATAAGTTGGAAATGTGCATATAACCCCACAACGCAGCTTGAGTATTCTCGAGAATGTTCATTTAAAAATGGTTACGTGATGGAGTCACATTTTTAGTTATAATTTACGTTATAAGCGACATAGCAGTCTTCGAAATTAAATGTATACTTATCTATTATTAATAGTTTTGTTTTATGTTGAGACTTTTGTTAGTACAATTGAAATACTATCCAGGCAAAACTCTTCTTCTGTCATTATAAAAATCAGAAAAAGGTAATAACAACGTGTACACAGATCAATTGTATACACCACAGCGCGTAGCAAAATGATTTTTCATTTAATATTTAAATATATTATGGAAGCTTACATTCACTACCAGACAAAAAAATGAAACAACACTAATTCCCCTTAGTAGGTACTGCCGTTTGGTATAATATATGGTGGCTACAGTGGGTAAGCCATATATGGCAGTTATAGTGGTGGATACTTGGGATGATGCGGTTATGAAGGATATGGTGTTTACGGTGGCTATAGAGGATATGGTGGATATAGTAGCTGTATGGGCTTTGGCTGGGGACGAGGATTCGGGGGGTGAAATAGAGAATATTGAGGATAGATCGGAAGCAAGGTATGGGGTGCTGGTCTCGGCTGTGGATGGTTAGGAATCAAAGGTGGATTTAGCTGGGATATGGGGTGGACGGAGAGGAACCAGACAGGAATAGCACGGCCTACTTGAATCATTTATATATTCTTAGTTGTAGATTATGAAATAAACATGATTGCATGAAGAACGTGAAAATACATTCTAGAAATGATCTGGATGTATTTTGTAATCTATCTCTCTCTATCTCTCTTTCTCTCTCTCTCTCTCTCTCTCTCTCTCTCTCTCTCTCTCTCTCTCTCTCTCTCTCTCTCTCTCTCTCTTCATGTAGTCACGTTTTTGACCTTAACATATGCTGATGGTTCGCTTTTGCTACCAGGTCTATCATGACATTTGTCTGATGATTTTGACACATTTAATCCTTAAAGTTTCAGTTACTTTGTTCTCCACTACGGAACTTATTTTAACATCGCAAAAGGTGATGGTAGCCGTTCGTGGAGCACATCATTTACATTTTACATTTTAGCTTAGCGTTTTAATGCATTGCACAAGAAAGACTTGATTATGAAACGAATGTTTGCTTTATTTAATTGCAATACATGAAATAGACAGGTGTGATAAAAACATGAACATTTATAGAACATTTATATTAAAAGTAGTCTAATTTACGTAATGAGACACTATGTTTCAATTTTAACGCTATTTTAAAGTCATTTGATTGCATTCATTCAAGCAGTTCAGTATAGTAAATCTTAATATTACAAAGCCGTTCCAGAACGGGGCGCTTATCCGATGCCACCATAACGCCTCTCTGTTATTCTTGAGATGATAGCATTGGAAGGTGAGGAATGCGATTATTTATTTATAAATTTGCTTTTAGCATCAGTGATGCCACCATAAAACCTCTATAGTATTATTAAGAGTATAATTTAGCATTGGGAGGTGAGGAAGGCGATACTTGTTGTTTTTATATAAATTTGCGTTTAGGATCAGTGACATTCATGAGAGCGATAAAGTTATGTCTTCAAACCTAAGTATTTATTAGTCATACTTTCATATTCTGTTTAGTCTTTTGCAATTACCTTACAATGTAAAAAAAAAAAACTGTTAAGCCGAAAATGTAATAACAACATATACGCAAATAAACATAATACATGATACCATGAAGCAAAAGGTTAATTGTATTTATTATTGTCATTTATTTGTAAATGCACTTTTACCAGCAGAAGAAAATGAAGACTGAACTAGTTCTAGTAACCTGCAGTGTATGCTATGCGGTCGGTACATTCTAAGGTAGTAACGGCGGACAGGGCGGTTATGGTGGCTACGGCTGATATTATGAATGTGGAGGATATGGAGGTTGCGTGTCTATGGGTAGCGACAAGACCTTGGGCTGGGGATTAGGAAAATGCGGTGTATATGGAGGATATGGAGGATTCATCGGAAGCAAGGGCTGCAATTTTGGAATCTGTCGTAGATTTTTAGGATTCGAAGGTGGATTTGGTTTGGGCAGGGTTCTTGGCGTATCGTTTTACGGATATAGCAAACACCATAGAAAGCAGAAAATAATACTCTTCACTCTTGACACGTTTATCACATCTTACATCGTATTTATGAGCATGGTTTAAACATTAGCCTATCCCATTAATGTATTAATGGATCTTTACAGTTATTTACACTTTCAATTCTAAGGTTTGAAGATACCTATCCTTAGTATACCTATACTTTATATTTTTTGCAGCTAAACCAGTGAAACTGTTCTCACGACCTGACATTTTTGTACATACTAGGAATAATAAATAAAACCAAGGACGGAGACGAAACAGAAAGAGATAGTAAGCCATATTTGAATCATTTGCAATGTCAGGGTTGCATATACTACCTTGATGAAAAAGCTTCATTGAGGAAATAAAAGACATTATATGTACAATTATATTACATCCCACATAAAAGTTCTCTCTCTCTCTCTCTCTCTCTCTCTCTCTCTCTCTCTCTCTCTCTCTCTCTCTCTCTCTCCATAGTGATCTTTTACATCTTATTCTCAAACCTTCATCTATCTATTCTACTTTGTATTAAATTACGCTTGTCGATTTAACGCTAATTTTGATGATAATCAATGATACATATGTATCCTTTAATGGGAACGATTATTGGAGCAAAGTGTGGTTGAATTAGTGCTATAAATTTTTAATCAATCGCAAAATATGCAATTAATGAACATTACAATGTCTTCATTACATCTCTTTATAACTATCTTGATCAAGAAAGAATTTTAGCATTGCTTCAACCTTTACATCCTATTATTAGAAAGCGTACTAAAACGCAACCATGTTGGGATATCTAGGGCTATTATGTGTTCGACCATCTAGCACTAGTACCATCAGAACAGATGAGAACAATCCGAACTTAGAGTATACACATGGATCGCCGTGGTAACATTGAATGTTGACCCGTTTAAAGTCATGCCCAGTGTAGGTCATGACTTAGACCGATGCGTCAACAAAAGGTTAGAGAACGGCTAGTCTGACAGCGTTCCTCACTGTTTGCCAATACATTATGCGAAACTCGCATGATACATTGACTGACTTTGTAGTCTCTGCTCATTGTCTGTGATCCAGACATTATTTGTACCTAATGACTTGGGTTCGGGTTCTAAACGGTAACGTCATCCTCCAACACCTGTGATATGTGTGTGTGTGTGTGTGTGTGTGTGTGTGTGTGAAATTAGGATTTTTACGTAGCTTTAACACTTTGTCAGTTTTATATCGATACAATGTCAGCTGTGAGGCAGTTTATAATGATGTCTCACACTATGACATCATGCTGCAGACATGTAGCATGATGACCCACGCAGTCACATTATCCTGATACCCGCCCGACCAGTCCTAACGTTAAACTGTTAATACTGAGCGCCATGAGAGACAGCTGTAAGTACTATTTTGTAAGTCATTGATATGATTCGACCGGAGATCGAACCCACGACCTCCCAAACCCTCGGCGGACGTTCTAACCACTAGGCTACCGAAGTGGTTCCAACACCTGTGATAATATCACTGAAACGTTCATGATTCATAATCTCTCGTTTTATGTTTTGGCTACTAAAAATTGGATATAAATACCTTTTTTTCTTTAAATCTAGAAACGGATAACCAATTTTATACAAATATGTTTGTTCATCACATAATTATGTACATTTATTAAGAACAGCTCACGATTTAATTCCATGAAAATATATACAGAGAAGACTTTGTAAGGAACATTTACATCACTTTTGGCTCAATCACAACAATGAATTGCCTTCCGCTAAGTACATTAAATATCATTACGGTATCTTCCGTTTATTATAAAATATCTTTGAGACTATGAGAAACGAAAGGGGTTAACATGTGATGCATTTTTTAGTAGCAGAATTGGTTTCATTCTAACATTACTTATTTTCAGGTTTGATGAAACGCTAAATTTATCAAACATATTCACAAGACGTTAAAAGTATTGACAGTTCATACTTTTGTAGTTAGATCTTTTAAACTGTTGACCCACGTTAACACTTTCCGTTATATTTATTTCTTTGGACATATTATTTGTATTCATTTAACAATTGTTTTCATGATCAGACAAAGCAATTTGTTCCATTTAAATTCTGCTTTTTTCTTTTGATAATAATATCTAAGCATGGTCATTTCATGAAACATTTCGTCGTGACAGAATGTACAATATTTGTAAGTGTTAAGATAAATTATATTCAGTCAAGTAGTCTTTATATTACCTTACACATGTAATCTTTTTCACGTTAGTCCTAACGAAAATTAATGTTTGAATGTTTTGCCTGATTTTGAGTGATGTTGCTATTGTGTCAGCTTCAAATGGTTAAACCTAGTAAAGGAGGTACGCTTGTACTTTTAGGCTAATCTCTAACATATTCACAGCGTCATTCTCATCAGGTATTTTGTTAATTTGTTGCCCATAAGTTTGATTGATACATGGTCCTTCCTTTGAGACCCTTCTGTCATAATTTGTGATAGGATGGATGTAGCTCATTGTATCTATCTAGTATGATGAAACCTCCTCGTTGATGATGGACATATTGTACCTTATTAAAACGTTTACACCAGTACCATTAACAACAACAATATAACCATGATCTAAGCAATGAGCATACAAACAGTGAACAAGATCTATTTTGTAGATCAAAAATATTACTAAACATCAACGTATCTTTCTGTACATATTTGTCAAGAACATTACCTGTTTTTATCTAACTTTATGATTACTTGGATTATTTGGCAAATTTTCCGAATGACCCAATCAGACTACAGTTTGTTTGCAAACCCATTAAAGTATGTTTCACTTTCCCTACATTTCCGTCCCTCTTGTAGGAAGCTGTCTACTATGAAGTAATTAAAATGAATGTTTCAAGCTTTTGCTACTTAATTGTATTACCTCTTGATGTATGATCTTGTTAAAAGAACATTTGAATCAATAAAAAAGTATTCGAACAATGATATGAACAATGAAAACATGATAGTTTATTGTATTGCAATCGTTAATATATTGACGTACATGTTTGCCTCATATGTGAGTGTTATGTCTACATTTATAGCGATGAAAATGTTACATCTTTGGTACACATTAGCTAAATTAAAATGTTTGTCTGTATGTATCAAACATTGTAATACTTTATCATTATTTAACGATACGAGATTTCGCTAAATGTATTATTGCACATACTTAAATCAGTACAACAACATGTTTAAGATTCAAATAAACTGACTGATGATAAACAGCGAGCCCATCTGTTGCTAAAATGTAGGATTCGCAAAGATAGAACACGCTTTGATGTGTATGTAACTAGGATTTGTAACGAAGTTTTAACACTGTTTCAGGCATATCGATACTGTATATCTGCAGTGTAAACTTTATATTCACGTCTCACACTGGGACATCATGCTGCAGAGATGTAGCAGGATGTATCCCCCAGTTATAGTATCCTGATATCATGCCAAATTGTCCTAACACTAATCTTGTATTGCTGAGCACCTCGCGAGGCGGTTGTTAGTACCTTGTTTGGTATGACTCGGTCATGGTCGAACCCGCGATTTTCCGCATCAAATTAGGACTTCTAAAAACAAATAAATTACTTTACAAAATATAAAGACAAGGTACTAATGCTTCACAATGATTTCACAATGAATGATGGATATAGTTTACTCACCTAGTAAACAATTTAGAATTTTACTCACGTAGTAAAATGAATTCTCTCAAATAGTGAAGATATGCAAACACAAATGGACAGATATACAACTCTTTATAGTACATACAGATACAATGGGTTTACAACACCCCAAATTAGATCACGGCTATTAGACTATATGTACGGAGATACACTCAGTCATCACCACAAATTGTTTTAGTTCCACGGCTGCTACAGTTCAGCTTTCACAGCTGCCATGGTTAACTGCTGTGTTTGTCTTTACAGCTTGCACCACGTCGACCCCGATCACTCTGATAACTTTAAACTCTCGGGTCACTATGGTCACTCCAGACTCTCCAAACACTCTGGACACTACAGCCACTCTGGACAGCTATACACAACACGGATCTACACACTCCGGACACCCCATACAAATGAAAACATATTCATCACCGATTAATATACACGACACGGGCATAAAACGTAATGACATTGTACACGGTTAGTTAAACAGATTGCATTACTCGCACAATAATTAAAAAACAGGTTCAGAAGTAAACATATCCCTGCTCGATAAGAATCCTACTTTTATAAATGTTTCTTAAAAATGTAGCTTTATATTACTAATATAAATCGCTTGCTAAGTCGCGAAAAAGAATATAAATATGTGCGGGATGCTGCGTAAATCAAAGCTACATAGCAAACATACAAAAAAGACGTGGTAGTACAATAGTTGTATCTTATATACATGATATTAATAAATTTACATTCCACTGCATTTGAAGATGTGCAAGCCTTTAACGTAGACCACTGACTGACAAGACTATCCGTAATGTAAAGAGCTTTAACAACGGTGAGGTATTTATGCACATATATCGTCCGTGCACTGGTATCATTCGGTTATTCCCATCTAAAGCACTGCGCACGTGCGACATAGGATGGACCGAGGTAAATATTTTAAAATACAACACAATATACATTAAGCATCATTGGGTATGGTTGTAGACGTAAACGAAA
Source organism: Unio delphinus (assembly GCA_029339505.1). Lineage (NCBI taxonomy): Eukaryota > Metazoa > Mollusca > Bivalvia > Unionida > Unionidae > Unio > Unio delphinus. Next base: position 9,604,606 of record JAQISU010000206.1, on the reverse strand, counting down.
CTAGAGTACGTGTCAATAAAAAATAAATGAATTTATACAATTCCACGATAGCTTATGTAACGAGTTTATTCGATGTGGCCAATGAAATAGAAACTTTTAATATTTACGACGTTTTTGATATCGTAAATCTGAAATTCTGATAAATTTAAAATGTTTAAAAGCGGATGTTTAGGCACGACAAGCATTACATATAACTATAAACTGGCTTGAAACATGAAGATAATATGAGGTGCTGTTCACATTAACCGACAAAAGCTCACATAATCTTATTATTTCAGGAGAGAGAGAGAGAGAGAGAGAGAGAGAGAGAGAGAGAGAGAGAGAGAGAGAGAGAGAGAGAGAGATTCTTTCTGCCCATCTGCCACTGCTATATAGGTATCAGTTTTCAGACGATGAAAATGGTTTGTATATCCAACGCAGTAAGGAGAATCATGCATTTTGGTAGATGAGTAAGGAAGCAAAAATTGCTCTCGGCGCAAGTGCGACACTATGTCCCTCTCCATAATTTTCTTATTTCCAATTTTGTCATGAAGTCATGTACTCAATGTTGATAAAACACAAATCAATATATTAATATTAACTCATTTAACTTAGAATGTTATGTGATAAAGTGCTTACCAGATTATTGCCGGGGAAGGCTTGCAATATTGATTGACTGATAAAACGTATTATTTCTTGGAAGTATTATCAACGACCAACCAGCGAAATGTCAGAAAACGATTCCAATCCAAACTAAGTGAAAGAAAAGAGCAAAGACCGACAAGGCATTAAAAAACAACTTGCACTTTATTTTTCTAGAATACAACACGAAACTTTGAAAATAACTTATTGTGAATGAAATCCCAAATAATCCCCAAAGGTCTATCAAGAGTCCAATAATGTACATTGTACATTTAATCCCAGTAATATTTCATATTAATACCTAGCTTAAATGTGTTGAAGGGTCTGTCATCTCGAATATAATAATGTGTTAATCACTTGCAATGTGTTGATGTCTTAACAGTCTTAACAGTCATTTCAAGTAGTATAAGTAAGGGTAAGAATAATGAAACATAATCTTCTTTCGTTCTATTATTTATTAGTATTTGTATTATTATTATTATGATTATTATTATTGTTATTATTATTATTATTATTATTATTATTATTAATTTTATTGAATTGCAGTTAGGAAACATGTTAGATGTGTAAGTGTTGTTTGGATGTTTGAAGCAATTCCATCATACTACAGACAAAAGCAATTTATTAAGCTTGAGTTGTATTTAGCATTGTTATGTATTGTGAAGAATTGGCATTGTTGATCACTATCACCTTTGCAAAAGTAAATCAACTCTGTATGTAAATCTTGCTGACACAAAACAAGAGTAATGTATTCAGAATGACTAGTTTATAATTCGTTCTATGGGACATTAAACCAGTGTACGGAGCAATATCTCTACCGAAATATATTCAACCTAAAACATAGCACTTTACAATTATAAATGTGATACAGCTGACACTTAAATTCAGCTATGAATTAATAGCGTAGATATGTCATTGTGTCACTACGCATACAATACTTCGACAGTCACCTTGACGTAGTTGTTTATGATTTACGGTCAAATTAGGTATAATATAAACTGTAACAGTACATACATCCTCGCACGAATAGTAAGCAGTCAATTATGTCAGCCCACTCACATCTATTCACCCAAGACACACACACACACACACACACACACACACACACACATCTATTATATCCCCAATATGTGCAATAAACGACAAATCCACCGTAATCTCCAGGGGAAGACGGCAACAAATATCGGTCAGGCAGAACAACTACAGCAGCCTTCATATTTGTCTTCAAACATTAAGACGTTCAACAGAAATGACATTTCAGTGCGATTAGCATGCTACTGATTGATATTGTTTGCACTGTCAATTTATAACAATGTCTTGTATTGTTGTACTTTTGCTGTTTCCCGAAAACTGATTACAAAACTGAATGTGTTGTACTTGCATCATGAGGCAATGGCAAAATTTCCAACGCAAATTATAAAAAAAAAATTTGTTTGGGAATTAAAATACTGTTTGATCTTTAAACACGACCATGAAGTTCCTTAACTGAAAACATTCTCTGCTGATTTTGATTTTGTAACTAAGCGTGCGCTTCTGTCATCTTCACATTGCCAAAGTAAAACTTCCAAACATTTAGATCTTCAATGTTATGAATCTGGTTGGTCATGAAATTAAATCTTAAACTTTAAGTATGCTTGCAAAGACGTTGAATCAGTGTTAAGTATTTTTTGAAAGTAAACATACACAGATTTTTCATGAGTGACATAGATTGCTTTCAAACCATACTTCCTACCGACATAGAAATTGGTACATGTTACCTGTCCTCTCATTTCAACGTCCATTAAATTAACAAATACTCACTGTGACGCATAATAAAAGTTATAATCTTGTCAAATAAATTATTTTTGTGTCACGCAATAAAATTAAACTGGCTTTAAAGATGCGTGATTTTCTGAACGTACGATCGGCATAACCATTCCAGATGTCAGTCATCATGACGGATATCACACGAGATCAATCAAATGCCATCATTCACTTGGGACTATGACATTCAGGCAGAGGAATCTTTCAGAATATTATATTGTAAACGATGCTGAATAAACTTTCGTTTATTAACCTAGTAAATTATTGTAAAGTAAAACTGGAAAGAACCTTCCTCCAGAGGCTTTATAGTAATGTTTGTCTATATGTACGTAACGTCTTCGAAGATATTTATTATGGTAGTCACTCAGTGAAATTCAACTAAAATATAACGGAAGCATACAATGGTCTTGTTATATGTAGGGATGTGGTTGGGAATGGACAGGCTCGCGTATTCACTCTTTTAAATTGGATTAGTCATCTTATTTTAATTTGATCTGTAATTTTATTTTAAGTATGTACATTACTAAAATAAATGTAATAATTCCTTTGTAAACATTATGCGTTTAAAATAATGAAACAAAGATGTTCTTTATAATAGTAAATACGAATTTGAATTCATTTTTGGTTTGGTTCCATATTCAAAATTGCAGATTAGAAAACATGTGTCAATAACTAAAGAATTATAGTTGACATGGTAATTTTGGTTAGCCAATGTGCTGCAACGAATCCTGTAAATGTACAATAACTCTTTTCGTTATGATTACAAATATTCTGTTGAAATAATAGCACATACGAATGATTAAATTTAGAATTTTTGGCTATGAAACGATTTGTTTACAAACAGGGACCAACTTGTATCAGTTTTTGGCCGTAGTCACGAAAAATAACATTGATTAATTGAACACCTTTTTTATGTGAAATAGCTCTTATTTCCACTGGTAATTAGTCAAAGAGAAATTACTTTTGAACATTTTTAAATCAGTACAGGATTGTGAATCAAATACAAGATATTAACTTGTATAACCGTTTAATGAAGTCGTCCTCCATTTTGTTTTGTTTTCCTTAGTTGCATTACCCAGTTATGTACGTCGTACACTCTTGTTATGACCTAACTGGTTTTCTTACTTTCGGCTAACGATACTTTTAACATAACTTGATGCTAGTGCCATGAAAATTATGTCATACATTTTATGTCAAACGTACACTCATACTCAACGCTATTTTACAATGCGCAAGCTGGATGTACTGAGCACATGCAGTAATGCTACTGTAACTGTAAATTATTGTAGTCGCCTGAATACCGATCCTGTAACTGTAAATTATTGTAGTCGCCTGAATACCGATCCTAACGAAATTAGTGTCGAAACATGACTCACAGTCTAATTTTCTCGGCTTCCAGCCATCAGTACAGGTATGGATTATTTCTTTCATATGAAATTATGTGTAAGCTGGTGTACAGTTTAAGCATACTAAATATCACCTCTTTGGCTGCCAACTGTTTGCAGTGGAATGATGTCCGACTGGAACCAACAACTTCGGCTCATGGAGACAGGGAACTCGCATTATTATTTAACATTATAATATTTGTTAATTTTGGTGTGTGAACCATAGGTGTAGTTAATACTTAATACTCAGTTCTAATTATGTGCACACCACCTGTGCTGCTACACCATAGCGAACTTTAAACTTAGTAGCACAAAACATAATTATCTTCAATTGTTATCGGATTTGTGTTCTCCAATTTAGTGTTGGAGTTCCTGATATGTATTGTTTGAGATAAAGGATGAGAATGAGAAAGTGATTGTGTTGTGATCAGCATGGCCTCAGTTTTATCATCATTCATCTGCATCTTGTTACATGTCATCCATGAGTTCATATCAGAAATGCATCTCTCTACACCGTGGATGGTGGCAGCAACTTCAGTTGGGTGGCAAGACATGTATATTTGGGTGTCATCAATGTACAATTGGTGAGACACTGGGTAATGATATATGACACTCGAGAGCGGCTGAGTGTATAAAATGAAGGCAACAAGTCCAAGAACATACCCCTCTGGAACACCACAAAATAGATCAACTGGAGTTTCTCCCGTTTTCAGATTAAATTTGTGTTCTGTTGACTAAGTATGACATGAACCAGTGTAAGACTATTGTGAACACCAAGTACATTCTGGAGACGGTGACGTAATTTGTCATTGTTTATTGTGTCAAATGATGCAGATAAATCAAGGGGTGTGAGGACTGTACTCTGTCCGCTATCCAAAGTATAGAGAATGTCATTACATATTTACAGAAGAGTAGTTTTAGTAATGTGGCAAGGGCGATATGCAGACTGTACATTGCTAAAACGACTCTTTGAATTCAAATCAGATATAAGTTTGGTTAGAACAACATTTTCTAAACTGTGTTATATGAACGAGAGATTAGAAACTGGGCATTAGTTCTTTAAATAGTTGTTGTCAAGTGTTGGATTCTCCAGCAGAGAATTGACAACGGCAGTTTTCAAAAATGATGGGAATTCCCCGGATGTGAGAGAGATTTTAATAACATCAGTTAATGACGGCAACATTGGGTCTAAGCACTCAATCAGTGATGATGGAATTGGATCAAGTATACATGACCTTGGTGCACTCTTCATTATGATTGTCCATACTAAATCCGTAGAGACAGGTTAAAATTCTCCTAATGATTGTTGTTGAAATTCTGTATCGTAACTGTATGGTGACAACGTGTCAATTGAAATTGTGTTGTCAAGCGTAATGGTTTATACTTTGTCACGGAAGAAATTTGCAAATAGGTCCAGAAGATCTACTGGAGAGAAGCTAGTTGGAACTGGTGTATATTTTTCCTTGACATTAGTTTATTAGTTATCTTGAAGAGCTATTTGCAGCTGGAACTCTATGTGATCTTAGTACTGTAGTGGGAAAAGTTTGCTGAATGTACTATAATTTTGCGACGTTCTTCTTAGCGGCTTCATAGATTTGTTTATGAATAGTGAGTATGTGGCAAGCCAAAGCCTCTCTGCTTTAAGGCGATGTCTTTTAGCAGTGCTAATCTGGTCCCTAGCACTGCTATACCACGGACAACACTTTTTTATTGGTAATGTGCACTTAGTGGCTTGTTGCATGTTTTATAAGCATTGAACGTTGGCAGTTATCGAGTTGTTCTGATATAGGAGTTAAGTTAGTTGTTAAGTTTTCTTGGATGTCATGTTTGGTTCTATTTATCATACGGTAACAAATAGAGCTGGATGGATAGGGACGGATAAGTCCAGATGGCATATATTGCAGAGGTGATCTGATGCAATGTCGTGGGATACAAGGATGGATAGCAGAATATAATGATCAGGTAGATGAAGTATCCAGTCTAAAATATGACCAAGTGCATGGGTGGGTTGGTTAACGGACTTTTTAAGGTTGAAAACTGACTGGATTATACGATTTTTGACATGTATGGGTTTCCAGCACAGTCAAAGTGAAAGTTGAAATCTCCAAGAATAATTAGGTTGCCACCTAGTGAGTTTCCATACTCCAGAAGATTCGGAAATGGTTCCAACAAGAAAGATGTTTTGTTTCTACTAGGAGGAGGACTGACCTTTGTTCTAGTATGAGTGTTGTTTGGACTAGCTCAAACGATGTGTGGCAGAAATTGAAGGTTGTATTGTACTTACGATATTTAATCATGGAATTCTTTGTGATGACAGCAATTCACCATCCGAGAGAATGGCAGGGAAAAGACTTGATGGAGTAAGCGGTGGGTGTTAAATCTGCGAACTTGGGCTCATCGCCTGATATTTTAGCCATGTTTTTGTCAGGACGAAGACGTCGATATTCTGGTCGTTGTCAAAATTAACTATGTCTGTGCACTTTGCTAGTTATCCTACTTATTTGCCCTTGATTAATGTAGTACGCAATGGTAATTCTGTGACAGCTGACACAACGGATTACGATTTAAAATAGAGTTGCACTAGGTTATCAAAAGTAACGGCTCAAGATTTGCATTGTTTATCTGGAAAGGGCGAAAGGGAGATAAATGCAATACTTCTTCCTGTTTTACGCCGGCCAGCAATGACACAACGTCTCTGTTTTCGCTTCCGTTTACATTTAAGTAATGATGAATGTAGTCCCAGTTCTTTTAATTTTGAGCATAGTGTAGTATGACGAGCCATGTTGTGTTCATTCAACAAAACTATTGAGGGGTACATCCTGGAATAAGCGGGTTGACTGTCGATAATGTGATGGCGGTTTATTAAAAAACTAAGGACGTCTTAACAGTGAAACAAGACAGCAGAAACAAAATGTAATTGTTCTCATTTCCAAAACAAGGAGATGAAAAAACACATAAGATTTGGACATTAAAACACACATTAAAGTAGACGATGATAGACAACGATCACATATATCATGGCAAATAGCACACAAACGGAGGAGCTACGTCAAGCCGGTTACGCGATAGCGCTATTGAAAATAACATTGTACAGATAATGTTTTAAAACTTCTTAAATACACTGCTGCAGAATTTGCTCTAATCTGATGTATTTTATATAATTATGAATGCTGATTTTTTTACTCGTGTCTATTAATTAATTAATGTCAGTTTCTTCATAGTTTCAAACTGCAACATTGGGATTTGTCAATAAAATGACTGAATGTAATATTCTACGAGTACTTCACTTTCATTGCATCGTTCAAAGCCAGAAGTAGGAAATTACATATAAATTCATAAAGGTGTTTATAATACAAGCATTGCCCTCGAAAGTGGTTTAATAAATGTGTTCAGAATAAGCAGTTCCTATCACACGAGTGTTAAACGTACGTACAATTTGCGGAAAAACGAAGGCTGGAAACACGATCGTTTGAACCAGATGCAATAATTTGTTCGTTGACTCGTGATTGCTGATACTGTTTGTTTATTCACATAAAGTTTCCAAAGCAATTCAAACGAACACTTTTCATTATACGTATGCTGCAAAGTGTTTAACGATCTTTCTGACATTAAACAATCACACATTTTAGTGCATTTAACGTTCGTATATTTACACAATAAATTTCCTTTTATATCTTGCTGAACTAATACATCACAATCCCATGTATGTTGTTTCGTGCTTAGGCTCGAATGAACAGTAACATAGAAAGAGTGAAAATAACAAGCTTGTAAAACTTAATAAACAATTTATTGAGTACAAATATTTTTCAGAAAAGAAAAATAAAATTACGGTTTTAAGAATCAATTCCAAAATTAATCCAAAAATTATTCAAAATATTATCCACTAGAGAAATTGCAAAAGTCCTGGTAATAACATGTCCAAATAATTCTAAGTTCGAATTCCAGCGAAGTATCCTATTTGGAAGAAGTCAGTTCTTTTTAATAAAATTTCTATGAGCACAATTCTTTTCCAGATAAATAACAAAATAATTCCTTTTGATCCAAACAAATTGATATAATTTCCAGTACAAGGTAATTAATAATAACTCAGAAAGACACAACTTAATATTCTAAAAGTCCAACTTCTACTGAATAGCTAGCTCCAAAACATAATTTATATAGCTGTTTTTACGTAAACAAGGAAGGGGTCACGATCTTCTAGAATCCTTCAGAACAAACCTACTTTGAAGAAATCACGTAAACACCGCATGACCTAGCTAAAATAGAAAGACGTTTATATAAAGCTCTATTTTTTCCTTGGAACCAACCAATCATTTTTAAAGCTTGTTTACAACTCTGAAACCAGGTAAGAAATGAGATCAACTGCTGGTATTTACTCTGTAAAGTACAGGTCAAACCCCCCCCCCCATCCTTCAATGAACGAATATTAAAATTTAAATGCCAAATTTAAATCTAACAAACAAGCAATACAAATAATTATAAATGACTTATATCACATATACGTAACAATGTAAGTTCTCATTATTCAAAGTAACGTTCTTCTTAATATGATTTATGTCACAACTTATATTTGCTTTTAACAGACACCCGCGTTAGGTCTTTCCATATTTACAAATGTTTAACGAAACGTGACGAATATTTTAATACCACTATCTGTACAATATGTTCATATCTTACGAACAATATACTAAAAGTAAATCATACAACATATAACCTCATTGTACTGCGACATATGATCCTATTTTAACTGCATCACGAGATATTATCTTATAAATAAAATATGGAACATTTATGTAGGCTTAAAAACAAAATCCTAGCAATCTAAAACTCACTTTATTTCAATTCATGCCTTATTATTCAAACCTTCATTCACGTAGCTACTACTCTTTCTGGATAACTTACCTGCTTGAGATAAACATCTAAATGCATTTTCAATAAAGTATTTTCAATAATAGTCATTTTATATGCAATTTATACACCAATCTATGGTTAGATGCCACAGGATGATTGCAGATAGTGGTACGGTGCATTATTAAACAAGTCTCATAAAATATAATGACCCATGAACATTAAATCAGCATTTTGTAGTGATACAATTTGAGGAGACTACTTAGTAGGGACCTTGCTGTTTGACGTGGTTTAGTGTTTTGCTAGAATATCGTGCAGATTAAAGTTATACATTTATAAACTTCTAGTCACATCCAAAACATAATTCTAGGACTATAAGTCATCAAAAGCAAAGAAATACATTAAATATGTATTTGTGTTTAAAAATTGTGCGATAAATTAGTATCTTGCATTATTTCACTAAATAGGTCTGTGTTCGATGTAATAAAGAGAATACACGCTACTTTACTTAGATTTAACACAGAAAATACATTTAATAATAAATCAAAATGAAAAATGCTTAGTTCCGGTCGCTTTAGTCATGGATGGGAACGCACACCGATATTCGATCCCGACCTCAGCAGCACACCAACGTTTTTTGTTAGTGAGCATATGGAATAGGAGGAGTTGAGTTGTTCAGGCTTTGACTGCGTTTCCTTGTATCAATGACACTACGTGCCATACGTCCAAAATACAGCCGTTTTTGTGGTTCTTGTCATTTAAATAGCAGTCGCTATTGCATTAGTACGCACATACATCATACCAACGAGCAGTTTAGTAGTATGGACAGTGTGCACCTTGCTGAAAAAGTGCTGAGAGAAAATGTATCCAAATGTCACATTGCCATATTTTAATTAGATTTTGCCGGCATTGCGGTGTTCTGCGTATTTTGATTCTTGAAAATTATGTCTGATTCAGGTCTGTCTTGTCATACTTATATGCAATGAGCAGGTTAATAATAGACAGGCTTTTGATCTTTTTTGCGCTTTATGTGTCTTTTCTTTGCTCTAGTAGTACTGATAGAATCGAGGATGGTGCTTGGCATCATTTGCAAATATATTTGTACGTTGTTTGTCACTGTCATGTCATCGCGTGCATTGAGTATTGTGTTATTATATTTCTAATAGTTTAGGATCCATCTTGCTTGGGATAACGAACCATCGTAACAGCGTAATCTAGATTGTTTCTTGTGTACCATAGATAGTCCTGGTACATTTAGATTCACACATTTAATTTGTTTACCGGAATAGTAAAACCCTGCATTGGAAAACGTTCATTTAAACGCATTATCGCTACTGTTTGAACCCGCCTCTTATGCACCGTAGACCATAGACATGTTGCAACATACCTTGAAACAATACTCTCTGGACTTCCAGTCACAACCAACCGGCTTGAATGTTTCATCAGGTTGATAGTCATACACTGTGCCAATGTCACGGTTTGGCTAATGTGCAGACGCTAGCTTTTCTTCAACCACATTTAAATCGTAAGCATCTAGATTTCAAACGCGCTCTAAACGTGTTACCTTAGAAAGTGGGATCCGATCCATATATGGATCTTGTTGTACCTGATAGTAAACATAAAATGCGTAAGAGTTGTGCGTTCTGCATGGTAGACATTCTGATAATAAACGGCAGGTGGATGTTTACACACATTCCTCAAATTGTTGTCGCCTACCAAACACAAACTTTGGTTGATGTTTGACCAAGACAACATATCGCGATTTGCTGTTCCAGACAACCAGTTATTAACAACATTCCTCGACTCGATGTAACGCAGCACGTATATACTTTATGTCAATAAATTTGGTTTGAAACGAAACTTCATCCCTTTTAAACAGATTTCATTTCAGCACCACTTTCTCTGTCTGAATAATCAGCTTCAAACACGGCGTGGACGTTTTCAAAGCATGGCATATCTTCGTGCCTTACCATCTAATAACAATGACTGTTTTGTTGACTAATCCTCTAGTTGGACCTTGACGAAAATATTTCGACACATTGTTCGGTACACGTTCATGATTGTGAAACATTTCATTTAGAATATTAAGTAAGAACGTGTGACTGGAGTGTTATCAAATGTTTATTGCTACAAGGCTCTCAACTTGCAACCCGCTAGGTATTGATGCTCCTGATAAGTATTACATCACGAGTGTGTGTACAGGCTGTCATTCATGGCAAGACTGTAGACATTAGCATCATCATATGTGTAGTTCTCAGATATATGTAGAGCTTCTCCTAACATCTCTGTTGCTGAAATTGTACACAATCTTTGTTGCAGCAACATGAGCACGACACACAACATGACAGCATTTATCAACGGCCCACTACTTTATATGTACCCAGAAAAAAAACTCAACAGGAAATGTTACGGATAACAAACAATGCCTTGGATACTTGTCATTTACCATGGCAAGAGTCAAATGTGGATTCGGGTGCTGTCTTCTGTACAATGTCTATGTTAGCTACTTGAATGATGCATCCAGAAAATCAATATGCGTATTATAGTCTATTGACATACGCCATAGATTATAGTGTAGTACACCTTCACCATTTAATTTAAAGGAAAGCACATTCTGAATATCGTCTTAGTTTAAAGTAAAACAAGATGCTGAATCTGTCAACCATGTGCCAAGAACATCTAGCATTGCCACGAGAGGCGCAGACACTAATGGTGATTTTAAGGTCGTGTGCCTAATTAAGGCCTGGTGGGACAGCGGAGCTACCGGAAATATACTTATGGTTAATTTTGCTTCTTAAAAGCAAATCGTTCAGAATAATAGTGATTTCACCCCCTGCCCCAACCCTACTGCAACAATAACAGCGATACCAACACAGTCCCATGCCCCGTTTTGTTGTTGTCATTGTCTTCCATTGCAGTCGTAGTAACCGAACACGGGAAATGATGTAGTCCGTGGAAACGTATTCATACAATTATAATAGCAGAAGACTGCGTCTAAGTTCAGCGCTTTAATCAGGCCTGCGGGCTTTATTGTAAACACTTGCATCATGATTTACAGTCGCTAGAACCAACTTTGGCTTTCGCAGTTAGGGCTCGCAGTGTACCTAGGTTCAAAGCGAAATAATACAACAGTTGGTGAGCAACAAAAGATAGAACACAATAAGCCTTCGGCAGTCTTCCCATCACAACATCGACAAGAATGAGGGTACTAATACCGTTGATAAACAAATGCTTGACATCGACACGGAATACAATATTTTTGGTGCTCCTTGGGTTAACAATAGCTAGTTCAGATTATGATGGAAAGATAAGGAAATGGTGATGGATATAGGGCAATTAGGTTATCCAAGGAATCGTAAGCGATCATAATGGCATGTGTGGCTAAATTGATTACACATCAGCAGAACATACTATCGGACGCAATTGTTACTTCACTGACAATATGGTATTTAAATAAACGTTCTAGGGGAGTACATCTCCTTTTTGGTTTGCAATTCCCTTATTAAGGCACATTTTGAATAATATTTTTTTTTGCATTTGATTTGCCGACTAGTATCATGATAAGAGAGTTTAATAGAAAGCATTTGCTATATAGGAACGAGGTTTTGTGGAACACAGTTACCTAAACGTCGTAACCAAAAGCACCTATTGTTCTATCTCGTCGTGCTCTAAATAGTAAGTCATTTAGTCTCCATCAACAGCGAATTAACAAAGACAGGTTGTCCAAGGTGTTTCAGTTTACCTGACAATCAGTATGTCCGTTACTTTTATATGTCTAACAATAAATTAGATTTCGAAAAGCTTTTGTTTTGCCTAAAGCAACATTCTGACTAAAAGTAAATATTATTTCAAAACATAAGTGATTTCTGTCTGTAAGCTAAAACAAAGGTTTGAAAATTCTCACGCTACGCAATTTCTTTCAAAACTTCCATTAGAACACTAAGAAAAGTAATTTTTATTATATATGTGTTTCAAAGAAGGATATTTAATTTACAAAATATATTTGCTCAGTGGGAGAATATGCTGGAAAAACATGTGATAAACATTTACAGTTATTTTTTAGTATGAAATTTATTAAAAGAGTGACGAAGAGTAATAGGGCGTAGAAAGAAACAAATTCAGAATGTTCTAGCGTTCAGAATGTGTTATTCTATCGAACACTACATAACTACAGTTTATAAGGCAATACATTCAGTACATAGAATAAACATAAAATATGTGCTAAAAGTGTCGTTTTTTTTTAATCAAGAAAGTGTGAATCAACCCTTTATACATGATGGCGTAACCTTTTTGTGAAGTATTATGAAAATTAGCAAACTTTTACTTGGTCCTTTAGTGCAGGATTTGAAAAGAGAAATCGCACACTACACTGACACAACCCTTAAAGCACTTTATGTTCTGTATATTTACTTATTTTGAGTCTTCACTGGAACATTATACAATTCGCAAAATACGTTAGACATCGTAAAGTCCGGTCCCATTTGATTCTAAACAAATAAGAAGTATGATCAGTAACATTCTTTCGCTGATACTACAATATACTAGTTGTAATAAACGAATTAGCAAACAGGTTGACAAATGTATATTATAGTAATGTACAAATTTAGTGAATTAAACTGTATTAAGCTTAAGAAACTCTCTTCTTTATGATCTGAGCGATATGAATGAACATTTCTGAATCTTGTTATTATGCAGAAAACCAATATAAACTCCAATTCTCAAAACTGTCGGGTTGGATAATTACTTCTCCTTATACAAAAGGACATTTATGATATTGAAATAGGTCATTGTATTCATTTCTCTCTATCAAAGCATAAAAAGCCCTTGTTGTGTTAATTTACATGAATTAATTAACGTCATTGCCTTTTGTCTCTATAAATCATTGTCTTTGATTAAGTCTGACCGACATGAACAATTGGCCCAAAATGGATATAAAAAGGCCGAATATCTGAAGAAACATCACAGGAATCTGCTAGTCCTAAGTGGAACGTTCGGGTTCGAGTTCTTTACATCGTCAACACCCTTTGAGGTAAGTGATATTATTAGACGTGTTGAATCTATATTATGTACTCATCGTTTATGGTAAAGCAAAATATGTCAATGTTGAAAATATATGCCAGAGAACTATTTGCCATTCACATAAAGTATATCCTAAGAATGTTCAACATCGTGTAGTTTTGATCTAAGTGAACAAAAAGGTATTGCTTTAAACCATAAATGTTTATCGTTTGCATCAAGTGTACAATATTGCCTCTAATCCGGTTACATCGAAGCTCTTTCTTCGACGTAAAGCTTTAATATTTATATTGTGTAAGAATACTATATTTTATATAAAATCATGCAGACAGTTGCTAAGATATATATACTAGTATCATGTTTTTAAGAGCTATTCATATATGTATATTTCGGTAACTCCTTGTTCATGCTTTGCTTCAAAAACCATTAAATACCTACATACCTAAAAAATGGTTATGAAAAATAATTTCGCAGCATCCTTCCTTTCTAATATTCTGTCAGAGCATATTATCTGCTTTGTATTTTAAGCTTATTAGTAATAGCTGTATACTTGTTTGCGTATTACTTTTCTTAAAGTTACGTATTGTTGTGCAACAGAGTGAAGAATGAAGAGTAACGTATCAATAACGTACCCAAATTATACATAAACAAGAAAGGCAAAATCCAATGAAATTCAGCGTGTTAAATATCATAAAAATGATGCATGGAGTTGGACCGTAAGCTAGAAATTCAAAGGATATTAAAATAATGATACAGGAGGAATTTGTTATATAGACACATTATTTCTTACAGATGTAAAATATATTCGGTTTTAAAACAAAAAGATATTCAACTTTTAACGTGAGATGTAGCTTTTCGCACTACCTATTAACTTAGAAAATATACGAAGCATATATACAAGTGTATTGAAGACTATGAATTAAGACTAAAATTGTTTCAAACATTATACCATGGAAGTTTCATTCACAACTGGGGTATAATCCCTTAGGTAATTAATGGTGACTAACATCACGATACGCCCTGGTCTTCATTCGTAGTGAGGTTCATGAGCTTACTTGACATATATTTGATGTTGCGTTAAACAAGAAAATAAATTTTCTGTAAACGAAATCTACAGTTTATTTTATTGCGCGATATGAAATAGACGGTGATATAGCATATATGAACTACTTCGTCGATGGAACATTGATGTTCAGAGTAGCCTAATGTACGTACTAAGATATAACCTCTCCCTTCCAGACCTGAATGTTCAAGCGACTCTTTAGCCAGTCTATGCTTTATTCCACTTTCATTAAAATGAACTATAAACTGAAGAAAATATTTTAAAGCAGCCCAGAATAGTACATACTGATATTATTAAGAATTTACGGATAACAATGTTCAATGAGATGACGGGAATGCCCTTAGCAACTCATCAATAAACTTATTGGTTATTACCTTTTCTGTTTTCTGTTGATAATTGCGATTACCGTTTAAGTTAGATACTTTGAAGGCAAACCAATTCTTCTTTCCTTACGAGATCAATAAATGTTATAATTGCATGCACGCAGATAAACCGTTAAAACCACACCACGAAGAAAAGGCATTTATGCTTCTACAATGCATCATTTATTTTGTGAGCGTACTTTTTTGGCAGACGAAAATGAAGACTGCACTAGTTCTTCTAGCCTGTATGGTAGGTGCCGCCGTCGGTACTCTCTACAGTGGGTACGGTGGCAATGGCGGATATGGTGGTTATGGTGGCTACGGCGGATATGGCGGATATGGTGGATATGGTGGATATGGTGGGTATGGCGGATATGGTGGCTATGGTGGCTATGGCGGCTATGGCGGATATGGTGGATATGGAGGTTACGGTGGATATGGTGGATATAGCAGCGGCAGGCTCTTGGGATCTGGATTGGGTCTAGGCAGTGGTTTTGGGGGATTAGGAGGAGGATATGGAGGATACAGCGGAGGCAGGAGCTGGGGTTCGGGGCTTGGTGG
Source organism: Unio delphinus (assembly GCA_029339505.1). NCBI lineage: Eukaryota > Metazoa > Mollusca > Bivalvia > Unionida > Unionidae > Unio > Unio delphinus. The sequence goes on along the minus strand of JAQISU010000206.1, from coordinate 9,588,947 downwards.
TGGATATGGATGGGGTCGTGGTGGTGGTTTAGGCGGATACGGATACAGCAATCGCTATGGAAAGTAAGAAATGTTAATTTTCATTCTTGATAGTATTACATCTTACCTCTGAAAACGTAGTCTGAATTTAACATTTATATACTTTTTAAATTCAATGCAACCACATATTTTGCTTTTTAAGATACATATTTTTAGCAAACCAATATTGTACTGATTTTAGCAAGTATCCAGGTGCAAATGATCTTAAGTTATTTTATTTCGTTACAGATATTAGGTAGAACATACAGAATAATAGCCAAAATGGACAAGAATGGAAGAGAAAACCATACCTGAATCATTTTCATTGTCGTTTTTATATATACTTCCTGAATAAAAAAATGTTTGATTTAAGAAATTATAAGAGCAGTTTGGTCATACTTTTATTAAATTTTAAACTCTCCCTCTCCCCCCCTCTCTCTCTCTCTCTCTCTCTCTCTCTCTCTCTCTCTCTCTCTCTCTCTCTCTCTCTCTCTCTCTCTCACTGCATATACATCTTCTAAACCTACACTTGGAGCTTTAAAGTTTGTTTTACCTGCTCATTGGTTATTCCATTTAGAAGTAGTTTTTATGTTAATCATTCTATATTCATATTATGTGAACGACTGTTATAGTAAAATTGTTTTTAATTAATGCTGAAAATGTTTAATTAAATACAAACTCACAATTAAATAAGTCAACATTCGTATACTCTGTTTTTATATACAAGCTATACCTTTCGTTAATGTAATGTAAAGGTTGATTAAATCTATAAGTAAGTTTAGTATCCTTGAATTTCCCCGTATATCTATGGAAAAGAGCTCCGAAGAACGAATAAATTAATAATTTGTATATGTGGATCTTCAATGCCAACCCTTCATTTTCATCGTCATCAGTTGATAATTTTCTAATAATTTACCAATCAAGGCGCATGTATAAAAACGAGAGACAGCTATAACATCAATACAACGAGATTCAAAATTGAGCCAGTATTAACGGATTCAAATTCTCAAAATATAACACGTTATGTATGCGTTTCCGTCAGATACTAAGACATCGTAATGACCTTAACTGTCGCATGAAGGAACACCTATATCAGTTGTTAGAGAAACAAAGTTTGTAGGTGATATTTTCCACAGCGAAATGACTTTTTTTCCATACCTAAAGAAAGTGAAAGTTATATGCTTGAAATATGTAGATCTACTTAACGTAGTAGCGTACATTGACTGGGGACCTGATTGAAAAGTTATTCTCAAATTATATAGCACTTTTATTCGCTCCAAACTGGAAAATGGTTGTTTATGGTTCAGCTAGGACGTTCTGCGTAAATATGATTTATACTATTCATCATCAACGAATACGAATCTGGGAGCATTTAATTCAAAGCGTTCTATGTGAAACCAATGAACCGCCTTTATCAAATCGGAAGAAATGCTTTCCACACAATATGCTAGATCAAACTTTCTGATTCATGCTTTTGGCTGTTATTGTCAACCCAAATATAAAATCTTATTCAAACGAAAAACCAAACGCGATACATTCCTTTGACATTGAAGTAACATTAAGCTTTCACAGTACCAAAATTGATTTTTCTAAAATTCAGAAAACGTTTATCTCCAAAACACCTCCCTGGCTACATAAACGATCAAAGTACGATTTACGTTACACGATGAAAATCTGAGACAGACACTTTTATGTTATACAAATCTTAACATTAACTCCTCACCGAATTCGAAAACTACACTATAACTTATATTGATGGATCAACTAATAATAATAATAATAATAATAATAATAATAATAATAATAATAATAATAACAATAATAATGACGACTTTGTATTGCGCCCACTATTTAGACGCTCAAAACGCTTTACAACATCAATAATGATATGAATACAGAAAACAAAAAACAAACACAAACACAATGAAATTGGGGAGAAAATACAATTACTGATACTTTTTAATGTCGGAAACATGCGTAGGTCTTTAAGTATGTTATTGCTGTCGACAAAAGTGGGTTTAAGAGCACTCTTGAAATGGATCATTGTGTCGTTTTGTCTGCTTTCAATGGGCAATTCGTTCCGCGTTGCTGGGCCCTGGTAGTCCATATAAATTCGTTATCATAGTGGGAACAATGAGTATGCGATTGTCAGAAGAGGAGCGTACATATCTTGCTGGTGTATACACATAGGTGAGGCCGGATACGTATACAAAACTAGAGTCCGTCAGTAAAACGTAGCACAGAGAACAAATTTTGTGTTTCATCATGGATCGAATGAATAGACAGTGTAGGGTACAGATCAGCGGGTAAGTGTGCTCTGATTGTGGTACTCTTAAAGATGATCCGAGAAGCTGTGTATTGACCTTTTCGAAGTTTCTGGAATAGACATTGACACCCAAAAGACATAATTCAGATACAATAGTCCAGTCTGGAAAGTACTAATGAACACACACTTTGGGTAGTATGGTGCTTGGAAAGTAACAATTTAATATATCCTTTCCAAAGTGGCTTCCGTTCTGGTCGTAGTACCAACGATCATCGGATTAGACTGGAACATTTATACGTGATGCATTTATCAAGAAGGATCTTGTAGTATTGATTTAGAAAGGGCATTTGAATCAACACGGAAGTACGGAATACTAAATGACCTGCACGATCTGGGTCTAAAAGGCAGTATGCCCTCTTTCATATCAAAGTTTCTTTCAGAAAGTACGAGTTGGCTCTACCCTCACAGATATGCACGAGCAAGAGATGGGTGTGCCCCAGGGCAGTTTTATTTATATGTGACGATATTTAATATTAAAATCAGTATCATCTCCAAGTGTTTGGCTCCAGGTGTGGATTGCTCATGATACGTTGACGATGTTTATTTTGTTATGAATCAAAGCACGTGCATACAATTAAAACACAACTACAACAAAATATCAACAATACAAAATTTGGCCAGTACTAACGGCTTCAAATTTTCAAAACAGTATGCATGCATTTCTGTCAGTTGCAAAGACATCATGATGACCCTATACTCACGCTTGATCCAGTTTCTTGATGAAAAAAAGTGTTGAGTATTATCTTCGATAGCAAATTTACTTTTAGTCCACACATCAAGACCTTGAAAGCTAAATATTTGAAATCTTTAAATCTGCTTAAAGTAGTTTTGCACACTGACTGCGGTGTTGATAAAACAAGTCATCCTGACTTTTTATACAACATATATCCACTACAAACTAAACTATGGATGCGTTGTTTAAGGTTCAACTATGAAGTCATATTTAAATATGCTTGACCCATTTCATCATCATGGATTAAGACTCGCTCTGAGAGCATTTAAGACATCTCCATGTGAAAGCCTTCTCGCAGAAGCGAATGAACCACCTTTATCACATCGCAGAGAAATTCTTTCTGCACTGTACGCCTTCAATGAAAGATCAAACCTTCTAAACGCTGCATTTTCGGCTGTGTTTCAACCCATATCCAAATCCTTATACGACAACAAACTAAATGCCATACCATCATTTGGCATCAGAAAAATATCATCCAGCCTTGATAATAAAAAAACATTTATCTTTCTAAAATTCAGAAAACGTTTGACTCAGAGACACCACCATGGCACCTTAAATAACCCACAGTGATGTTTACGATACACGAAGGTAAAACCTCTGAGACAAACCCATCCATCTTCCAAAACTGTTATCATGAACTCCTCACCAAATTTAGAAACTACACCATACTTTATACGCATAGAGTAAGGATGAGAAAAAAGCCTTCCTTATTGGCAGACACATAACAAACGTTCGTTTGCCAAACGACGCGTCTGTTTTTTCAGCCGAAATCAGAGCAGTAGACCTTGCTCTGAAATGTATCGAAAAGTAACGTATTTTAAACAAGATTATCTTCTGTGACTCACTATCAGTGCTTCACTTGCTACACAATAGAAAACTAGAGAACCCATTATTAATCAATATCTTCGTCTAAAATACTGAGATGAGTACCTTCTACAATATAGTTTACTGTTCGTTATTTAGCTATATTGATATTTAGGGTAACGAAGAAGTAGAAGCTAAAATATCGCTATCCCAAGAACAATCTGATTTTAAAATACCGTTTACTGATTGTAAACCTCGCATCAATGAATACCTACACCAGAAGTGGCAAACATCGTGGAATGCTGCAGTGAAAAACAAACTTCGCCATAAAACCAACTCTAGGAGAATTGACTCAATGCCTACATAACTATCCGTAGTGAGGAGGTAGTCATTGCAAAAATCTGAATTAGTCATACATACATCACACACTCCCACAAACTGAAAGGTGAAGATCGATCAGTGTGGGTTACTTGCAATAAACAATTCAAAATTAAGCACTTTATGACAGTGTTTTGACCTGCAACCTACGCGTGATATTTATTTTAATATGCATGACATGAAGGAGAAATTTGATACTATACATATCACTTGTATTTTTGATTTCCTGAAGAAAGTAAACTTTTATTTTAAAATATAACTTTTATGTCATCATCTTCAGCATTTGTACCTAATGTACATAACCCCCTTATTTCAACATATTTTCATATGTCCTCATTAACATACACCAGTGACATGTCCCATTGAATGGGAAGCTTCTCATTTTACTGTTACCAACAACTTACTTTCAACTATTTGTTTTATTTATCGATGGTCGATATTAAAACTTTTAAACAGGTATACATACAACATATTTTATGGCGCTAAATAGCCGAAACGTGCTCGTGTGCCGTTAAAAACAAACAAACAAACAAACAAACACAGTGGCATCAACGGAAAGATATTTATGAATCGAGCTGATGCGTCTCAGCTCAGGATATGCAGCTTTGCATATGTTAATGGCATACATGTTGGTGCAATGTGATAGTCCTGTCTAGAGTAACACCTAGGTTTCGTACTGACTGCGTGGTTTTAATGTGGGTGTTGCTGATATTTAATATTTAAGGTACATGATGTTAATGAGAAAGTATTTGTGCTGTGATCAGAATGGCTTCCGTTTTATCCTCATTAATCTGCAGCTTGTTATTTATCATCCATGATTTCATGTCTTAAAGGCGCTCCCCTCTCTACTCCTTGGGTGGTAGCATCAACTTCAGTTGGGTGGCAGGACTGGTATATCTGGGTTTCATCAGCGTACAATTGATGAGACACTGGTTGATGAGTGCATAAAATGAAGGGAACAGATCCAAGAACATACCCCTGTGTAACACCACAACGTTTCTCAACTGGGCTGGCGTGTATTCTATTTGCAGATATCATTTGTATCCTGTTGACTAACTAGGACTTCAACCACTGCAAGGCTGTCTTTAGAATACTTGCTTGAGACAGTGAAGTGATATGTGTTTGTATATTGTGTTAAATCAAGGAATGTGATGAATGTAATCTTTCCGGTGTCTGGCCTGCTCGGTAACGCGCAAATCGGTAACTGGCAAATCGGCACCCGCCTATTCGGTAACGTGCACATTGGTTCCAGTGTTTATGGTACTGACCTAATAAGTAACAAACAGGCAACTCGGTCACAAAAAAGCAATACAGTCACACAATGTATAAGACATTTAATAAGGAAATGTTCGTGTCGCTGGTATACAAAATACCGAATGTAACTATCATTCGACAGCCTTATGAACGTTCGACGAATTGCATAATGAACGATTTTTAAAAAAATATCATATACAATATAATTTCAAACCAAATATGATAGAAAATGAATCTTCACAAGTGACGACGAAGAACGTAAAGTTAAAATGTTCACTTCTGATAATAAATGTATTACGTATGGTTTTATATGTTGTATCCCGGACCGTCGATTCATTGGTTTCGTATATTAAATTACTTCTAAGGGTCAGCTTCTTTCGATTAATATCGGTTGGCTTGTAAACTGCTTATTTTCTACAGCAGATAACTTACGACTGGCTTCTAACAAATTACTATTTGGGAATTGCTTTGTATATATAGCAGTCTCAGGAATCGCTTTCTTCTTTACTTTAACTATAATTACCGGATTACCGTGTGGTCTGTTACCGATTTGCCTGGTACCGAAAAGATTGTGACCCGTTTGCCTGTTACCGATAATATTGAGACCGATTTGCCTGTTACCGAGTAGCCCGGGAATCAAAGTTTCCGCTACTCACACCAGAGAGAATGTCATTAATTAATTTCAGAAGTGTAGTTTGAGTACTGTGCTTAGGTGATATACAGACTTTACATTGCTATAAAGACTGTGGGAATTGAGATGAGAAACAAGTTGTGTCAGCAAAACGTTTTCTAAGATTTTTTTATGAAAGGGAGATTAGAAACGGGCCGGTAGTTCTTTAAATCGTTCTGGTTGAGTGCAGGCTGTTTCCGCATAGGCTTTACAATGGCAGTTTTGAAATATGATCGGAATTCCCTGATGAGAGAGAGGTATTAAGAACATCAATTAGTGAAGGTTATATAGACTAAGAACTCAAGCAGAAGTTTTTTTGGAATTTGATCACGTTCATGTGAAGTTTATGCACTCTTCATGACGATTGTCTGTAGTAGATCCAAAGAGACCGACTAAAATGCTGTTAACGGTTGTTTAGTTTGTATCGCAACTGTAGGGTGACGACGATTCAATTCAAATTGGGTTGTCAAGTTTATCTTTAATGGTTTGTACCTTGTCACGGAAGACATTTGCAAACAGGTCCCGAAGGTCTACTGGAGAGGAGGTAGATGGAAATGATGTACATTTCTTCCTTGACTATATTGTGTTAGCTATTTGGAAGAGCTCATTCCAGCTTTATCTCTCCGTGATATTAGTAATGTAGTGGGATACATTAGCTCAATTGGCTATGTGACGTTCTTCTTAGCGGCTTCAAAGATATGTTTGAAAATAGTGAGTATGGTGGAAAGCCAAATCCTCTAAGCATTACAGCGGTGTCTTTAAGTAATACCGAATGAAGTCCCTAAAACTGCTATACCACGGAGAACATATTAGAATTGATACTCTCCACATGATGGCTGGGGGTATTTCTTTCAAATAATGACTGTAGGCGGTTATCTAGTTGTTCGGCTGTAGGAAGTAAGCACGTGGTCAGGTTTACTTGGATATCATGCATTTGTTTGATGATATTTATCATACTTATATTTCTCATAGCAACAAACAAAGGTGTTGGGATAGAGACTGATGTTGTAGATGGTATATAATGCAGAGGTGGTCTGATGCAATTTCGTGGGATACAAGGGTGGCTCGTATAATAGTATCACCCATTCTATGACAAATCCAGTCTAACATCTTACCATGTTTAGGGGTGTGGTGGTTAACGGACTGTTTAAGGTTGACAACATGAATGGAATCATAGAGTTTTATCATGTATGGGTTTCCAGGACAGTCAAAGTGAAAGATAATTAGGCTGCCACCTATCGTATTTCCATACTCCAGAAGATTCGGAAACCGCTCCGACAAGAGAGATTCAGTCAACTTGGTTTTGTCTACTAGGAGGAGGACGGTACAGATAGAAAAATGGACTGAACTTTGGTCCAGTGTGACTGTTTTTTGGACTAGTTCAAAAGGTATGTGGCAAAAATTATAATTTGTGTTATGTTTCAGACATTGTATCATGTAATTCTTTGTAATGACGTCAATTCCATCTCCTCGAGAGTGGCGCAAAAACGACTTGATGGAGAAAGCGGTGGGCGTCGGATTCACGAACTTGGGTTCATCGCCTGATGTTGTTAGCCACGTGTCTGTCAGGTAGAAGACGTCGATATTCTGATCGTTGATACAATTTACTATTTATTTTGCGGCCTACTGAAAGGGTTATTGAATAATGCACTATGAAGTGGTATCGTTGGGATGGTTCACTCAATTGATGGCTATGTAATATGGATTTGACCGAGTTATCTAGATTAATGACCGGAGTTTTAAATTGTTTAGCCGGAGATGGCTAAAGGGAGTTAACTGGAATTTAGCTTCCCGTTCTACGCCGGCCAGCTTTGAAACAACGTTTTCGTCCTTCCTATGTTTACATTTGAGTAAGTATGAATGTTCAATTAACCTTGAGCAGAATATAGTATGTAGAGCCACAGTGGTCAGTGAAAGCAATTAATGAAGGTCCATCGTATCATAAACGGATTGACCGTCGATCAGGTGATGGCGGTTTATTCAAGAGCGAAAGACGTTAAAAATCCAAATCACACACTCACAAAATCAATACAAATAATATACAAATAATACTAACGATGTCTTTTATTTACAGAAACAGAACGTGATGGCACGCCATACATAAATCATTATTCATTCGCATTTGTCAATACTGTCCTAATAAATTGTGTTTAATTGTAGAAAGTTAAAGACATTTAGTTTCACGTTAGTAATTCGTTTTAAATATTGCACTCTCTGTCTGTCTGTTAGTCTATCTCTCTCTCTCTCTCTCTCTCTCTCTCTCTCTCTCTCTCTCTCTCTCTCTCTCTCTCTCTCTGTATCTCTGTCTCTTTCTCCCATATCTACGCGATAAAAGTTTAAGCCAAGTCATATACACAATGAAAAAGGTTAACGACGTTATACTGAGCTATTAAAAAGAGAATAGTATATTTCCTTGACATCATAGTAATGCAAGTTGCTAAGTAATTTTTAAACTATTAAAATTTCCCAAAATACCAAAATATAAATATTAATGTATTATCACATAAACAATAAACAATTTGTATTATTTGGTAGGTTTCAGCCCCACTAAAGTTACAGGGCTGTTTAGCATAATTCGAGTATAATTATAATATACTACAGGTACTTTCATACATACTTGACTAAACTCCACAAATTCATTTGAAAATTGAATAACATATTTACTAACTATTTACATAAAATGCCGTTTAAAATTGAAGTTTTCTTGTACCTTTAGTTTCAATAGTTTATATCTTAAACAACCCGCGCACTACAGATTTTTTTATATCTCATTTGTGTACTAATATCATGAAACGTTTAATTTCTTCATTGAATATTTAAATCCGCCTCGAGTATGAAATCTCCTGAGATTTAAACACAAGTCAAAACTTACATTTGTTGGACTCATTTATGTATATCCTAAAGCCGTCGTTAGGACCACGCCGTAAATGAGAATACCACTAGTAAATACTTATAATTTGAACCTAATATATGCTTTATTTTTTGATTCACCAATGATACAACTGCACTACTCTAAAAAAACAACATATTGTTACTTTGATAAAAGATAAAATAATGTGATCCCCTATACTACCTGATATGTGTACATTTCTTATGTATGTCATAAGTCTCTCCAAACTGTATGTGCATATCGGTTATTACACGAGTTACGAGGTTAGGTTCTAATAATCGGTAACAAAGAAAGAGTGGAAACAAATAGAATTTTTAAATGTAACAAATAATTTATTTCCCTGGGGGGAGAAAATGCAAAGATGGAAAGTGAACTTTCAAGTTTATGAATCAAATCGAACAAAATCAGAGAATAAGCCACGAATTAAATTGCAAAAAGACTTAGTAATAGCATGTTCTAATAGATTCAAGTTCTTTTGGAAAGTCCAAGCCGGAAGACGATGACGTATGCTGAAGTGTGTTTTGTGTTTATTTATAGTTTCTTGTAGAATGACAAGATTTAACACTCCAGTGATGGAAATCCGAATAAGATTTTGATAAACTGACTTTTTCCAAGAATTTTGTATGAGCACATTATATATATATATATATATATATATATATATATATATATATATATATATATATATATATATATATATATATATATGGATAAAAAAATGGCTAGATTAAAATAAAATGACATAACGTAATTTGTAAAAGCCGAATACTGAATATATTTCACTAAACCATGGATTATATTCTAATTATATTATATATATTCTATTATTCTAATTATATTCTAATTATATTATATATATTCTATTATTCTAATAGTTAGTTATGGGAGAAATATTTTTTGTAAAATCACAAAGTGGAGAATGAGTCACGTGATAGTTTATATAGCATACTACTAACATGAACCTGACAACAACCAATCATTTAAAAATACCAATTAAACCTGTATACATACGTGTCACTAGCCTTAAATCATTCAAGGATCTTGGTCAACATTATTTGTTTATCAAGAATAGTTCGATCCACCGACTGTCTGCATGAAAAAAAATAAAAATTAAAACTGACAAACAATATTAAATTAGAACAAATATATATATATATATATATATATATATATATATATATATATATATATATATATATATATATATATATATTTGGACGGACGGACGGACGGATGAACATACAGACAGACAGATATATAGACAGACAGAGATATATATATATAGACATACAGACAGACAGACATACATACAGATATATATATAGATAGATAGATAGATAGATAGATAGATAGATAGATAGATAGATAGATAGATAGATAGATAGATATATAGATAATCTTTATAATAAGATCATAGATTTAAGCGCAACATCCATAAGTAGTAGTCACCTACAAAACTTTTACCTTAATAGCCTTGAACAAGTTTCTTCCGAGAGTACAAATATCTAAGTAAGTATGACACACTGATACAGGCAATGGTGCTCATACACCGTGTCCTGAGTGGCTCGCGTGACGAATTTCAGCTTGTACGTTCCCCGTTCATGAGCTGTCATTCTATGTATGATTTGGTCTGCATCCATATCCTACAAGAAACGTCATCAGTATTATGATGTTCAGAATACGGTTGACTGCGTACTCTACTGCATCGTCTAGATAATTAATGGGCAAACTACGTATTGTAGCGTGGCTAGTGACTTACAACATATATAAATACCACATTACAATAGATTTAAGTGCGGATCAGACATCACAGTAGGGCGTTGCTTATCACACCTTTTTATTTATACAAACTCATATGCGGCGTAACGATTAATGCATGTCTCTTAGTGTTTCCCTATATGATTATTTGACTTGGTGTAGAAGAGAGCACTGGCAAAACATTACGTTTTAAGAAATGACATATAGAGGGAAAGTTACAAGTGAAACCATGATACATGTTGGATATGGCAAATTATTAGAATTACTATTAAAAGGGAAGCGCATGTAATGCATCTTAGCTTGCTACTTCACGAGAGAAAATAGTTTATGCTACGCATCCTTAATTAAATGCTGTAAGTCTTGATAATATTTGTATCCTGCTTGTTCAAGTCTTTGCTGGATCCAATCACACAAAGTGTAAATGTTAATGCATTATTCATACCTCACGATCAGACAAAGGTTTATTGTACCGATTACTCCTAGGACAATTCGCACACGCATTAAGCGAGGCATGATCCACGTCTATTCGGTTTTCAGTTGGACCAGACATACATGCATTTAAAAGTGCTGCACAGGTTTAAACGTTACTCGTTGATATTCTAAGTTTCTATAAATATGGAGCATAATAAAAACATGTTTCTTTGTGCAAAGTAATCCCAAAGCGTGATTTATTCAAACAAAATTGTCCATTCATATGTTCTTGATACGTTTTTGAGTCCTAATTTAAGGGTGCAGGTGCCAGATTTTAAATAATAATTTGATGCCACAAACATCAGCGACCTAATATATAAATAAACTCACAAGAAAATCAAATACATACGTGAGCTGTAAAAGGTTCATATTTTATGTACCTTTATTAAAGCATATGAATACTATTCAAATGTATAAGGCAGCGCAAAACAGAACACGCTTATGCACCCCAACCCAAACAGTTACCAACATGTTTCATGTCAGACGGTCATGTTGACAACACGTTATGCTCACAGTGCAAACTCAAGCCCTCAGTAGTGGTGAGGTATGCTTTGATCGAGGTACTCTAAAGATGATCCGTGCAGCTGTGTTTTGAACTTTTTGAAGTTTCTGGAGTAAATATTGTGACAAACCAGACAGAATTGAATTGCAATAGTCAAGTCTTGAAAGGACTAATGAACACACAAGTGTTTAAGTGGCATCAACTGAAATATATTTACGAATGGCACTGATTCGTCTCAATTCAAGATATGCAGCTTTGCAGATATTCACGACTTGCTGCTGCAATTTGAGAGTACTGTCTAGAGTCTCGCCTAGGTTTCGTACTGACTGTGAGAATTTAATGTTGGTGTTGCTGATATTTATTGTCTGAGATAAGGATGTGAATGCGATAGTCTTTGTGTTGTGATCAAAATAGCCTTAGTTTTATCATCATTTATTTGCAGCTTGTTACATGTCATCCATGATGTCACATTAGAAATGCACCTTTCTACTCCATGGATGGTAGCATCAACTTCAGTTGGGTGGCTGGACTTATATATTTGGGTGTCATCAGCATATAATTGGTGCGACACTGGGTGATGATCTATGACACTTGAGAGCGGCTGAGTGTACCGAATGAAGAAAACAGGTCCAAGAAATATCCATGTGGAACACCACGAACATACGTCAACTGGGCTGGAGTGTATTTCATTTGCAGATATAATTAGTGTCCTCTTGACTGTGTAAGACTTGAACCACTGTAAAGCTATAATCTGAATGCCAAATACATGCTGGAGACGGTGATGTGTATGGCACTGATTGCTTTGCAGTTATTAAATAATGTAAATAATGTAAACTTGCAATATTTCATATTTATCTCATATCCATACGTCTCGACGTCAGGAGAGGATTCGGAATGTTGACAACTTAAATGCCATTTTGTTGTCACTCTGAATGTGTAATTGTAAAAATGATATATAGTTTCTGCAATATTTTAAAATATCGGACCTTTCGGCTTTAAACAATTATAAATCTGGAAAAAATTGGATGAGATAAGGCTGTACACAAATTACCCTCAAAGTTATTTGTCATAAAAAAAAGTTCACTATTGGACGGTATTCTATTTGTACCAAAGGAAAACAAATATAAGCAAAGGAAAGGATCCTTTGGATATTAATGGTTGTGACGCTGATGAGGTTACGTAAATAATGTATACATTACTATCTAGTCTCCCCAGAGTTGTTTCCCTCTCAATTTCACTTTGTTATTATATCCAGTTGAGTCCACCCGTTTTTCTATCTATTGCTGATAGAATACTGCTAATAAAAAAGTTACGTAAATTAAATCAGAACACAATATATATATATATATATATATATATATATATATATATATATATATATATATATATATATATATATATATATATATATATATATATATATATATTGAATGAATATGTCAGTGAAGTTGGAAAATGTGACGACATTGAAGGCGTTGATGCCGAATGTTGAGCAATTGTTTACACGAGAAATAATTTCGTCACCTTTTAAGCAGAAATTGATTGAACATGCCACGATATAACGGAATGACTACTCGTAAACATCAGCTATTGTTTAAATATGACTAGATCGCTATATAATGAACATTGCATGAAAAAACATAGCTATCAAACTTGTCAGTTTTACCGAAGATTTTACTTTGCCATGGAGGGATAAAAACTGAGACAATTCTGAACAGAAGTTTCATCTGTTTAGAAAATATAGATTTACAAAATAAATTATTCATACAGACTCATACTCTCACAATCGAAACTGATTTAAATTATCTCACCAATTGATAAATCATTACACGAAACAATATTACTATCCTAACAATTATGTTGTGTTAAAATGAAAATATTATGATAACGTAAATGAAAGGGAATCTAAAGTAACAATTTTGATAACTTTGATTATGTTCGTCCCTTATTCATAGCTATTAGAAAGCATGGATGGCAATGGGATATTCCGAAAATGTGAATGACAATTACGAACTGAATACACCATTTGCATTACAAGAAATAATTTCTTAAATCGCATTTTAAAAATAAATCTTGCAGTCCCGGAGAGATTCTTCTCATTGATGTTCAATAGCTTTACCATTAATTGTTTCATTTCTGAATGCCCTCTTTACAATGATCTCATACTGTTGACAATAGGAGTTTGAACGACATAAGCAATTTCAGACTGTTGTTTGCAGGTTTTAATGTTTATTTATCGATTCTGCAAAGCTTTCCATCGGGCGTAAGATAATAAACTTAAATTTTCTCTTTTGCAGGAAGATATAGATACAAATATTTTACACGTTTTAAAATCATTATATGTGAGCCGTGCGAGAACATCAAAAACGTACTAATCCGATTATTTCAATCGCTATGTAGTAAACAAATATGGGTCTGTTCTATGTTTAGTATATCTTCGTTCAATTGCAAATGTTTATTTTTTTGAAGATCACAATAACAGTAATTCTTACGATTGGAACTATACAATTAATTTTATACTGACAACTAATAGCATTGCGTTCCTGTATTCGGATATGAGAGACCATCAATTAGTTGTTTGTACCATATATGTACATTTAGGTCTTTAAAAGCAAAGAACAGTATTGAGGAACAGCGTATTATTGTAACTATCTCTCTCTCTCTCTCTCTCTCTCTCTCTCTCTCTCTCTGTATATATATATATATATATATATATATATATATATATATATATATATATATATATATATTGTAATGCCTGTAATTTCATGACTAGTTTAAAATTCACCGCATGATTCTACAGGCACAAATGATTTTCACTGAATCTAGTGGCCCCTGAATATTTGCAACAATTGCATCATTGACATCAGTTTCATAAATAAGATAAAGAACATTCTAGTGGTGATAAAGGAATCGAAAGGGATACATGCTTTTGTAATGCTAACTAAATCACTTAGATCATAGTATCGTGACCAGCAGACATGCATGCAATTATATATGATAAATAGTATATACGATAAAATATCTTTCATGATATTGTATAAAAGCATATATAACATCCTAATATTAAGGCCATTGATGCAGACTGTATATAACCGATGAATCGAGTAACATTTCATTAGTATATTGCTCCTGAATATTTGCAGATAATCGTTTTATCGATCTCATGTAATAATTAATATGTGGTATCCTAACATTCTAATACAGAATGGACGGAATACTTTATTTTATAATGATAAGTAAGTCAGAACACAACACAAGGAGCTGCAGACATGCACATGATTATATATTTATATTTCATAAGTGTTAACTTAGACATAGTTTATTTTCATTATATGTTATAAAAGTGTATGTAATACCATATTATTACGGCCATTCAAAATAACAACACGATGAAAATAACTACGTGTAGTACAATGTTTTGAATTATGATAGGAGTACTAAACATATTTGTATATAAAAGGGTAATTATTCATTCTCTTAAGAACCTTTTTGAATGGTGTGTCCAGATTATTCGACGCTAGTGTTTGTGCAGGATATCAAATAGACTGTACCAGCAAATATACAGCCAGAATTAAAACGCAGAGAAAATATTGTATCATGAAAGAAATTTAATTTTCTTGTTCGCACATTCTTCTCTGTTCAAACCATCATCTTGAGTAAGAATATATCTTTATTGAAAGAAGAATGGAATGCATGCATACAATTGACTGACATGATACGTCCGTATACATTCACAGTTATAGAATATACCCGGTTTAACTCGCGTTAATATGACCTGAAAGAACAAGACGAATATTACAAATACTGGTGGAGTTTAGTTCTTTTCAGATGGGCATTTGAGAGTTTCCATAATTAACTAGAGGATTTTAATAAGGGCTTACTAATAATGCCACATGCAAAAAAGTTCTTTACCAGTAATTTCAGCATTACAATATTCCATAACTAATGTTATTTTTTGCATGCTTTTCATCTTAATCAATGACATGATATTTCAAGGTCATATACATCATTAATTACATAGATATTTCACGATTATTGTCGCAGATTTCATTGAGATAGTTAATACCGATGTTTATTTGTCCCAGTTACCTATCACTAATACGAAATGACATGATGAAAGACACGTCGCACCGACACCATCAATTTAATTTATACCAGGCACCAAATCTGCCGCTGGCCCAGTGATACCAAATCATTAAAAGCTCGTGGACCTCTTGGTAATACGTTTGCTCATATGTTAAATACGGCCTTAAATGAGTCTCTTTTTTTGTCTTTTCAAAGAATACACTCAGGAATGCGTAGTAATATCCTCTAATATGTTTATGTGTGGTTAATTGTTGGCAAGGTTAGATTTTGCATGTGTTGTTTTGTGCGTAAATATAAATGTCAAGAAAATCACTTTTTTAAAAGCCATGTGAAGTTGATTGAGGTTATCATTAAACAAAACACATTTCCGCATTTATTTTAGATTCATTATTAAAGAGAATACCGTATGAACTCAAGAAGTTGTCATCGCTAATGATATCCTTATTTAGATCAAAATGTGTGTGAACATTTAAACATATGAAGAAACTAGATATTGATGCTGCAAGTGTACAATTGTTTGAAAATCATGGTTATGGGCAACAACCATGGCTATTTTCACACATATATAGAAATACGTTTTTTTTTTAAATATACGTTTCATTTTACCTACAATAAATTGGCAATTACAAACCATGCATATTTATATAGGTTTGGGAAAGATGAACCCATTTCTTGTAGAGAAACAAAGTACTAGATATAGTCTGGTATAAAACATCAATTAATAAATATATCTACTTTGCTTCCTTTTGTATTTTATCCGACAAAATTATGTCTTGCTGTAAAAGCATAAACACATTGCAAATATATCACCATATACTGTATTTATTGGAGTGCCAGTTTAAGAAGTCAACAGTAATTATTAGTGCAACATTGTAACCACTAAGGCAATGGGTGTTGTTAACCGTGCGTTTCTTTCTCAATCTAAATTTGGATGGAAATGCTATAAAACATTTTGATGTCGAGTATATGTTAAATTGACGGTGTCGGTGCGACGTGTCTCGCAGCATGTCTTTTCTTATATCAATATAACATACACGAAATAACGGTACATTCCATTTTAGTTGTATAACATTTACATTACCTCTCTTTATAACGATAAAGTAATCATGCAGATATAGGTATGGTTCTTCTTGTATATAACATTTTTATATGTAATGACACTCTTTTCGGCATTTGATTGCATATACACGTACTATTGAGATGCATTTATTGGTAATTTTTTAGTCGGACAAATAAAGGAATGGTTGAAATGCTCTAAGAGAAATGAGATAAAGAAAAGGTGTTCCAATAATAAATTGATTTACACGCTATTTTCCCCATATTGCCACATTTTTGTATAAACTGAACGAAGTTTGTATTATATTAGTAACTGGTGATCGTTAATGAACGTGTGCAGCAGTCTTACTTACTAGAGTGATATCTATGTCAAGAAATTCTAAAAGAAGGATCAGAAATTTCAACAACGGACTGGCAGTTACCGGTGCTACAATCATATATGTTGTCTTTTTATACCCATAAGTGACATGTGGTACTCACCACAATTGATAGTTATTAATGGATCTAAGTTAAAAACTAGTTCCTTCTTAATTAATCAGAAGAATGATTATTTCTTTTTTCAATGCACCTTTTGTTTTAATATACGGATTGAAAAGCGCAAAATGATGGATAGAAGATATTCATTTGTACGTTTTTTTCTTCATCCAATAGCTATAAACATGTTTATGACACGACATTCAAGACAATGCGTCGATCTATCAGTGTTTTCAAACCTGAATATATTTGAATTCATTAAAGTACTACACTATTATAAAGTTACACATGTCATTTGATTGCAGAAGTTTATTACACGCTAATACCATACTCTGTCGGCTCAGATTGCTACTTTTAAGAAACAAAGGGACATTACATCTTGTTTTCTAAAGTGTTTTGTTGTATAACTTCTAGAGATTCAATTAATTTTCAATTTTCACAGTATTTGTAAAAGAACTTTGATATAGCAAACGGTGCATTAGCATACAAACTACTATGTATTCTCCCTATCCCCAATTGTTGGTTAGTAAATATTTATAGATGCATATACAATTAAAATACAATTACATGATTAAACTGTAGTTAGATACTGTAAAGTTGTGACTTTTAATGGGCCAGATAGAATAATCTTAGAATCTTGGAAAACAAAATATTAACCCATCTTCATATTTTAAGTCCAACTCTAAAACTGTTCGTAAAATCATAGTAACGGATTTCAAATATTAGTGACTGTGTGAAAGGACTATAAAGAAAGTGGTTATAGTTATCGTGTGTGTTTAACGTTTGGACACGTGTGTTAAAATGTAGCATATTTAATTCAGTATTCATCATAGGAGAAACATAACAATGGTATGTTTGAGGGAGAAATTAAAATGAATTTCCCTTCATTGTGTTGTATTGCCTTGTACAATTCAATACTATATTATATGTGTATGGTCGTTCTCTCGGATAACAAATAATGACACATACGACAACAAGTTTTCACGCAATGTTTACCTTTAATATAGGAAATAAACGCAGAATGAAATACATTATATAAGTTTTAATAGTATTTGATATATTTAATCTAGCTCTCACTTATGCCTATCAGTAGGCAGTGACATAATGCATATGATTTGTATCAATCACACATATTAAGTGTTCAATGCCAGGCTACGTTTCTATGTATGAATCGTCCCTTTCTGAAATATATTTTAGAAATGTATGAGATATCTCAAAATATATAATTGTTTAGAGTGTTCAATGCCAAGCACTGAATAATAGCATACATGCAGCAATAATTAGGGTTAAAAATAGTAATATAGTAATATATATTTTTTCATATTAATATGATTAATTCACGATCATTGACACATATAATTATCTTTGAAACCAGTAATACAAGTGTTGATATATTTTGTCTAATGTAACGACGTTATAAACAACAGTATCAGTGACAATTCTTCATCAACGAACGAATGTATAAAGCAAAGTGCCCCATAAATTTAACGTCGTATCTGAAAAAGGAGCGGGTTCAAGACGATTGTGTTGCAACCATGAGCACAACGATTGGCTTCATGAATCAAATTAAATACGTATCTTCAGTAACAAAATGTATTACTTATTTTTCAAAAGTTCAAAACACAGCTGCACGGATCATCTATAGAGTAACTCAATCGGAGTACAACTCATTACTGCTTTGTACCCTACACTGGCTATCAATTCGAAACACAATCAAACACAAAATGTGTTCTTTGTGCTATGTTTCATCATTGACAGACTCCAGTCCAACATATTTATCCAGCCTCATCCATGTATATACACCAGCATGATACTTACACTCTTCTTTGACAATCGAATACTCATCGTTCACACTGTGAAAACAAAGTCGTACGGACAACGTTCTTTTGCATATCAGGGCCCAGCTATGTGGAACGAATTGCCCATTGAAATTAGACACAAAGAGACAGTGGTCCCTTTTAAGAGTGGTCTTAAAACTCACCTTTCTCGACTGCAGGGACAAACTTAGGGGCCGAATAAGGTTTTGTATCTTATATGTTTTCAGCATGTTTTTATGTATTCCAGTTTCATTGTTTTGTCTTGTGTTTATCTGTAGTGTAGTCATATCATTATAGATGGTGTAAAGGACTTAGAGCTTCTAAAGATTAGGCGCTATACAAAGTCCTCATTATTATTATTTTTATTAGTAATTGTGTCAAAGACTACGAATAAAAATAAAATATATCTTGAGCATTTGATTTAACAAATAAACGAAAGTAAAATGTTTAATTCTAATAGCGATTATCATTCACTGCTTTAATTAACTTTTATATGTGAGAATCGACACTCGTTCCCTGACAGAGTTCTAAGATATGAACTAAACCTGGAACCACCCAAATAATTTAAAAAATATCTTTGAGGGAATACAAATGGATACAACATATCAGTAGCAATGCCAGGTAAAATATTGTAGTACCACATAGTTGAAAGCATCATTCAGCAATTCTCAGCAATCAGCAAAATTGCCAATTGCTTGAACATTTATTAGAATATGAAATTACTCTAAGCGCCAAAGCATACATTTAGAAACGTTATGCTCATAAAAGAGATATAGATCGGTCAGGGTTCGATTATATAAAACATGAAGTTTCTCTCCATCGATACGTTTTCACGCTTTAATAGATACGTCGTGACTATTAAACGGTTACATAAACAAGCAATTTAAAAATGTCAATAGCAATGTATAAACGTTCCATCCGGTTGTAAGATAATCATTGTGTTTCATTTCTTTAATGCGTTTTACTTGGAGCTATTGTGGTTTGTAATTTAATCATTTATGCCTTTTATAGTTATTATTTGTATTGTTGTCGATAATGATATATTATAATATGTTTGAAATAAAACACATTGCATCCACGGTGTTGGTTGTGTTCGAAGTGTGCCAGAGCTGCAGATTATTTTGTACACCGAAGTATTCACTATTAGCATTGACTCTGATTCCAATGTTTACGGAAAACGTGGATGTAAGACATATCGCAGCTAATGATATTGTATGTAAAAAGGTACTACAGTAATGTTCATACATTATTTTACACATTAACTTGTATATATATTGACTGACACGGGTGTAAATTTTCTTTAAGAGGATCATTATTGCAGAGTATTTTCCCTGATGAATGGTTAAAATATTTATTGGGGAAACGTGAAGTTATTATGTCATGTTTCTAATCAATCGTCCGATGTCACTCATCGTCCGTACTCTTTATGAAAAAAACAAAAGTTTGTAGTTAAAAGAATATATTGTTTATATGATGGCATATTTTTGTAATACATTTTATTATTCTCATGAAAACATCCGAAAGAGAAAGCAAGAAACTAATCGCATTTGAAAATAAGAACATCAAGGGTATTATCTAAGAAGATCATGTCATAATTGTCTTGCTTTCTATGAGTAATACTATGATTGATCAGGTTAAGTTTCATTTTGAATACTTAGTGATGTATTTTAGTTCTGATATTTAACAAGGAATTGCTTTTTTACTTTCTCCTCCGTTAAAATGCATCTGCAACTCCAGTTAAGAATAGATGTCCCTATGTATATCCATCTTGTGCATGAATTCAGAAAGAAACAAGATCAATGTTGAAGTGTGTCCGGCATGAATAAATGGATTCCCTATCAGGCTTCATCGCTCGCCTTCTGTCACCTCGCATTAGAAGACAGTCTTTGGTAGTTAGTGTTCTGACATATTAGTGTTGTCAAATACCTATTGCACATGTGATTTCTATGGGAGAGTATCGGGAACTCTTATATCGGTCCTGTTATATTCGCATAGTCCTGCAAAACAATGTGTTTAGACAAACAATTGTATATACAGACTGATATCCCTGTAACTCCACACATGTACGCGTAGATTGCAAAGAGCTACACTTGCTATTCAACTTTTGGAAACATTTTTATTAATAGTATGTAAGAATGTGGAACTCAGATATGAACATTTCTCAGCTGGAAAATAAGCTTAGGCAATATAATGCAATGAAAGGAGCTATGAAAGACTTTCATGTTGGAGTTTGGTGCTTCACTTCGGTATTCTATTGACAAAGATTGAGAACAAAATTGTCACAAGTTACATATAAATTGTTTATACACTGCTGCATGTCACACTCATACAAGGTATATAGTGAATATTCATCAGCAAATAGGAGAGAATGACACACGCTTCATATTGATGCATCTATCTATGTCGAGTCCTGAGAACGTTTAGTTTTCCATCAGTTTTGTATCGAATGTCAATCACAGTAAAATAGCCACCTAGGCGAAAGAAAAGATGGTAGAAAACTGAGACACTGAAGAGTGTTTAAATCTACACACATGCCTGCTTGACTCATTCATTCATCGGAAATTACGAATATGGCTCTCCGCTCTCCCATGGAAAAACTAGGCAGATATCATGGAATTACAGAACCATATTCTCGGAAAAATAAAATCTTCTATGACTTTGTAATGGCATCTTCGGCTTACTGTGCAAATGTGTAAAGGAAACATTTCAGTTCAATAAATTACTTGCACGTTCTTTGGTTCTGTTCTTGGATTTTCTACTGAAGTAGGCAAACTGACAACACAATGAATGTTGTATGATGCTGTATTGAGTTTCCGGTAGCAGCCCTTGCAATGCACATTGATAAGCATTAATAAGCATGAGAATGTCTCGGTTTGAATTCTCTGGCCTATGACAGAAAATAAATGTTAATATGGTTGTCTCAAGATCAAATATTTCGGCGTATATTACTGGACGACAGACGCATGAGCGCACCAATAGGATACATGTACTTTGAGTCAAAACACATTGTAAGAGGTATGACCGTTTATGGGGGTGTGCGGCCATCCAGCTTTGTAGTCTTCAAATGGCACAGCATCTGCTCCAGCCCTTTGGAATGTTGCCAGCAGGTCATTTGCTTATTATGTATCAGTCAATCGCGGAAAATTATCAGATGTTACGCTGACTACAGCTTAAAACTCTCATTGTATTGTTTCCTAACTGCTAAATGATTCATGAATGCTTGGGGATGTTGATGAAGTAGTGTCCGTTTCTGTGAATTATCTTTGCGTTGTCAGTGAGCGGTATAATGTTGTCAGCACTCCTAGTTGGAGATATTGCTCTGAATATGTACTCGAAGCATCATACAATATCTTTGTAAAATACAAGTTCACAAGTCGTGGACGTGTCTGACTTTGCTTTGGAATGTCCTATTTCTTTTTAGATTATGAAATACTGTCCTTTAGATAGGTCACAAGCTGTTGTTACTTATTCGGAAGTCCCTACTAGGAAGAACCATAATGCACATCTCAGGAACAATCATTCTCATTACATCAGTTTTGATGTTTACTTGTAGTGGTATTCAATGCAATTGAATAATCAGAGTCTCTAGCGATTGCTATTAAAAGTAAATGTTGTACATAGCTGGATACGATTGCTAATTTGTATGCACTTTAATGCTGTAATTATATATTTCTGTTTAAAAAGGTTGATCATACACACTTTTCCTAAGGAATAGAGGTAGGTTCCATTAGATTGCCACGATTTCTTGGAAAACAAATTCAATGGATAAAGTTGGTTAACATAAAACTAAATCGTACGAGATGACTGAAGTATTTAAATTATAAATTTTGAGACCTCGTTCAAAGTATAAATAACATAATAAATATGATAGAAATTGCCTCAACCAAAAAGGTCAAAAAGTGAGAGTTAAAGCAAGATGAGAAGAAAACAACATTTCGTAGCATGTTCAAATTGAAACCATGCAGGGACAGCTGAATGTTGGTACAACTATCATAGTCATAATAGGTTTCAACAAGTCAAATATCGGGCATAAATTGTATTAATTATGAGTGCATGATTTTCTCATTTTTTATTTCTTCTAGCTAGAGTAAGGCG
The DNA here is from genome assembly GCA_029339505.1 of Unio delphinus. NCBI lineage: Eukaryota > Metazoa > Mollusca > Bivalvia > Unionida > Unionidae > Unio > Unio delphinus. The sequence continues at coordinate 9,565,612 of JAQISU010000206.1, read as the reverse complement.
GATGGTATTGTTAATCCTCACACTTTGTAAGAAATGTGTCATGCATTACGTATTTTATCGAAACGAAAGTGTTATTATTCATCTTGATATATTAATGTGTCCTGTATTTAAAACACCTGATAAGTGGTAGTATAGCGTAATTGCATAATAGTGTGTGTATTCAAAACTTTGATTCTTTATAAATATAGATACATATGAAGCGAGGTGAAAAATGATGGAATCCACATTATTGGTATCACTAATGTTTTTTGATGAACATAAATAACTAAGCGATGACATTCTGGTGAGTCATCGACTTGATATACCCAACTGCATGATCAGAATAATTACATCGAAATTTGGGCATGATTGTTATATATATATATATATATATATATATATATATATATATATATATATATATATATATATATATATATATATATAACCGTTTGCTGTAGCTCGGTCTTCAGTAACGAATTATGGGGAAATGATTTAAATGTAATTGACATTATTTATCCCGCAAAAATATCAATATCAATAACAAATGCCTGACAAGAGTTTAAACGTATTATGTGCTAAATCACGAATGGTAGAGAGACGGTACATAACGAAACTTAGAGCAGCACAAATGTAGTAGATTATTCATGAAAATTAGAAATGGTAATTTCCAAACAATATTGACTTTGTTATACAATCCAACTATTCGATTTTATAGACCACTTATTGTAAATATATTTGAGTAGTGGCTCTACATTCTAAAACATTTGGAAGATTTACACAGCAACCATTATGGGTTGCAAATGATATCAGGTTCGAAGAAATTAATTTCAAGTGCGGATATTTAAATATCAGGAGAAATAACTAACAAATCATACATCAAAAACATTTTTTAAGGTTTATAATGCACTATGTCATTAATGACAAACAAAATTAAAATGAGTAAGGAAATATATAATTGGTCTAACTATATCGACTATGTCGGGATACGGTACAATTTCAGTATTTATTGGAGTAATACACAGATTGGTTGTCTAAATGACCACCTGACCACTAATAAACATTTAAAACTATTGGATTTAATACTGGCTTCATAGTACTAAATCGTATAAAGTAACTTGTGATATATCCAGTGACATTTTGGAATTACCAAATGCATGAACCAGATCATATATTTCTATCATGTGAATGATTTATACAAGAAATCTTCAAATGTTTATTTGCCATGCTATTAAACAGTACATGTACATTACATCAACGCAGAAATGATTCGTTTAAAATCTGGTTTACATTTACCATGTGCATGCTGGCTAAATTTCTTCAATCAAAACATTTCCATCCGCCGCTGTTCAAACTATTGAAAAATGTACGAGTGCAGGTTACATGATCAAGTATTTAATGCTCGTTCTTCATGAACATAGTCGTCATTTTATTTCGCACCAAGTAATTTGTCTTTTGTGATTCTATTTGTTCCCTGTAAAGATAGTTCCTCTTAGAGACATGAATTTGTTTCTTTATCTACAAGAATTCAATCGCACTGGTATCTTGCCGAAGAGAGGTAAGCATCCGCAATAATATTTTTATTTCATATTGTCTGAGTCAACAACCTTTTAGCACCTTAGACAAATGCTTGTTCCTCCGTTTAAACCCAACTGAAGCATAATCACGTCCCACCCTAGAAAGATTATTAAATAATTACAATATGCACACGGAAAGGTTATTAAAGGCGTAGACGGAGAAGTCACCGCTTTATGGAGTCGCGCCTTTGTTTAGTTTGATCCTATATGGAAGGTATGATGGTTATATTCCACATAAAAACTTTCAATCCTTCTGACACAACACACAATATACAATGTTTCGGGGCCCTGACTGGCCGATTGGTCTAAGGAGCCACTCGTTAAAGGTCTCTGCCATCTCACATATGTTTGCTTGTATTAAAGTTTCGGGCGCGGTCAATGTGGTTATATTGAAACACTTGCCTTTCTCTTCTCGTAGCTGGTTTATTCGGGGTGGTCCCTGTTTCTTGCTACACTAATTATTTGTGTCACCATGTATAGCGTATCTTGTATTGACAAATGGCGATAAGCCCTATAAAACAACACAAGTTACAAGTTATTTCATAGATTCAAGTAACTTCTGTGCTCATATTTAATTTTAATATATGTAACAGGCTAACAATACTTACGATTATATAGTTTTGCTTTGCTTTTGAAATAGATGAGTTATGATAGGAAAAGTGGTGCATCGCAAAAAATCTTGCCATTAATAATAATTTCATGAAAAAAGTTCAAACGACACCGGGAGGTTTGTGTAAAATTACAAATGGGAGACATACGGTACATAACAAAACTTATAGCAGCACACATGCAGAAGAATATTGATGAGATTGGAAATGATAATTTCCAAACATGGAGTTTACCAACAAATTTGAATATGTACAATAATATACAATCCAACTGTGTGATTTGATCTAACATTTATTATAACAATACCTGACCCATCAAGAACATTATGCCTCTATCGTAACACATTTAGAAGAATTTATACATCAACCTCAATGGTGCCGAACAATATCATTATATTAGTTATGAATTATACAAGATTTATTTATATATCTTCCAAGTGCAATTGATTTGGCAACTATCTACCATACATTATGCATACAAATGCTAGATAAACTGCTCAAATCAAAACGTTTCCATCCGCCGCATCTCAGGCATTGACTCAAATTTATGAGTGCAGCTTTCATGAATAATAACTGTATACTTCTCAATGCTACCGCGAATTAAATAACATAAATATAAAGTATTTTACACTCGTTAATTATTAACATAGTTCTTTTATTGTTGCACCAAAGCTAACTTTTTATTTTATTTATTTTCCTAGTAAAAATCTTTCTCTTAGGGACATATATTATATATGAGTTCATTATCTACACACACACACACACACACACACACACACACACATATATATATATATATATATATATATATATATATATATATATATATATATATACCGCACCTCTCACTGACAACGAAAAGATAATTCACAGAAATGGATACTACTTAATTAACATCCCCAAGCATTCATGAATTATATAGCAGATAGGAAGCAATATAAGTAGAGTTTTAAGCTATAGTCATCGTAACATTTGATGATATTTCCCGTTTGGCTGATACGTAAAACGCAACAAACCTGCTGGCAACACCCCAAATGAAAGGAGCAGATGCTGTTATAACTGAAGTCTACAAAACTGGAAGGCAGCGCACACTCCCCATAAACTGTCCTACCTCTTACAGAGTATTTTGACACAAAGTACATGTATCATATTGGTGTGCCAATGCATCCGTTGTTCACTTATATACGCCGAAGCATTTGATCTTGAGACAAACATCTAGATATTTCTGTTCTTTCAATAACCAGCGAATTCCGACCGAGGCGAATTCTAATACTTATCAATGTGCAGCGTAAGAGCTGCTACCGGACACTCAATACAGCATCACGAAATATTCATAGTATTGTCCGTTCGCCGACGCCAGGAAAAACTCCAAGAACAGAATCAAAGAAAGTGCAAGTAATATATTGAACGGAAACGTGTCCTTTACACAGTTGCACGCTAAGCCCAAAATGCCAATACAAATTAATAGAACATTTTATTTCCCGAGAATATGGTTTTGTAATACCATGATGTTTTGGTAGCTATTTTTCATGGGCGACGGAGAGTCATATTTACAATTTCCAATGAATGAATCAGTCAAGCAAGCATGTATGTAGGCTTAAACACTCTTCAGTCTTAAAGTTGTTTACCATGTTTACTTATGTCTTTGTGGATATGTGACCGATATCAACATTCGATACCAAATTGATGGCAAACTAATCATTCTCTGTACTTGACAGAGATATATGCATCCATATGAAGCGTGTTTCGTGCTCTCCTAATTTCTAATGATTACATATGTTTTTGAGGATATGTGACCGGGATCGACATTCGATACCAAATTGATGGTAACTAATAATTCCCTGTACTTGACAGTGATATACGCATCCATATGAAGCGTGTTTCGTGCTCTCCTAATTTCGAACGACTATACTCTATATACTTTATATTATTCTTACATCCAACAGCGTATAAACAATTTATATGTAACTTGAGATAATTATTTCCTCTCAATGGTTGTCAATATAATACCGAGTTGAAGCAGCATCCTCCAGCATGAAGTTCTTACATAGCTAGTTTTAATTATATTATATTGCAAATGCCTCCTTCCAGTTGATAAATCAACATATCTGATCTGCACATTTCTACGTACTATTAATATGAATGTTGCCAAAATGTGAATAGCAAGTGTAGCCTTTTGCAATCTTCGCGTACGTTTGTGGGATCAGAAGAATATTAGTCTACCTATATAACTGTTTGTCTGAAAACGTTGATCTGCTCGACTATGCGATTATAACAGGACAGGCCCAAGAGGTTCCAAATAAAGTGGCATTCCAAGCATATATAATATGCCAGGGAAATCATATATGCGAGAGGTATTTGATATCAACAAGATGTCAGAACCTCAACTACCAAAAACAGTATTCTAAGGCGAGGTGACAGAACGAATCCATCCAGTCATTTCAAAAAATTGACCTTGTATCTTGGTGCAGTCTTGCAAAGGATAGCCAGACCTAGGGTAGCCTATTCTTAATTGGAGTTTCTCCTGCATTTCAACGGAATAGAAAGGCAGAAGCAATTCCTTTTTAAATATACGAATTAAATTGCATCACTAAATGTTCAGAATAAAGCCTAACCTGATCAATCAAAGCATTACTCATAGACAATTATGACTTGATCTTCTTAGATAATTCCCAAGGTTCCTTTTTTCAAATCTTTATGGTATATTGCTTTCTCTTTCGAATGTTCACATGAGAATAATAATATGCCCAATACGAAAATACCATCATACAAACACTTTTTATTTAAAATCTTCAAACGTTTATTACTTTTCATAAAGAGTACGGATAATGGGTGATAAAGGAAGATTAAATACAAACAAGACATACTAAATTCAGGTTTCGCCAATATCAGGAGCAGATATAGCTGTTACGGCCACGTTATTCGTAAAGTATGGAATCAGAGTCAATGATAATAGTTACTACCTCTTAGTGGAAGGTAATCTCCAGATCAGGCACACGTCTTGGTCACCCAACACAGTGGATTCAATTTGTTAGTTTTCAAACACATCATAACAAATCAGTGTCAACAACAATATAAATAAAAACTATACAAGGCATAAAGGAAACAATTACCAAGCACAATAACTCCAAGTAAAACCAAGACATGAAACACCATGATTATTGTACAACAAATGATACTGACATGTTCAAATTGCTTTATTATTCAATTGTTTAAGATTAACACGTTTCAAGTAAAGCGTAATAACCTATCCTATGGAGATAAAGTGCACCTTTTATCTAATCTATGCCAAACCTATCGATATAGCTTTTATTAGCATCATGTTTCTAAATGTATGCTTGGGCGTCTAGAATAATTTCATACTATAATTAAGTTTCAAGCACTCAGTAATTTCGCTGATATCTGTGAATTGCAGAACGATGGAATGCCACAATATGTACCATGACATCGTTAATGATACGTTTTATCGATTTTGTATTCCCTCAAAGATATTACTAAATAGTCTGTATCTTGAACCTCTATCAATCAATAAGGATCGATACTCACATATAACAGTTAATACAAACAGTGAATGGTAGGCGTACGGAGAATGAAACATTTTACTGTTGTTTGTTTGTTGAATATATTATTTGCTATATATTTCTTCTATTATTCATATTCAGCGACAGCATTACTAATTATTCATATTTTTTTTTACTGTACATATGTATTTAAGTCGAATCATGGAGCCAATCTTTTTGCTCATGGTGGAAAACTATCGTCCCTAACCCGCCCAATTTTCAGATATGACATTTAATTTACCGTGTACATTGCATTTCAAGTTCTTTCTTTAATGAAGAAATGTCACTTGTACCGCTGTTTATAACGTCGTTACTATTGACAGCAAATATAAGGTTATTACATATGTTTATGATCGTGCATTAATCATAATGATATGGCAAGGTTTATTTTACTACCTTGATTTATTGAACCTTAATCATTACTACATATATTCAATGTTTGGCATTGAAAAATCTGAACGAGTATACTATTGTATATATATATAGATATTATAAATTACCAAACATATTTCAGAAAAGGGACGACACAAATATGAGAATATTGTTAGCGAACCGGAGTTTACGTGGCCTGGCCTCCTACATTTGATAGGTGTGATTGATAAAAATCATATGCATTATTTCTTTGCTAACCTATGGGCATACGTGAGTGCTAGATTGAATATAACAAACAATATTAAAATTATCTAATGTATTTCACTTGCGGTTGTTTCAATTATTAAAGTTAAACATTTCGTGAAACAGCTCGTCGCATGTGCCAACATTTTTGTCACAAACCAAGATAACGACTATACACACTCACTATGGAATTGAATTATACAAGCCAACGAAACACGAGGGAGGAAAATAAACTTCATCTCTTCCTAAAACATTCCATTGTGATGTTTCTTCTATGAGGAATAATAATTAAATATGTTACTTTAAAACATGTTTGCCCAAACCTTAAACACACAGGATAACTATAACCACTTTCGTTATAGTCCTTTCACATCGTCACTAATAGTTGAAATCCGTTAACTATGAATGTATGAACAATTTAATATGTGAACTTATCATATGATTATGGGGTAATATTGTTTGTTTTGTAAACTTCTAAGATTATTCTATCTGGAACATAAACAATAATAACTTTATAGGGTCTAACTAGAGTTTAATCATGCAATTGTATTTGAATTGCATATACATCTATATGGATTTACTAACCGACATTTTGGATAGTGATAATGCATGGTATATTGCAAGGTATGCCACGGTTTCTACATCAGCGTTCTGTTTCAAAGACTATGAAAATTGACCTTTAATTGCAACTCTGGGTTTTATGATAGCTGATGAAAACCCTTTAGAAACCAAGATTTAAAGTCCCTGTAGAACTTAAAAGTAGCAATGTGAGATTACAGAGTGTGGCATTAGCTTGTAATAAACTAGTGCAATCAACCAAGAAATGTAACTTTATAATAGGGTAGTATGTTAATGAATTTAAATATATTTATGTTTGGAATCACTGATCGATCGACGCGTGGTCTTGAATATCGTTTCATAAACATGTTAAAAAGAAGTGTATGGCAGAACATAAAAATGAATGTCTTATGCCCATAATTTTGCGCTTACCATTCTTATATAAAAACAAAAGGTACATTGCAAAATGAAATTACCATTCTTCTGATTAATTAAGAAGAAACTAATTTTTAACTTAGATTCATTAATAATTATCAATCGTCGTGTGTACCACATGTCAAGTATGGGTATAAAAGGACAACATATTCGATGATTGTAGCACAGGGAACTGCCAGTCAGTTGTTGAGATTTCTGATCCTTCTTGTACACTTTCTTGACATATATCACTCTGGAAAGTAACACTATTGCACACGTTCATCAACAATCGCCAATTACCAATAAAATACACGCTTTGTTTTATTTGGACACAACTGTGGCAATTTGTACGATATAGGGAAAATAACGTGTTAAATCAATTAATCACCTGGTCACTTTTCTTTATCTTCAGACCATTTGCTTTTGACTTGACATACACTGCAAATTGGCTACGTATATACATTTCTCTCATAACATTTCAAACATTTCTTTATTTATCCGACTTAGAACATTACCAATAAATGCATCTCAATAGTACGTGTGCGATCAGATGCCAATCATCACATATAAAAGTTTTATATATAAGACGAACCATACCTATATATGCACGATTACTTTATCTTTATAAAGAGACGTAATGTAAATGTTATTCAACTAAAATGGTATGTACCGTTCTTTCGTTTCTATTATGTTTGAATTTCAAACAACAAGACATACTTGTGCTATGATGAATACATCGCTTATCAAGATACGTGATATTATTATATAAATATTTCATTATTGTCACATGTCAACTTCTGCGAGATCTTAATTTATTTCGTTTTTCTTTTTACATATATTAAAATGCGATCAAAGGACATATATAACAAAGATAGAAAATCATAGGATTTCGGTGTCATTGTTACAGTCATTGTTGATTATAGATTACGGAAAGAAAGAAAGATCTTAGATGTTTTTCATTTGACATTCTCTTCCCTCACCCACGTTTTCATAATCATACTTGTTTCGTTCTTGATAGACTATTATATATGATGAATATCATGCTAAATAGTTATCATTTCTTGAATCAGATTCTGATTTAACTAAAGTTAGAAGCTCTTAGATAAAGAATAACAACACATACAAAGGGTTATCAGATGTATACTCAAATATTCAAATGTCAATAATAAAATCTGATATAGATGGAATTTGTAAGGAAGTTTGTGATTACTGAACTCTTCTCTTATATCCACGTATAAAGACAACACCGCATAAAAATTGCATGTTTTGCATGTAGGGAAATCAGATTGCTAAATATCATCTGAAGCACCGTCATATAATGCAGCCAACAAGAACCAGAACTTGAATTATTCATATTGAAGGCTGGTGTAAAATTTAACCGTCTCCCCCACAATACCATGAACAGGTCACAATACTGCATTATAACCTTGACCCTAAACTAATTTAATACATTTTGAAAGAATAAAACAAAAATCTAAAAGCGATGATTTTTTTGAAATACGTTTTCCTAATATCCAAAGCTTACAAAAGCATGGAAAGAACCCATCAAAACATTTAGCAAACTGACAAATATTCCAAAAACAATGTCACTTAAGTTTATTTAAGAAGATCTTTTTACAAAAGCTACAAATATATTGAAATTGATCTATGAAACAGGCTTACATTAATTATGAATATGTTGTTTCGCTTTTGAAATAGATGGGCAATGATATATAAATTGGTTTATCCCGTTAATTCTCAAATGAATACCAAATTCATTACACGAGTTCAACCGTGCGTTTTGTACAAAATTACAAATGTTAGACATACGGTAAATAACCAAACTTAGAGTAGGACAAAAGTAGAGGAATATACATGAAGATTAGAAATGATATTTTCCAAACATGCAGTTTAACAACAAATTTGAATATTGACATTGCTATGCAATCCTCCTATTTTATTTGATCAAACTTTTATTATGAATATATGCCTCACCAATTCAGAGCATTAGCTTTATATTCTAAAACATTTGGAAGAATTTATACATCAACCTCATTGGTGCCGAATTATATCATGTTCGAAAAAATTTAGTTCAAGTGTGAATGATTAATCTAAGTATCATAATAAATAAGAACAAATCAGAACGCTATCAAAGGCAATTTAAGTTTAAGTTGCATAATGAAAAATATCTTTCATGACAAAGAAACGATAAGAGGAGCACGAAAACAAAATCATGCGACAAACTATATCAATCATTTCGAAATATGGTGAAATTTCAGCATTTCATTGAGTAATAAGATGATTTTCTTTATGACCGCCTGAGCACTAATAAACATGTGAAACCATGTTAGCTTGCATAGCGTATATTATAGGTGGTTTTTCTTGTGTACGTTTACAAATGTATGAGTGCAGGTTACATGATTAACAACAAGATACTTGTCAAGGCTATCGCGAAAACAATAATCAATCAATCAATCAATCATCTCTGCGCCGTCTGGTGCTTGAGGCAACTGCAAGGGAGTACCATTTCCGTCTGTCGGCAGCTATTGCAGGGGCGGTCTGATAGGTGAGGCCTCTGGTCTTAAGGTCTCTCTCCACTGTTCGTCGCCAGGTCTATTTGGGTCTGCCACGGTTCCTTTTCCCCTGTGGGGTCCATCTCAATGCCACCCTTGGTAGTGAGTCAGAAAGCATTCTGCAGACATGGCCGAGCCATCTCCATCGCCGAGTTGAAATGATCTCAGAGATGGTGCTTACACCCGCTCTGTGCCGAAGTTCCTCATTTGAGATCGTGTTTGGCCAGAAGATCCTCATGATGTGTCGCAGGCATTTGGTTTGAAACACTTCGAGCTTGTGTTCTATGTTCGCAGTGGACTTCCAACACTCTGAGCCGTACAAAAGGACGCTCAACACGTTGCTCTTGAAGATACGGATCTTCGTGTGGATACTGAGGTTTCTTGTCCTCCATATGGGCTTCAGCATTGCGAAGGTCTGGTTAGCCTTGCCGATTCTTGTGACGACAATCCTTATACTATCTCCATCCGTGGCGACCTTACTACCCAGGTAAGTGAAATCGTCTAGTTCTTGCAGAGGCTGTTTGTTGATGGTGATTGGGTTGCCCACTCTAGTATTCTTCCTCAAGACTTTTGTCTTCCCTATGTTGACTCGAAGACCTATAGTATTTGCTGTCTGTACCAACTGTTGTGTCTTCTGTTGAATATCCTGGTGTCTGCTTGCCAGCAACCCGATGTCGTCGGCATAGTCCAGGTCATCCAGCATTGAGGTCAACGTCCATTGTATTCCATGCCTCTTGCCCTCTGTGGTGCGGCGCATGATCCAGTCAAAGGCCAGTGAGAAGAGAATTGGAGAGAGAATGCATCCTTGTTTCACTCCGGTTTCCACCTTGAATGGTTCAGTGAGTTGGTTGTTGTGGATTACTCTACACTCAGAGTTTTCGTACAGGGACCTGATGACATTGACAATTTTCTTGGGGATGCCATAATGTCGTAGGATCCTCAACATAGAGTATCGGTGCAGGCTGTTGAAGGCCTTCTCAAAGTCCACAAAGACCACATAAAGGGATCCATTCCATTCACGAGACTGCTCAAGTATCTGCCTCGGTGTGAAGATGTGGTCGATGCAAGATTTGCCTTTCCTGAAGCCTGCTTGTTCCAGGCGTAGGATGCCGTCCACAGCTGTTGTGATGCGTTGAAGAATGATGCGGCTAAAGATCTTACTGGAGAGGGATAGCAATGTGATTCCTCGCCAGTTGTTGCAGTTTCCCAGATCTCTTTTCTTGGGAAGTTTAACTATGATTCCGGTCTTCCAGTCATTTGGTGCTTTTTCACTATCCAATATCTTTTGGAGAATCTGGCAAAGAAGCTTCGGCGTATCTGTGTCTTCTGCCTTCAGCATCTCGGGACACACTCCATCATCGCCAGATGCCTTTCCATTCTTCAGCTTGCGAATGGCCTGCCTGACCTCCTCAACAGTGATGTCGTTGCAATTGATGTCAAGGTCCTCCTCTGCTTCAGGAATGTCAGCGAGTACGGGTGGGTCTGGGCGATTCAGGATATACTTGAAATGTTGCTTCAATCTTTCCATCTTCTCCTCCTCCACTGTGACATAGTTTCCAACTTCGTCTCTCACTGGAAGATCGTGGTGCTGACTATAGTCGCCCTTCAGTTTCTTTGTGTTATGATACACCGTTTTCATGTCTTTCTGCCCTGCTGCTACCTCTGCCTCCTTTGCTAGCCTCTCTGCGAATTCTCTCCTGTCTCTCCTTGCTGATTTCTTCACCTCCTTGTCTTTTCCTCCATACTCCTCCATAATTCTCTTTTTAAGTCTTGGTGATTTTGAATCCAAAATTCTCTTCTTAATCTGTTTTCTCTCTTCTATGCGAGTCCATGTCTCTTCTGATATCCACTCTGTCTTCCTATTATTCCTGTAACCTAAAACTTCTTCTCCTGCTTCCTTCATTGCTCTGTTAAAATTGTCGATGGTCAGCGCTGTCTCATCTCCTAGAGCACTAAACCGATTCCTTAAAGCCAGCCTGAATTCATCCTTCACTTTTGGATTTTTCAGCTTGACCACATCAAAGCGTTTATTTCTGGAGACCCCTAGTCTAACTTTCCTAAGCTTCTAAGTCACCTTGGCCACCAGAAGAAAATGGTCAGCGTTCCGCATCACTCGCACATCCTGCAAAGAGTGTTTCCACCGACCGTTGATGATGATGTGGTAGATCTGGCTCTGGGTTCTGCCGTCTGGTGACGTCCATGTAAGCTTGTGGATGTCCTTGTGCTCGAACAGAGTCCTTCCTATGACCAAGTCATTCTCTTGACAGAAGTTGACCAGCCTTTCCCCGTTGTCACTCATCATGCCTATTCCATGGCGCCCCATGGATCTCTCTCTATCTTTGTTGTTGCAGCCAACCCTTGAGTTGAAGTCGCCAAGCAACATCAGCACGTCATGTCGGGGACGTCCTCTAGAACGGTTTGAAGAGCATGGTAGAAGGTGTCTTTGTCCTCTTCTTCCGCGCCGTCTGTTGATGCATAGGCTACTACAACTGATAGTTTGGCGTACTTGGAGTTCATCCTGACGTACAACAAGCGTTCATTTACTGGTTTCCACTGTAAGACGGTGTTGGCCTTGTTCTTGCTGATAATAATGACGACTTCTTCCCGGTGGTCATTGTCCTTCCTTCCGGACCAGATGATGACTTCTCCGGAGCTCGACTTCTGCTTGCCGGTACCAGTCCATCGAGCTTCTGTTACACCCATGAGGGTCAGGTTGTAGTGATTCAACTCGCTCACTGCTTGTGCCTACCTTCCAGTCTGGTTGAGCGTTCGCACATTCCAGCATCCAACTCTAATTACCTAACATAAAATAAATTATCATAAACATAAAAAAGTTGACAGTCGTTCTTCATTATCATATTCTTCATTATCTTATTTTAGTTCGAACCATGTTAGTTCTCTTTTTTGATTATATTTATGTTCCTGCAATATATCGATCCCTTAAGGACATATATTAGTCAATTATCTACAAATAATTAATTAAAAATCAATTAAATATATATATATATATATATATATATATATATATATATATATATTTATACAAGTGGAACATATGTTGGTTATATTCCGCATGAACACCTTCAAGAATTCTGACATAAAGCACAATGTACAATTGTTCGGGGCCCTGACTAGTCAATTGGTCTAAAGAGCTCGCCGTTACAGATCACTTCCATCTCACCTCTATTTCATTGTGTCCAAATCGCGGGGGCATCCCTTTACAGATAAACACCATGTTTATGTTTAAACAAATGTTTGTCGATTAAATTAACTCCCGTTATGATGTTTAATTTAATATATTAAACAGGCTTACATTGAATAAGCCTATGTATTTTCACTTTGCTTTTGAAGAGATGGGCAATGATAGAGAACTTTGATAGAAAGTCTCAACATGAAAAACACATGCATGAAAAGAGTTCAAACAAAACTGGGAGGTATGTGCCAAATTACCAATGATATTCGTACGGTACAAAACGTAAGATAATAGAAATTATAATAAATATAAAATATTTAGCGTCCGTTTTTCATTAACATACTCTTCATTTAGCTCACACCAGGTACGTTCTCTTTTAAAGTTATATATTTCTTCCTTCTAATGATTGTTCTCTTAGAGACATTAGTTAGTTCATTATCTATAAGTAATGAAGTGATAACCTTCAATAGATCTTTACTAGGTACTAACAAAACAAAATATTGCTTTTGAATCGTTTCCCATTTCTACCTATCTACCGCAAACGCATTCAGTCCGAATCACTAGTAAATCACAAAATGTAAACCATCAAAAACATTAGTAGTATTATGTATTTGAGTAGCAGTTTCGATGTCATTATTCTTATAGTAAAATTTGCTATGGCAAGTTAAAGACTTACCAGAATCGAATAGATTAGTTATGTTAATGATCCATACTCCTGTCTAGTTATTCGCACTCTTTTTTCATAAAAAGAACCTTTAGTGCTTGCTTTGAATGGCTTTATATACCCATGATTTGAACACCTCGCTTCATATATATTTATAATGGATCAAATTTCATGAATACGCACACTATTAGAAAGTTACACTTATATTAATATTTATCACGTATTTAAATACAGGACATATTAAACTTTTAATATGAATAATATTTATTTTCCTTCGTAGAATATATAATGCCTGACACAATTTCGGAACAGAGTGAAGATTAAAAATACCAACTGCTCCAATCCTGGAATAAGAGAAAAACATTAATAAGAAATTAGAGAACACAAATTTAATAATATTTCTGCTAAATAAGTAATTTGTTGAAACATATCATAACTTGGAACGCTTATAGCTGCGTTCAGCTTTCGCTGTATGGTTTCAATTTAGACACAGCATGACATTTGGTTTTCTTCTCATATTTTTTTCGTTTTCTCACTTTGTGCCTTTTTTGGACGACGTAAATTCAACCATATTTCTTTGTGTCCTTTGTATTGAGAACTAGGTCTAAAACCTTTCCCTTTATAGTTTCTAGTGCTTTCCTACGTATTACACTTTTAATTTTAACCAACATTCTCCATTACATGTGTCATCCGCGACATCATGGCAATATAATGGAACCCACATTTTTCATTAGGGGAAGAGCGTATGATCAACCTGCTTTAATATCAATATGTAATAACAGAATTAAAGCGAATACAAATTAGGCATTGTATGTGTATCTACTTTCCTCTTAACAACTTCCCTTAGAGACTCTGATTGTTAAACTGCATCTAATACCGTCGGTCATACCACAAGTAAACATCAAAACTGATTGAATGAGATTGATTTAAATGCGATTTCACATTTGGTTCTTCCTAACATAGACTTCCAAATAAGTAACAACTGCAACAAAAGTCCTATCTGAAAGACTTCCCTTCAATATCTATATAAAAAGATTCGCATCTTTTACGAGGACTATCCAACACTGTCAAAGACTTCCAGGACACGAGGCCGTGCTCGCATCAGATTCAGTCCTTTGTGGACTTGAGTGTTACGAAGATCTTGTGTGATGCTTTTATACAACAAGTTTGGCCATTTTCTCATTAAGCAATTCCAACTAGGAGTGTTGACAACACGGCACTGTTCACTGTTCACTGAAAACGTAAAAATATTAGCAGTTAAGACGAAATGTCAAGAGTGTTGTAAGCTGATTCGACGAGATTGACTGAAACGTACAAAACAAGGGATCTGCAGGCAAAACATCAAATCACTAGAGCAGATTGTATGCTAGTTGAAGTCTACAAAGACGGGGCCATCCCGAGACCATCCACCCCCACCAAACTGTCGTAACTCTGACAGTGTATGTTGCTCACCGAACATGCATGATATTGATGCGCTTATGCATCCTTCGTCCAATTATACACGCCGAAGAAACTTGATCTTGAGACAACGATTTAGACGTTACCTTTCTGCCAATAGTCATCGAAATCTAGCAGATAACTTCCGATGCACAGCAACGTGCATGGCATGGATTGCTGTCTGAAAGTTAATACAGCCTCACGAAACAATGAATTACTATATTCGTTGGGTCGTCAGATTGCTGACTCCAGGTAACAGTCCACGAACATAACAAACTAAAGCTTGTGCAATTAATTTATTGAACTGACACCGGTACATTACACACTTGCACAGTAAGCAGAGGATATTATAAAAGAAGTAATGGAAATTCTTCATTGGTAGAGCAAACAATCAAATTGCTTCTGTAATCCCACGATTGCTGACTATTTTTTATATGGGCGACGGAGAGTGAAATAAGCAAATTCCAATGAAAAAATGCGTCGAGCAAAGCAGGTATGTTCTTTCAAACAACAGCGTTGTCTACTATGTTTACGTATGCCATTGTGGGTATGTCACAGGGAATGCAGTTCGATACAAGACTATTGCTAACTGCTCGATAACCATTTATTCTCAAGATATGACAGATATAGGTGAGGCCATATGAATTGTGTTTCGTTATCTCCTATTTGATGAAGCCTACACCCAAATACCTTATATGAGTATGTCATGCACCAGTGTATACACAGTTTATATTTGTCTTGTGATAATTCTGGTCTGTCAAGCATTGTCCATATAATAAAAAGGTGAAGGACCAAACTCCAACAGGAAAGTCTTTTTCACTATTTTATTGCATAAACGTGCTTTCAGTTGAGAAATGCACATAATCCAGCTGCAACAGTAAGTGTAGACTTTTGCAACCTACATGTTCGGGAGAACAGCGATAGCAGTCTACCGTTACAACTGTGTGTCTAAGAACAATGTTTTGCCGCCCTAGCGAAGATGACCAAACAGGTCCTATAGGTACTTGCATGAATTGGCATTTCAAACAGATATACTCTGCCCTGCCACAGATATCACATATGCAATATGTATTTGAAATCAACATAGATGTCAGAATACAAACTACAAAAATGTCTAATTCGAGGTGACAGAGAAATCCCATCATAGACTCCATGCAGTCATCTCTGTCACATTTCGGCATTATCCTTGTATCTAGGTAAAATGTTGCGCATTATATCTAGACCTAGCACTGTCTATTTGTAACTTGAGTTGTTGCATTTTAAAGGAGTAGAAGGTTAGAAGCAATAGATTGGTAAATATCAGAACTGAACTACATCACTAAATGTTCAGAATACAAATTAGATTGATCGGTTATGGGATTACGCATCGAAATCAAGAAACTTATGACATGACCATCATAGATAATATACAAGTGGTTCGTATTTTCAAATCCGATTGGTGTTATGATTTGTCTTTCAGATGTTTTCATGAGAATAAGCAACAACCTAACACCAATATGCCATTATACAAACACTATACCTTTTACAGCTAGAACTGTTTTTGTTTTTCATAAAGTTTACGGATGATGGGTAACATTGGAAAACAGAATAGAAACAATGCATAAGAACTTCACGTTTCGCCAATAAAAAAATTAACCATTCATCAGGAAATATACTCTGCAATAATGATCCATTTAAAGACCAGAACAAAATATCTATATAGATACAGGTTAAGGTTTATAATAATGTATTTACATTCATGTAATGCCATTGGTACATACAATACGAGGAGCAGCTAAAGCTCTTACAGAAAAGGTATCCGTACACAGATGAATCATCAGAGTCAATGCTAATGTTTAATACATCGGTGTACGAAATAATCCCCTTGATCTGATACACTTCCTACCCAACGAATAGAGTTGATCATATTTGTTTTGTTTCAAACACATAATAAACAATAAGTGCTGACACCAATAAAAATTAAAACTATACGAGTCATAAAGGAACAAATTTCAAACATCAAAAGCTCCAAGTAAAAAGCAAATAAGACATGACAACACCATGATTATCGTCCAACTGAAGGCAGTTGGAAAGTTTAAAAACAGATAATGACATTTTAAAGTGCTTTATGATTCAATTGTTTCAGAGTAATACTGTTCAGTAAAAGAGTATTCCCTTAAAGATATCCCTATAATTGGTTTAGGCAGGCCTCAGCTTTAGATTATACCTTGGAAATATGTCAATGAACGATAGTCACATATAAAATTTAAACGGTAGTGAATAATAGGAACTCGGATAATCAAACATTTTACTGTTGTTTCCTCTATAAATAACGTATGCGTGGTCTATTGTGTTCTGTTAATCCAAGTCTTCAACACAATTACTAATTATACATATATTTAGTTACTGTACATATGTATTT
Source organism: Unio delphinus (assembly GCA_029339505.1). Lineage (NCBI taxonomy): Eukaryota > Metazoa > Mollusca > Bivalvia > Unionida > Unionidae > Unio > Unio delphinus. The sequence continues at coordinate 9,548,054 of JAQISU010000206.1, read as the reverse complement.
AAGTTAACGTATGACGCCAATCGATTTGCTTATGGTGGCAACACCGGCACCATGTTCAGATATGACGTGAAATTACCGAGCACTTTTCTTTTCAATTTCTTTCTTTAATTAAGAAGTGTCCTTTCCTTTTTTTGCGAACATGAAAGTACATTACGTAGCATGGCCTTTTATACTTTATAAGCAATTTGTCACTGCTAGCGTATGTGCAAAAAGTCATTGTTAGATTGGATATAGCAAATAATATGAAAAATTATCTGACGTATTTCTTTTTCGTTTGTTTGTATTATTAAAGGTAACCATTGCATGAAACATATTTGGTCGTATGTGCCGACATTTATATCACTAACCAAGATAACGACCAAACATACACTATTCCATAATTCACTATAGGTATTCAATTATTCAAGACAACAAAACAATAGATAGTTAAACAAGTTGTTGTTCTCTCTGACACCTGACATTGTGAGGAATAATGGATTATTTATATATATATATATATATATATATATATATATATATATATATATATATATATATATATATATATATATATATATATATATAATCATATTTGTCCAAATGTTAAACACATACGATAATTCTAACCACATTCTTTATAGTCCTTTCACATACTCACTAATAGTGACTAATCCGTAATTATAATAGTATGGCCAATTTGATATTTGGACTATCATAAGAATATGGGTTAATAATATATTTTGTTTTCCAAGATTCCACGATTATTATATGTAGCCCATTAACAATCTCAACTTTATAGTGTCTAGTTTAATCATGCAATTGTATTTTAATAGTGTATAAATCAATAAATAATTACTAACGGACATTTTCTATAGTGAGAATACATACTATATTGCAAGCTATGCCCCCTTAAAATACATCATCGTTCTATTTCAAACATTATGAAAATTAACCTTTAGTTGCAACTCTGGATATTAAGATATTGGAAGTAAACACTTTAGGAATCAAGATGATAGGTCCCGGTAGATCATGAAAGTAGCAATGTGAGCCGACAGTCTATGGTATTAGCGTGTCATAAACTACTTTTATCAACAAAGAAATAAAAGTTTAGAATAGCGTAGTACGTTAATGAATTGAAATAAATTCAGGTTTGGAAACACAGATAGATCGACGTATTGTCTTAAATATCTTTTTTTAACATGTTTGCAACTTTTCTTTGGAAAAATATAAAAGTCAATATCTTATCTCCGTCATTTTGCGCTTTTTCCTCCGTGTGAAAAAGGTGCAATGCATATGAAATTACCATTCTTCTGATTAATTAGGAAAGAACTCATTTTGACACCCATTAATAACTATCAATCATCGTGTGTACCACATGTCACTTAGGGGTATAAAATGACTACACACTCGATGATTTCAGCACAGCAAACTACCAGCCGTTGTTGTGATCGCTGAGTTTTCTTATCGAATTTCTTGACATCACTCTGGTAAGTACAAATATTATCCACCTTCATCAACGATCACGAATTACCTATATAATACAAGCGAGGTTTAAGTTAGACAAGCCTGAGAGAAATGGTACGTAATGGGGAAAGGAACGTGTGAATGAATGTATTATCTGACAACCTTTCGTTTATCTTAAGGTCATTTCCTCATGACTTGACATAAATTAAAAATTGGTGTCTTATAGTCATTTCACTCATACCATTTCAGCCAATAATTCTTCGTCCGACTAAAATCATCACCAATAACTTTTCGTCTGAATGTTTATATTATATTTGTGATCAAATCACGATGCGAGTTTCATTATTTAACGAACTAATATGTTATATAAGAACAACCATACCTATGTCTGCATTATTAATTTATCTAAAAACAGAACCATACTTAAATTTTATACAACTAAATGGGAATGTATCGTTGTTTCGTTTATCTTATGTTTGAATGTCATAAAGAAAGACATATGCGTGCAACGATGATTATAAATTAAGCATTATGTATTTGGGAAAAATACCCGTTAAAGTGTCAATGAGCATTATATTTTTTTTAAAAATCCAAATATCTGAAGTTTTCAGTCAACATTATCATATTGTCCACGAGGAAACAGCCATACACCACTGACGTAATGTAAAAATCATTGTTTAGACCCAAGACTATAATAGTTCGTTTTAACGGCTTCTTTGATTTCTTACTATTAAATGTACAAACTAACAAATGATTGTTAAACAAATGATCGTTGTATTCAACCTATATTTAGTACTCACTTATTCTTAGCTACGAAATAGACTGGTGTTGTAACAATATATGAAGCTTAATTCGCAATAGAAAATATTTGTTATACCATTAGAAATGTGTTTAGAGGTTAAAAGACATTTGCCTACATTCAACTCTATCATATTTTTATTTATATAATGCATACTTCAAACTTACATGAGAGGGAAGCCATTGAAGTATAGCAACTCTCGTTCTTAACATGAGTTTCTAAAAGACAGCGCTTAGCTAATGGCACCAGAAAGACTCTCCTGAACTTACAGGGTATTCATTTAACATTTTGGATGAGATAAAAGAGTTAGTGAATTTTCAAATCCACGACGAATATTCAAATCAATGTAAGCTACATCGTTCAAACGTGAAAAACAAGATATTTGTTCATGTTTTGGCTTCTATTTGAGACATTTGTCGTCACTGTATGTCTTGAGTACGATGAAGTCACACTATGTAGTCTTTCCTTCCATCACTACACCAGAAAACGAAGCTTTCAATGTTCTAATTTATCTTTTCAATTTATTTTGCGAATGTACATTTCAATTGGCAGAAAACAATGAAGGTCACACTAGTACTTCTAGCCTGCATAGTAGGTGCTGCCGTCGCTACCTACTCATTTGGTGGCTCAGGAGGATACGGTGGTTATGGTGGCTATGGTGGTTACGGTGGTTACGGTGGCTATGGTGGTTATGGTGGATATGGTGGATACGGTGGATATGGTGGATACAGCGGTGGCAGGGGCTTGGGCTTTGGTGGATTTGGAGGATTCGGGGGATTCGGCGGATTAGGCGGATTCGGTGGTCTATATGGGGGATACAGCCTAGGACACCATGGACACCACTATCCTAAAAAGGGATACAGTTACAACCATAAAAAGTAAGGACTAATCTTATTCATTAATATTTCTGTAAAATCTTTAAACATGACCATATCGCACTAGTAACACATTACCGATCCCACATAGCTATCCCTTTACTATTCAAAGTAACACGTGACAATATTTATATGAATATTATATTATCGCAAAATGTCAACGTTTGCCAGTTCTTAATTCATTTCTTTTTCTTACAGATATTAAGAAGAACATGGCAATCCAAAAACTAATAGAACAAAGACAAATCACACATCGTTGCTACAGTCATTGTTTTTGGTTGATTAAAGAAATAAAGAAAGCTATTTTATGTTTTTGTATTTAAAATCCTCCCTCCACCTCCCCCGTTTAGATATTCTAAATTGTTTCATTTTTGACAGATATTAGATATGAAGAAAATCATGCTAAACAATGATAAGTTAAAGTGGACATTTGTTAGTTCACATTCTGATTTAACTAACGTTAGAAGCATTTAGGTAAAAAATAACAAAATGAAAAGGGTTATCAGATGTATAATCAAATATTAAAATGTCAATAATAAAATCTGTATACTGATATAGATGGAATTTGTAAGGTTTGCAATTACTGCAAGCTTGCCTTATATCCACGTATAAAGACAACACCACATACAAAGTGAATGTTTTGAATGTAGGGGAATTATGTTACTAAATATCATCTGAAGCACCGTCAGATAATGGAGGCGACAAGAAACAGAACTTCAATTATTCACATCGACATCCGGTGTGCAAGTTAATCTTCACCTCTTTAATACCATGGCCAGGTCTACCAACCTTTCTATGCAATGGTATTTAAATTGAACATTCACCAGAGACGTCAGACAAACACTTGAACGTATCATATAGTTTATATAAGAAAATGAACTTGAACATCTGCTGTAGCAGATGATTGGAAAATTATTACATAGGATTCTTGGGAATTCAGTTTGAAAACAGTAATTGTTTGTGTAATGTGTGAATGCACATTTATACGAGCCAAATATATTCATATTTAGTTGTATGGTCTGGTCTTTTAATTTACTGTCAAGACCACCGAAATACTCTACATAAAAGCATCCAGTCACATGTGGCAAACTATAACTAATTTATAATCCATGTTCGAGTGCATCCGATATGCTCTCATTTATTACTTATATAAATCGGTCTCACAAAGATTAATATTTACCAAGGTTAATTTTAGATATTTGAGAATACGTTACATTTTGCACCCTAGGTGAAATACAATTTAAATATTGCAATGACGTTAGAATGTAACATGTTACTGTTGGTAAAAGATATGAGCATTAATTTTAATGAAATAACTAATTTAAACTTAACATTAATATTAACAAAATTGACGTATTACTTACAAGAAGAGAACTCGCTATGAAAGCACATTACTTTAAAAAGCATTGATACCTTTATTACGTTTTGCTGTTTTAACTCCTCATTACTTGTTATCTAAAGCATAAGCAATAATGTACGTCTTTTAAATCTTATACGTACAAAAAGCTTATGATACATAATCTCAATTTTGCTATCTTGGTGAAGACACTAATTTACCTGCAAAGCCTTTATACTTTATTATAAGAAATTGTATCAAACAGGGATACCAATACACATGAATTCTTCAGATCCTAACAATTGAAAAGGCACCAAAAGCATGTGTAAGAAATTATTCATCGAGTGAAATAAAGAACCGTCATTTAATGAAGTATGTCCACTTATGTCTTCATAAGGACTGCTCTTTAAATAGTGTTTACTTCGTAATGTTTTGCGAACAAAATTAAAAACATGACGTCACGTCTTTATCGGCAAATGCTACTGACAGAACGAACAGTAATATAAATTACACAACGATAATATAAAACCAGTTCTTACTTTTAAGTAGTCAACTCATAACCTACAATTATCTTTAGAATCTTGTCCACGCAAGTCAGTGTTTAAAACAGATAGTGACATCTGCGTAATGTGCTTAATTGGTTGCACGAATAGTGTCTGCCTCTTATTGCTCTCCACATTAAAGAGCTATACGTAGTACCAGAACCATTATAATTCTACTCTTGTAATAATGTAATACTACAAATTAAACTGAAGAATGTATTGGTAATTTGCTTTGCAATCACGTTTTCTAAGTTCACAGAGTTAAAGACCTTTATTAGTTTATTGTATATTGTACAGTAACAATCAACTACGTCGTATAACAAGGTTAGATATATATAACAACTGATCAGCGATTTTTACATGGATGGACATTAAGGTCTCCAGGAAAGTAGGATCTCGGATCATTACTTCACACACACACACACACACACACGCAGATACACACACACACACACACAGATATATATATATATATATATATATATATATATATATATATATATATATATATATATATATATATATATATATATATATAACTGCAGTTCTTTTGAATACGACATTAAAGGTCAGTTTGAAGAATCTTCACACGATCTTGGAACCATCACAATTTTTCATAAAACTTGAAGTCGGAAAAGAATATCACATGATGTCAAAAACCACATACAAACATAAGAACAATTCTCCCATAGAATTATACAATTAACACCCATCACACTACCATTGTTAGACGACGTCGTACGTAAGCAGCGTTTAATTTAGTATATTAATATAGAAACAAATATACTTCCATAGTAGCCTAGACGTTGCATAAAATTAACTGTTTTCAGGTTTGCAAACTCTCCATGATTGATCAAAACGTGGGCTTGAAGAAACACTAGTTTGCATATAAATTACAGTTTAACGACATCTGTACGTAAAATGAAAGTTAAGTTTATTGCAATGAAACTTCTTTACAACTAAAACATACCAGAAAATCTTTTGTTTTCTTTTAGTCGTCATTTCTTTAATATATTTGGTTTAGTAATCATCATAATCAATTTGACATTTTAAAAAGACAATCATGAATATGAAACGACTGCATTTTCACCGTTGCAGCACAGGTATTGCCCAGTCTGGTGACGAAACTTCAGACATCGTTATCATCCAGCTAAGAGGAATTAGTGAACAGACAAATGACTGTTCATCATTATGCGTTTTAATGTAAGCTGAATTGAATTTAGAGAAACATGACAGTTTTTGAAAGGTGGAGACATGAAAGTGTAAGCGAAAGAATTGTGTTCCCTGGACACACAAATGGCGCACTTATGCTAAACGCTTTAGGCACTATCTTTGAGGTAAATAAAATTCAGATTTCGATATGCTGTTTCTTTATAACATTTCATTTCTGTCTTGTCCAACTTAAAAGAGTGGTACTACATTCGGCTGAATGTTAATTTCACCGACAACAAAATTTCAAAATATTTTCATTTGTAAAGAATCAGAACCGCTCCTGTGGCCTAGTAGTTAGAGCGTTCGCCGCAGAAGCTGAAGGTCGTGGGTTCGATCCTTGGCCGAGTCACACCAAATACTTACAAAAATGGAACTAATAGCTGCCTTGCTTGACGGTCAGCATTCAGATGTTAGTGTTAGGACTGGTTGGCCTGATGTGAAGATAATGTGATTGGGTGGTAGATCATGCTACATGTCTGCGGCAAGATGCCCTGGTGCTAGATAGTACTATACACTGCCTCACTGCAGACAGCGTAGCGATATGACAGCAAAATTGTTCAAGCTACGTTAAAAATCCTTATCAAACAAACAAAAATTACAGAATCAGAATATTGTACAAGCAGAATCATATATTTGCGAAACCATATTTTGCAAATTTACGCTGTCTTTAAAGTGGATTAATGGTGTATATATGACAAACAATGCGGGTACTGATATAAGTGGTATAAACGATATGAGAGTATTACTGAATTGGCCAATACATTGTAATTTGAAATCAAACTACCAATGCATTCGTAACTTTGATGGCGGATACGGTACCTACGGTGTTTATGGTGATTATGGTGGATATCGTGGATATGTTATTTATGCAGGTGATATTCGATATTGTAGGCATTGCATGGGAGTAGTTGGTAGATCGGGGGTTACAGTTGTGCACACCCTTGAGACTTCATTCTTATAAAGTTATAGAAAACGCAATAAAATGATCGAATACATATTGTTTAATCCTTATCTATGGTATCACATAATACGGCATGGATAAGTTACAGGAGATACACGTTAGATTATTCAAATAAATTTCAATAGTTTTTTCATGTTCTGTAATTTTAATTCAAAGTAAATAAAGAAGGTTATTTTCAATACACAACCAGCTTTATATGTATATTTTTAATTTTTAAAGATTTTCAACTGTTGTTAATACTCCTAGCTCGTTTCCATTTTATAGATATTAAGACGAAAAACATACGCAACATCTGAGGCGACACATAATGGAATATCATGTTTCATCTGAATCATTCTTGTATTATTTCCCTATAAGCATGACGGATTGAAGAAATGCAATCCTTTTAATCATGGCTTGATTCCATTATCAACTTTTTCTATTGTACTTTGACTGCAATGTTTGATGCAAATAATCCATACAATTATCACCCAAACTGAAAGAGTCTTCAAGTAAAATCTCAGTTAATGAATACGTTAAATACTTAAATAAATTTAGACATACCGTGATGGTTTGTAAGAATGTTACGATCAGCCGTTGACTTGCCAAATCTAAATGTACGGATCTTGATGTAGTTGAGAGTTCCGTGTTCCCGTAAATCGATGCATAAAGAACGCCAAACAAGGAGCCATTATTCTTTTAATCAAGGGATCACACATGTCTAAATAACATCTACAGTATCATTATATGAAGATGATGCCAAACATATTAAAGGTTGATAACAGATAAGAACATTAATATTACCAACGTTTTAATTGCATAATCCTGACAAGGATGTATCTAAAATAGGGTATCAGGTATTATTTATTTGAACTTTATTATGAAATAAACTATATTTAAATGTTAATGAAGATTTGCTTTTAAAAGTTATTATCGAAAACGTGCTATTAAGAACACCCCGCTTGGATGACTTGTTTCCCCGAGCCCGTACGTGTTAGGGACTTAAAACGTTTCAATTCGATACCATGCAAACGTTTATTTTGTTTTTTTCATATTTTAAAACCACCATTACTAGGCATCGTTAATACACGTAGAGCAAATCAGATGTAAATGGTATATTTCTCAGAATGTCGAATATAAACTGCATGGGATAGAGTGTGCAGTATGTCTATATATATGATTAAAAATGGGGTTCCTTCATTTCTGGTAAGATGAATTCGACTAACTTTATGTTTTTCCTTTGTAAAAGCACTGAAATAACTCTTCCATAACTATAAATATAGTTTTTATAGTTTAATTGTTCACTGAAATAATTCATGCAATGGAAAACTTAATATTAAAAATGAGAAACATATTATGTTAATTTGGTCACTACTGGTTTCATAGCTTGCAAGTGCACGATTCATATTAATATGTTATATTATAAAGAGGTTTGTGAGAGAACATTTTTGTACTTTTGTACAAAGGTAGTCGAAGGGTAACAAAATGAATTAAAACAAGGAACGATTTTTTTAATATTGATCATGCTAAGGAAATATATACCGATCACTATAATATCAACAAAAATTTATTTTATTTCTCAGAAAACTTTAGCAAATGAATAATGTAATCTGGTTTGTTGGATGTTGTTATTGTGAGTCAACTACCATCATGTACCTCATCTATATTTTATTATAATTATACAAATATCTACACGCTATCAGAAAAAGGCCTAAATAAATCAAAGGACTGGTGGAATGTGTGTATTATTGATATCTTTTTAAATAAAAAGAGAAATACACAGGTATTTTAAACTTGTGTGTCCCATATTCGTATTTGCATTAAAGAATATCGCATACATAAATATGTTTGGAATTTGCACATATACTGTACGTGTTCACTGTTGCAGAAAGTTAATATTTAGTGAATACGTGATTGTAGAACAGGTTCAATGTCTCAATGAACTTACATTTAATTGTACTTCACATATTCCATACTTTTTCAGTACCCTGAAAGTCCAATTGGTTTAAAGAGCACACAGTTACAGATCACTGCCATCTCACCTATGTTTCATCGTATTAATGTCGCGGGCGCGGCCAATTTGCTAGTGTGGTAAATCATGATGTTCGCTTCTTATTGAACCCTTTACAAATAAACATTATAGCGTTAAAAAAGTTCGTCGATTAAATTAATCTCCGTGCTCCTGATTAATGTAATATATGAAACAGACTTACATTAAATATGACTATGTATTTTCGTTTTGATTTTGAAAGATATCGGTAATGATATAAAATTTGGTATAAACACAATACTCTCAACATGAATGCCAAATGCATGAAAAAAGTTCAAACAATACCGGCGATATGTGGAAAATTACGAATGATAGACATACGGTACAAAACGAAACTTAAGGCAACACATATGTAGGGATATATTCATGAAGATTAGAAATGGTAATTTCAAAACATTATACATTCTGACAATCTGACTTGATGAAACACTTATTTTAAATATACCTGCCTCATCAAGAGTTTTAGCTCTACATTCTTTATAGATGTGGAAGAATGTATGCATCAGCCTGATGGGATATTTTATTTAAATATCATACGACGTACAATGAAATGAAAATTTCGTCAAAGGCTTTATAGTTTTAAGTTCCATAATGCAGGATATGCAGTATATGACAAAAGAAACGATAAAGCGAGCAAGCAAAAGTATACTGGGAGAAACTATATCAATCATTTCGAGATACGCTAACATTTCAGTATTTGTTTAGTAATAAACAGACTGAATGTATAAATGGCCACCTGATCACTAATATACACTCGAAACTGTGTTAGCTGTGCAAAGTATATATTTTACGAGTTTTGTCCATGTGTACGTTTGCAGAAAACAATATCCGTTTACAACATATATGTGTACAAAAATTAGATATAGTATTGGAACGACCAAGAAATAATAAATATCACTATTAAGGTTAAATGGCTTTCTTCTGTGGTTCAATAGTGGATGCATAGTAAGAAACCATATACATTTACATGTAATATATCCTTGGAATTTCTGGATATACAAAATGCAAGAACCAAATAAAATATTTATTGTGTAATTCAAGTCTGTGAATGAATTATACAAGCCTTCCTTCTATTCTTTAACGAGCAACGTTTTTTTCCTATGATATTATACATTACATGTATAACTCATTACCGCATAATTGATTCGTCCAATTTATAATCTAGATTTCCCATACGTGTGCTAGCTAAACTGATATAATCAAAACCTTTCCATCCGTCGCTGTTCTGGCAATGAGTGCAGATTACATGATTAATCCCTTTACAAATGATTTGGCGTTCGTTTTTCATTAGCATACTCTTCAGTTAGTTCACACCAGGTAAGTTCTCCTTTTGTAGTTATATGTCTTCCTTCAAATGATTCTTCTCTTAGAGACATTAATTAGTTCATTATCGACAAATAATGAAGTGATTACCTTCCATCGAACTTTCTAGGTGCTAAATAAATATTGCATCTGAATCCTTTCCCCATTATTATTAGCTGAAGACCTATCTACAGCAAACGCATTCCGCATGGTATTATATATATATATATATATATATATATATATATATATATATATATATATATATATATATATATATATATATATGAAATTTATAATAAACTTTGTCACGTGTTTAAATACAAGACGTATGAAACTTTTAATATGAATAATAACAAATTTTCCCGTAAAATATATAATGCCTCATAAATGTCTTGCAAAGAATGACAATTGCAAACACCAACACCATCTACGTCACTCCAGCCATATGAAAAAGCATCCATATGAAATCAGGGATCACAAATTTATACTATTTCTGCCCAATAAGTAACTTGCTGAAACATATCATAATTATGAACGTCTGTAGCTGCATTCAGCTGTCAATGAATGTTTTCAATTTAAACTTAGTACACAATTCGGTTTTCGTTTCATTTTTTACTTATTTTTTTTTTTTCGTTTTCTCACTTTGTGTCCTTTTGGGTTGAATTAAATTTAACCATATTTCTTCGTGTCCTTCATATTATGAACTATGTATAAAACCAGTCCATTTAAAGGTTCTTGTAATCTCCTACGTATAACATCTGTTTTTTTAAACCAACATTCTCCACTGCATTTGTTATCCAAGACATCATAGCAATCTAATGGGACCCACCTTCTTTCATTAGGAGAAGACTGTGTAATCAACCTGCTTTAATATAAATATCTAATAACTATAAAAGCGGATACAAATTAGCCACTGTATCCAACTATGCCACAAATCAACTTTCCTTTAACATCTTCCGTTACAGACTCTTATTATTCAGTTGCATCTTATAACCTGGGCCCACCACAAATAAACATCAAATCTGATTTAATGAGATTGATTTCCATGCGATGTAACATATGGTGCTTCCTAACAGAGACTTCCGAATAAGTAACAGCTGCAACAGCAAACCTGTCTAACATACAGCACTTCATTATCTATAAATAAAGATTTTGCATCTTTCAAGAGGGCGATCCAATGATGTCACATACTTACAAGATACGAGGCCGTGCTCGCATGAGATGCAGTTCTTTGTGGACATTAATCTTAAGAAGAACTTATATGATGCTTTGATGCAACTATTTTGGCCATATTCATATGGAGCAATTCCAACTAGGATTTTTGACAACACCGCACTGTTCACTGACAACGAAAAGCTACTTCACGGAACTGGAGATCACTTCATCAACATCCCCAAGCATTAAACAATCTTTTAGCAGTTAGGAAGAAATATCATCAGTGCTTTAAGCTGCAGTAAGCGTATCATTGTATGATATTCCGAGATTGACTGAAACGTAAAACACACCAAAATGACTGGAGCAGATGCTATGCCAATTAAAGTATACAAAGACGGAACCGCCCCGACCCACCGGAAACTGTCTTCAGTCTGACAGTCTATGTTTAGCAAAGAACATGGATCATATTGGTGCGCTCATCCATCTGCCGTCCACTTATACACGCCGACAAAGTTGATCGGCGTTGTCTACCATGTTTACTTATGCCTTTGTGGCTATGTAACGAGGATCGACATTCTATACAAGCGCATTGCTAACTGCTCGAGAACTATTTATTCTCAACATATGACGCATATAGGTGAGGCCATATTAAGTGTGTTTCGTGATTTCCTATATGATGAAGCCTACACCTTAAATACCGAATATGAGTATGCCATGCACCAGCGTATAAACGGTTTATATTTGGCTTGTGACAAATTTGGTCTGTCAATCATAGTCAATCTAATAACAAGGTAAAGGCCCACACTCCAACATGAAAGTCTATTTTATTTTATAAACCTGCTTTCAGCTGAGAAATGCACATATCTTAGCTGCACATTGTTATGTACGATCAACATCAATGATGCCAGAAGTGTAGACCTTTGTAATCTACAAGTTCTGGAGTACAGCGATAGCAGTCTACCTATTCAACTATTGTGTCTAAGAAGATTGTTTTGCCGCCCTAGGGAAGATGACAGTACAGATCCAAGAGGTACCCAAATGAACAGGCATTTCAAACAGGGTTACTCTGCGACAGATGTCACATACGCAATAGGTATTTGACATCAACACAGATGTCAGAATACAAACTACCAAAACCTGTCTAATGCGAGATGACAGAAGGAGAGCGATGAATCCCGTCAAAGACTCCGTCCCGTCAAACCTGTCACATTTCGGCATTATCCTTGTACCTTGGTGAATTATTTCACATGAGATGTAGACCTAGAACTGTCCATTTTTAACATGAGTTGTTGCATTTCAATGGAGTAGAACGGTAGAAACAATAAATCGTTAAATATCAGAACTAAAATACATCACTAAATGTTCACAATATAAATTAGACTGATCAGCCATTTTAG